>PVHY01000007.1:0-469908 GCA_004024945.1 Uropsilus gracilis | reverse complement strand
CCACCACGCCCAGCTATTTTTTGGACTAAGTCTCGCTAAGTGCCTCTGGCTGGACTCCAACCGTGATCCCTGGCCGCAGCCACGGCTTCCTAGGCTGCCGTTGACAGGCATGTGCTACCATGCCCGCCCTGAAATTTGCATTTTTTACAAGCTTCCAGGTGATGTCTGTGCTGCCTATCCCCAAACGTAGATGGGAATCACTGAGCTACTCTAAACCCATTTTACAGACGGAGAAACCAGGACTGAGAATGTCTTAACAATTCACTCAAGGTTACAGTTTAGCTATTGGAAACTAAATCTCCAGAGACCAGACCATATGGAGAATTTCAGTTACCGCAGGAAAATATATCTTTAGTGAATCCCAAAACCAGACTCTAACTGAATTATTGTGTTGTGAAACAAGGAACAATTTGAGATGCTGAGAATCTGAGAACCATTCAATGGAACAGCCTACCTACCTACCCACCTATCACTTACCCACTCACCCACCTACCTACCTCTGCCATGTCACAAATCTACTGTCCTCTGGGATAGCAGTAACTAAGCTTTGGAAGGATGTGACCTCTCTAGGGTCCTATCACTATTACTGACTGAGATGGAATCAGAATCCAGCTCTCCCTAATTCCAGGGTGTGAACTCTTTCTACCCGGATGTCATCAGTGAGGTAGCCTGCCTCTGATGGAGGCTGGGACCTACTGAAAAAAATGGCCACCATGACTTGCCCACTTTCAAGGAAGCCTTGGTCTCAGTAGAAACTAGCCATGACTCATATTTCAAAACCTTCTAGACAGTACTTGACCTCTCCAGGACAGCCTTATGACTTTTACAGTGCTTGCAAGGATGCCTTCCTTAAATAAAAAAATCTGAAAGACGATATATTTAAGCTTATATTGTCATAATGACCAACCTCAATATTTAGGTGGTACGATTGTATGATTTTTTTTTTCTTGATTTTAAAAGAAATGAAAAAATCAAACATTCCTGAGAGGGCCTGAAAGTGTGGGATCTTCCTAAAGTGTCACCCTTTGGGTCCATTTAACCTTGAACTCAGCGTGGGAGGCAGAAAGGAGGGCCTACAGGGGTGTCCAGCTGGAATCTGGGGACAGCGAGGCCGCGGACGCCGGCGCAGCTCTGGGGACGCTTAGGCCGGGTTCGGGGAGCGCGGCCCCGCGCGGCCCCGCGCGGCGGTGGCGGCGGCGGCGGCGCGGCGCCCTGCGTGCGCCCAGGAGGCGCGGCCGGGTTCCGGACGCGGCGCGCTCCTCCGAGGGGGACTCGGTGCCGATTTTTTTGCATACAATTATAGTGATGGCATCATTTTTTTTGAAACAAACTGTCCATAAATGTCACTGAAAATCCGGGTCTCCTTTTATTAAAACTGAAAAATGTGTATAAATGTAAATAACAAATGACTGATACAGGGATAAGAACACCACAGCGGCGGCTGGCGTCTCTCTCTTTCTCTCTTTTTTTCTCTCCTCCTCATGTAATTTGCATTAATAAAGAGGCTGTTCCTTGTCGGAATGTGTTTCATCCGGTTTAAAATCCCAGGGCGATCCACTAGGAAGAGCTCTGGGAGAATCCAACTGTCAGAGCCGACAAGACAAATGAATCCCGATGTCAGGAGCGTGTGGTTCAACGATGACAGATTGAGAAGAACTGTCCCCCTCTCGACAGGCGGGCTTCATTTTCAAATTAATAAATCTGAATAAAATATTTTTCCTTTCATTACGAGCGGAGCCTGTTTGACAGTTCCTGTGACAGGAGGGAGTAGCAGTGTTGATGAGAACGGTTTGCATGAATTCCACCTGGGCTTTTCTGTTTTATTTTTACCTGCAATCTCTTCCCTGTTTGCCTGGCTCCTTACCCCTCCCTCACCTCCCGTGTCTCCCCTGTCCCCTCCCTTCTCTTCCTTTCCTCTTCTGTTCCCCCCTGTATTCCTGTCTCACAACTCTGCCCTACCCTTCATTGTAATGCCCCTCTCTCTGAAATGTCACCCTCTCTTTTTTTGCTATGCCTTTTATTCACCTGCAGGTGATTACCCTAAAATAAAGGCCAGGGTATTATTTCTTTTAAAAAAAAAAAAGTCCCCACAGACAAAAAAGTCCACAACTGATTATTATGAAATGTTTTCTTTATTGTGTGGTGACTTATCCGTGGTCATATTTTAATAGCTCACACCCAGGCTAGAGGAAATAGTGGTTTCTCTAATTTATACTTTCATCTTCAGGAACAATCCTTATCATCACTTCCTCTTCACACACACACACACACACACACACACACACACACACACACACACACACACTAAAAGCAACTCAAACTAGCCAAAAACAAAACAAAACAAAACAAAACCCACTCCAAAACCTTTGTTGTCAATTTTTCTCTCAAAGCCAAACGAATGAGATCAAATGCACCTTTGGAATTGGATACACACAGGCAAATCTTAATGCACAGGGTGACAGGCTGTTCCTCTTAAATAATTTAGGAGCACTTTCTGGGAAACAATATGTGATCATTAGAGAAATACTATTGAGAAAAGTTCCTTCTTGATAACAGAGGGGGTTTTGTTTTTGCATTTGGTGTAGAATCTCAGCACAGCCGGCAACTTTCAATGTCCCTGTTCTCCAGTGAAGAGTCACAGACTTGGAGAGAAATTAATCTGAGCGCATCAGTCACTCAGCCTCAAATGCAGAACTCCCTGCTATCCACTTCCCAACCTGGAAAAAGAAAACAGACCTTCCAAAACTACCATAACAAAATGGGGGGCAATCAGGTGATCCTGAGGTCATAGGTCCCATGGTCTGGTTTGTAACCTTGATTGGTTATATCTGTCCATCTGTTGTCCCTCACTACTCCTTCCCCAGTTTAGCAGTCTGCAATGTTTCCTCTGTAGAACAAAGTGCATCCAGTGTAGAAGGAAAGTAAGCTTTCTTTCTCTCTATTCAACTTAGAAAGTACATGGCAGAAAATCACCTAACTTGATTTTGGGTAAGGTGGATTCTTTAAGCAACAATCAAGATCTTTGGGAAATAGAATGTGTGTGACATACCCATAGCATGTGTGTGTATGTATGTGCGCACATGCACATAACATATACACACATGCATGCATACATGCTGTTTCCCATACAATAGTCAATAGTATTGGACCTACTGAATCAGACTAGTGATAGTTGTTTCTTAATCACTTGAATATTATCCATCTGAAAATAGTTTTTGGAGAAGCAGATACAAATCAATCAGCAAAATGGAATGAGGATTCACAAAATTCAGTCATTATGGGAGTGTGTACTTGCACACACACATATTAGGTTTAGGTATATATGCTATATATTGATACCGAAAATAAACTAAAAGGTAGAAATTCAGACAAAGGCAAAGCTACCTGGGTTTTCTAAATACACATGTTAAGTATGGCAAAGCATACTACACAGGAAGCAGAGTGAAAATTTGCAAAGTTCTCAGAGAGGTGATTTCCCTCTTTAATTTTGATGAAATACAAACTTTTCTTTAATTTTGATCAAATACAAGTTTAATCACAGGGACAAATAATCAGTGTGAATTTGGGTAAAAGGTTGATTGTCAATTTCAAGATTTTAGAAGTTTTTAACCAGGCTACTGTGGTTACTTTTTTAATGCATTTTTGACTCATACCTTTTCCACATAGAAAATAAATATTGACAGTGTCACAGTGATTCCAAAACTCAGTATCATCTGACCTAGATTTTAATATTTTAGTGGCTATTGTTATGATATACATGAAAAGAAATGAGTGTTTGAAGGTTTTTCTACCTATATTATTCATTTGACTTTCACCACGACCCAAGTAGGAAAATACATATTATAATCTTCATTTTACAATGTTTACAGAAAACTGAGTGTCAGGATTAAGTGACTTAAATATGATCACTTGATTTACAAAAAGAAAAAGGGAACTGATTTTTCCCCTTTATTCCATGTGCCATTACCATTTCATTAAATCATACTGCATTCTGTGTGTGTATGTGTGTGTGAGTATAAAAATCCTCAGCTAAAATCACACAATAATAGAGTGGTCTACTATTAGTTCTGCAATGGTTGGGATTACTACTCTTGAATCTTAACAATTATCATTTTGATATTTGATTTGTCCCTGCCTCTCAATAGTATTTTTTTCAGATTCTCTTTTGTATTTCATTTCTAGATAATATTCAGATAAAAAAGCAGATAAAAATTATCACTGTTCTCTTGTAAATGGTGTTATTACTGTATGAAAAATAATCTACAAAATCTTGAGATCTTGACAGTCTTAGAAAATGTGCACAGTATTGAAAGAGGATCAGATCATAATAAATAAAATAATTTGTCTTTTTGGGGGGGTAAGATATGGCTTACTTTAAGAAACAAGAGGGGAGGAGTCAGGCACTGTTATTCTGATTCAGTGAACTGGTTACTCATTGAGTATTGGATTTTTTGAAAATCTCACTTCTTTGAGGTTGCATTACTAAAAATGGACAATAGTTATTTTTAAGAAGCATGATGAAGACACTTGAGGATACTGTAATACCTTATATTTACATCTTAAAATTTATCAATGATGACACCAACGTTGCTTCTTTCCTCCCTTTAATCAGATGGAGAATGTATAAGTGAATGCATGACAAGAAAAAGATACACAAATTCCATTATGTTCACAATAACCCTGTAAAGTTAGCATGATCACTCCTATTTTATTGCTAAAAGAGAAGCTGAAAGATTAAATGTCTTAGAAGTTCAAAGAACTACCATGAGTTACACTCAAATTCAAAACAGTTTGTCTAAGTCTCAGGTTTTTTCTGCTATATCAGACATATTTGAAAGAAACTTCTGAAATATGTGTGTGTGTGTGTGTTTACTTGGAATTGGGTCATTTATATTTCTATAGAAGGCAATCAATGTGACTCACCAGATGACACACTAAATTAGCAGGTTGTATTAATATTAACTAATCCATGCTGGGTAAAGGGGAGATTTTGAAAAGATGGACAAGACACACACTCTCTGGTCACTGTTTAGGTTTAATTCATTCAAAGTAGCTCTATGGGTTACTAAGCTGATGTAGCTATAACACCAGTGTCCAGCTGTGCCTCTATGGGCCTTAGGCCACCATGAGTGCCAAGGAAACACAGTACTTCATGGCAACTAGACATCAACCCAGCTCAGGCAGACTACCCCTCCTCCAAGGCACCTGAGCACCTGTTGCAGAAAGTCAAAGTCAGGGGCTCTAATTTGTAGACAGAAGAGAAGATTATATCATTTACTTTACAAATATTAGCTGAGCATGGGAGCTGGGAAATGGACTACAAAGCTCAGCAATACTCATATCCATCCTGATGCAACTCAGTCACACACATACTCAAGAGTTTTCTCTGATAATTTTCTAACAGAGGCATATACACAGTGATGGGGAGTAGAGGGTGGAGCCACTAACTGGGTAGAGGATCATAGGAGATGTGTGGAAGGGTGCATCTGCCTCATAGAATAGTTTTCTGAAGCTGTGTTTTAGTTTTACTTTTCCTTGATTCATTTACATTTATTCATATTTCTAACTATCTGCAACATCTGTCCTTCTATAGCAATAATTACTGCCACTAATATTATAGCTATGCCAATAATCAGGTCTCTGTGCTGGGCATGATACTGTATTTCCCATATACATCTCATTCAATCTGACAATAGCACAGTAGGCATTTTTATCTTTTTCTCCTTATAAGGAAATTGAGGCACAGAAGTTCAGTTACCCTTCTGGCTAGTACCAGGGTGCAGACTGTGAACATATTAACTCTGAGTCTTCATCTGAATTATAGGCACAATTATCACTTATTTACACAGTGTCCCAGACCTTTGTTCATTTGTCCACAATTGCCTTTCCCTATATTTCCACTTGTCAAAATCTCACCTGGGCTATTCAAATGCCCATTCCTGTGTGAAATCTTCCCTGATCTTCTGCATCAGGAGATCCTTGACCTTGGAAATCAAGGTAGTCATTTTATAATAATTATGAAATCATGACCTAGGAGTCCATGGTCCTACTTTCAAACAGACTTGATCCATCATGTCCCTTCCTCAGGAGATATGCATCTCTGTTCTTCCTTAAATATCTCCAGGGATAGAATTTCTACAGTCTCTCTAAGTAGTCCATTTCTTTTGGCAGATCCACATTTCCCCCACTTAATCTAAATGCATTCCCTCTTGTTTGGTATTCTGCTGTGTTAGAGGCTACCTGCTCATAGATAATGCACCGTCTGAAAACCATCCTTAGCCTGGGAAACAGTAACCAAGCAACCCTTTTGCTTTCCACTCTCTGACTAACCTTTTGCAATTCTTATGACCTTTCCTCCAAAGTCTATTTTTCATCCCTTTAATCTTTTTGTCACTGCCCTTTCTCACCTCTAGCATCAACAGTATGGAGAACCAGGTTCTGACACACAAAAATGGCACAAGCAGGTGGCAGGCAAATTGGCATGCTTAGCACAGCCCCTGCACCCTCTGGGGATTAATAATAAATACTATTTGATGATGAAATCGGAGTGCATTTTCTTTTCAATGAGACAGTGTCAACTGTTTTCTTCTAAAATAGAAATGAGCAGAATACAAAATTGAGCAGCCTTCATTCCTCCTTACTCAGGAGGCTGTTATTACTGATCCAGTTGGCATTCCTCCTGGCTCAACCCAGACGGAAAGAACCTTAGCAGGTGCCATTGAGTCTTCCCTTGATAACCAGCTATTATTTATGAAAAATTGGAGATGAGTACTTTGAATGTTTTGTTTTCTTTATTTCCTGGTCTGTCTGGTGTATCTTGAATTATTAAAGTAGATGATTCTAACCATAAACTAGAACTCCAAAACAAAGTAGAGACTCACATATGTATATTTAAAATTGGATGACTATGCTAGGGCTACCATGTTTCCTTCTTTTGACTTTTAATGATACTTTTCTGTGTTCTAGGATTGAGGTAGTTTTGTAATTGTGTAGGGAGAGAAATGAGAAGAGAGATCCTCAAAGGAATCTCCCTCAAATACTTTATTTTCCGAAAAAGAAACCTGAGGCTCTGAGTGGTTGAGCGTCATATATAGTAAATATCACCTGGGTGCTTGTTGGTAGAATTTGTAAACATTTAATATGCTCATTCTGGATCTAGTTCCAGTATTATCATGTTACCTTTGTTAATGCTTAAAAAGCACTAGGTCATTGAGCAGCTAAAAGAAGTAAAGCGTTGTGGTTGAGACCTCTATGGAGAGTGCACACCAAACTCTTGATTAATGAATTTGAAGTTGATATGTCTGAATTAGGTATGGAGGACCTTTTATTTCTCAAACCCAAGGTCTTAGACAGCACAAAAGACAACCAATTCTCCAAGGAGATGCAAAGAAAAAAATGATCCTGTTCTTGTGTCAAGGAGAGTCCATGTGAGCTAAAGTGAAACATCAAAAAAAAAAAAAAATACAAAGCGCTAAATAATAATGACAGGTATAAGCAAATAAGCTGATTAAATATACACTAAAAATCTAAGGACATGAATCACTGACAAGTGTTTGATACTATAAATGCTGAAAGAACTTAGATATTAAAGAAAAGCTGTGAGTCAGGAAGAGAAAAATTTTAGCCACATTTGCAAGAATGTGTATGATCTGAATATATTGGAGGCAAAGAGAAAATCTTTAGGGAGATGTGGGGAAGTCTTTGAATCAAGAAAATATAAAATGCATTTGAATAATGGATAAATCATTTATTACACTGGAGTATTTGACAGAGAGAGTTGTTAGAGATAATACAGGAAAGACAGGTTTGGGTCAGACAATAAAAAATGAGGAAAGTCAGGCCAAGGAAAATGAGATATATTTAAATTCCTCCATATTTAGTTGTTTCTGGGTTACCCAAAGAGGAGTTCCTAAGAACCAAATGGTGTAACTTTCCACATAGGTTGACTGCTTTTTCTTTTTTAATGACTTTCACATAGTTTAATTTATGAACCCACAGTGACATTTCCCATTGTTCTAGTCCAGTTGGCAAGTATTCGTAAAGGGGGCATACCCCCCTCACCTCATTTTTCTGACATAGCATGTACGAACTCTCCAATCCTATCATATTCACTTGACTGCAAAATACTTTATTCTTGGCTGCTTCTGATGGCTGGAGTGACATAGGGCACAGACTAACATGCTATTCTGACTCTCGTTGTCTAGCTGTCCCGAGATTGTATGAGCAATATCAGTCATCTCTTGTCTTTCAAATAGCGGCAGCACTCAAGGTGTGTTTCCAAAGGATAGGCATGTAAAAATTGTAACTTGTAAAACTTCACATGTAAACACCATGTATAAATTAACCAATAGAGACAATAAATATTTATGAAAAACTTTACAACTTATGGATGACAATAAAGGAGATCCAAACATATTGTTTGCCATGTGGTTGGGCAAAAGGAACAAAAACACTTAAAAGTCAGAAGTTCTTAGGACTGTACCTATAATCAGAGTATAGAGGGGTAAGAAGCTAATCTGGATAGATAACTATAACTTGGATGTCAACTATTTGATTATATCGAGAAGTCCATATGTGACTTGTGATTGCATCATTTGTCTAGCCACTTAAAGTAAAAAAAGTAATGTTGTCTTTGAACTTTTTCTAGTTGATTAAAAGTAAATTGTGGGGACAGAAAGAAAATAAAGGGAATTAGTGGCAACCACTTTCTCATAGGAGTGGTGTGTCTTTGAGTACAATTGTTTAGAAGCTGTCTACATGTTTATAAGAGGCATAGAAAATACTGAAAAATTAATAAATGTTCAGAGGGAGAGAGAGTGTGATGTACTTGGGTTGTATTACTGTATGTGTGATTTGGAGTGACTTACAAGGCACTAAACCATATTCAGTTTACTATACAACACAAAATAAAATTGTGAAACATTCATGACTAACTTCCAACTTGAACATTCAAATTTTGTTAACTTTGGAATTTTCCAAAGTTTTCCAAAAAAAAAAACTCCAGTTTGTCTTCTTTAGAGTATTTATTTTTAAATGGTGAGACCTATATTATAATTACCAGGAACTACTTGTATCATTTTACCACTTACAGATAATCATACACACTAATCAAACACACTAATCATAAAGATTTATTAAAACTTATGACATGATAAGAGTAAGAAACAGTATCTTAAAGAAGCAAAAAATTACATTCCTAGATGAGGAATCAGTGACCTACAGAAGTCACAATCAGAATTTGCCCCTAGGTCCTCTGGATTCAAATTCCAGTGGTCTTGAATCTATCATTGTCAACGTTTCATATATAATGACAGCCTGATGCAAAAATCTCGATATTTTCAGCTGAGGTTCTTGTGGTAAAATGAAACCACAATATTTACATCCAGAGTTACTATCAGAAGGTGCCAGAAAAATAAAATATCAAAATCTCTAAAGGGTCAATAATAACAAATTTAAATCAATGATTGCCACTCTAGTGGGAAAATTCACATTAAAAACAACAGTTTCTTGATTTTTAGAATGCACAAAGCCCTTTGTTTTTAAAAATCCAGTGTCATTTGGCAAAGCTTCTGAATAAGCATTTCATTGTAGAAGACATACAGATGGCCAACAGACATGTGGAAATATGTTCTTCACTGACTATCAATAGTGAGATGCAAACCAAAATACCAATTAGATTTTACCTCACATAATAGTAGATGGCTACTATCAAAATGACAAGAAGTACTGAGTGTTAGAGAAAATATGGAGAAACATACTCACTTAGTTGTTGGTGAGAATATAAGCTAGTTCTTTTTCTATGGAAAATAATATGAAGGATTTTGAAAAATTAAAAATAGAGCTACTATCTGATCCAAATATTCTACTTTTAAGTACTTACCTGAGATATATGAAAAAACTAATTAAAAAAGACATTCATTTCTATATCTATTGTAGCATTATTCACAATAGTTAAGATATGAAAACTTTTTTCTATTGATGAAGATACCCATGTCTATGGATGAAGAAAATGTGATATATATATATATATTTCATATATATATCACTGGAATACTACTCAACTATATAAAGTGGTAAAATATTACCATTTTTTTATAGTCTGGATGAACCTTGAGAGGATTACATGAAATAAAATAAGTCAGAGTGACACAGACACCAAATGATTCTATACATACATGGAATATAAGGATACAAAGCAAATAAACAAGCAAAGTGCTTAGATTTTGACAACAAAGTGGTAAACAACAGAAGTGATAAAGGAGAACATCGAGTGGAACAGGTAGAGGTTGTCAACCAGTGGATGAAAATTGGGAAATTAGTGTCAGGTGTGGTGTACAATATATAGATGGTGATTTTTGAAGTTGCACTTCTGAAAACCAATGTTACATAGAAAAAAAAAGGCACCATCATTTATGACTCATAGAAATGTTTGGATGACAAAGAAAATTCTATCTTACCTTACTCACATGCAAAATGGAAATAATGATACCTATGATCTTTGTTTGCTTACAATTTTGAAGATGAGTGACACAATACATGTTCTGTTCCTGGAGTAAAGAAGACATATTACTCGAAGTATAGTTATTAGGAGCCCTATTTTCCTAGATCTCTTCTTTAGAGTGCAGAAGTCTTCACAGAGATCTAGGAAATAGAACAGTAATATTCTCTCCAAAAGAGAAGTTAGCTGATAGAGAGGATAAGTGGTCAAACCCAGTCTGGTACAATGGGATGATAATATTATTGCAAAATGATGTTGATTAATATTTGTTAGTTAATGATTTGCCCAGTGAGTCAAGGTTGCTGCTATCACTATAACAATAAAAGCACTCCTGTTGTAGAACAGTTCCTGCTTCATAGGATAGAATTCTAACTGAACTTTTTTATTTTTCCTGCAACTCTTAAATTTTCAAATAACTTTCTCCTACACTTGCTGGTTTCAATAGAAATAGCACAAAAATGCTGACTATGAAATTTCTGGTCATCAGAACAGTAGAATGCTTGAATGTCGTAAGAAATATTGGTTTCCTTGAGGCTTTCAGACATTTTTTTCTAACTACATAAATAGCTTGGGGGTGAAAGAAAGAAATGGTAAGTGATGGGGAAGGAATTGACAAGAGTGTGAAGTATTGCATTTTTAAGAGAGGAAGAAAGAATATCTGTGCATTGTCTCATTAAAAAAAAGTGTGAGTGGTGGGAGTAGTCAGTTAGTGCAAATCAGTATAAAATAGGGGGAATCACAACATTAGAAAACCTGAACCCTAGTCTTGATTCTGTCACTGAGTATCACCCTGGGGAGTTATTTGAGCAACACTGGTTTTAACGTCTGAGTTTTGAAAATTAGGAAGACATATGAGAAGAGTTTTTGATGACTGAGGCTCCAAGATTTGGTCTGTTCCCTAAATACCAACACAAGATGGCTGCTTTGTGAGCTAAATTTCCCTCACCTCCCATGCTCCATGCCATGAGAAGTTTCACATATGGAAAAGTCATGGTGAAGAAAGGATAATCATAGTTTCCTCATGTGACATTTTGAAGTTGTGAAATGTTCCATGAGGTTCTAGCATTCTTTTTTGTGGTTCAATTCCCGTTGGAAATGACTCCAGGAAGAATTTTATGTGGGTTTGAGATTTCAAGCAAGTCTCTTACTGTGTGAACCAAGGAACTAGAAAGAGGTGATTCTGTTCACAGGCTTTAAAATGTGTGCTTATCGCTACAGTTTTATATCCCAGTTACTTTCATGACCGAACTTGTTACTTCATTTACACAAGTGTCTCAACATTTAATCCCAACTCACTAACACTCCTTGAAAAATAACAACAAATACAAAAACGGAAATTTAAGACTATCAAACTACCAGGTCAGTCAGTATAACTGGAAATCTGGTCTGAAAGTTTGGTTAACATAGAATATTAATCTTCAAACAAGATAAAAGTTTATCTAACTTTGTGTAGGCAAATGCAGGCTTATTTAATCAATGCTATCAAATAGTTCCCTAGACATTTAATGCACCAATTTTAATGATAATTGAAGCATACACTGTCAGATAACTAGGACTCTAGTAATATACATTACAGCTACTCTCTCCATCTTCCTAAAGGTGATATGTGATAGACCCTTATTGAGTATTCTTAAGCAAATATCAGATGTCATTTTCCCTATTAGAAATAGGTGTAATTCTATTTTCCACTTTAAAGAGATAGTTAATATTGCAAAATCCACTGAATGTATAAGTGCTTTCCATTTTACAATTCATTTCAAGGGACACCCTATTTCCGAGAGGTAGAAATTAGCTAAAGAAATTAATGAGTATTTCCTCTCTAGCTTAGATCATGTCTAAGCACCAGGTGACTGGTGCTATTTCATAATGCTCCTACCGTAGGAAATACCTCTGGTGATACCTCTTGGAGATACCTCTGGTGGTGACTATAGAGGAATAACAATCAAGCTTATAGTCAAAATTTGCCATTTTCTTCTAGATAATTCTATCTTGGGTATAAGTCACCACTCCTTCAATCATGATCTCCCAGTTCACATACATGTCATAAGACTGGAGTCTTATGTTTTGACTCTCTAACGGAAGCTAGCTCATCTACTTCTTCTGTAGGGGGATCCTTTAGGAGCAAAGGCTTTACATGTTAAACTTGTTTTGGTAGTTATGATGGAGTTGAGGGAGAGGCAGAAGACTTAGCCAGAGTCGGGAAGAAGTGTCCCTGGCAAGGATTTGAGCAATAGACTGAGGCCTCAAAGGAGAGCACTAGGCAACTATAGTATCCACTGGAAATGTCTTGGTTTCTCAATGGGAAATGTGACTTTGGTAGTGATAATAATAGTATTACATATTTTCTGCTTGTTTGCTATCTTATGTTTTATCTTACTTAATTCTCATAATGATCACATGAAAAGGTTATTGCTATTTATTTTAAGTAGTTTAAAGAAATGTTCCCAAGAATTATCCAAGACCACACAGCTATAAATCTGGAACTAAGATTGAATTCAGTTCTGTCCTGAACCAAAACCACTTGGATGTCAGAAACAAGAGAAATTGCCCCTATGATGAGTGGGTCATGAGTGGGTAACTCAGTGTTCATGGCTAACACATTCTCAATGCACTTATATTTGCCGGAAGCAATCACTATTGGAAAATGATGAGCTGTGGCAATAAAATCAGGAATCTGAGAAATCAGAGTCAAAGGAAAAAAACAGGGTTACAAGAGGAGTCAACAATGGTTTTTGGTAATTCAAGCAAAAAGCCAATACCTGTAATATTTATAACAGCATGTGTGTTGTTCATTTAATCTAGGGGCATTTGAAGGGTAGGAGCTATGTTTTATTAATGTTTGTATTTTCAGCACCTAGGGTAGCTTATGGCACATTTGAGGGGATAAACAAATTCTTAAATTTTTTGATGAGTTTGAGGAGTTTGCACAGCAGAAAGGCAGTGAACAATCAGAATATACAAGATGGGTAATGCCTATATTACGTAGTCAGTTCTATCTCAATTCAGTAGGGTATTTGAACTACATGAAGCTAGGTTATTCCAAGGATTTCTCCTTTTCATGGAAAAAAAGTCAGCCTATAATTCAACTAATTTTTTTGAGGGAATATACTATGATATATTTAGTCAATGTTAGTTTTGGGGGGGCTTATTTAGCATTTACTGCAGTAAGTGCAGAGACAAACAAGACTTCTAATGCCCTTCTCTATAAGAAACTTAGCAGGTGATTATAAATAACTAAGCAGTATAATGCAATATGCTAAGCATCTTAACAGGTGAGGTACAGAGTACAGTTGGAGTAAATAACAACAATAGCTAGCACAGAATATGGAACTTAAAAGGTTTTCTAAAAGTAGTGGAATGGAAATTCGATTTGGATTAGGTTTGGTGTGAAGTCCCACCCTATCATTTGATAACTGTGAGTCATTTGGAAAGTTGCTTAATTCACCAGAGTTTTAGTTTTCTCAGCTTTACAATAAAACATAAAAATAAAATCAAATGAACTTCTAGTGCTTGTGCAATGATTTTGGAGTTGTCAGTCTCATTAATTTACTTCTGATTTATGATTCTTGACTCGTTTTTGGCCCATTGCTATCCCAAAGTCCCACTAAATTTTGTCAGAATTCTGTCTGCCTTTGCTCTCTAAATGATGTGCCCTGATGTTACCTAATCCTCTCCAGGGAAATGAAGTGGTCATCAACCACAGAAAAGAATCCCACAGTCAGAGGACTAATGGAATCCTAAGTCCAGTCCTAGTCAGGACTTTAAGTCCTACACTTTGGCCTCAATTCCAGCAGTGGCCTCATGACTGGGTGTCCCTGTATCTAGTCAGCACTCTGTTTATTACTACTTGTATTCTCTTCATTTTCTTAGTTCCAGACCTTTTGATCTCTGATATCTGAGGATCCTTTCAGGCCTAGCTAATTCCTAGAGATAATAAAGGGCTTACCTGCAGGTATGTCTTTGATCTATAAACTAGCCAATTCTGAACCCAGACTCCCTCCTGACTTCTTGTATGGGGTTTCAGAACTCTATGCCTCTGCCAATATTGCCCAAGGACAGGTACTGTACATCTAAGGATCACCCTACAATTCAAATCCATTAAGCTTACTTAAACTATTCAATCCCAAACCTACTTACCTTGATTCATTATACTGTTCCTTGAGAAATACAGTTTGGGGCTTGTCTAATTTCACTTCTTTCAGCAGATCTTGCTCTGAAGCTTTCCTACATGGTCCTAAATGACTTGATGTATCTGCTTCTGGAGGACTATAAATAAATACATACTTCCTTCATGACAATAATTTTCAAGTCTGTCTGTCTTACCACTTAGCTTAGTATCTGATTAAACACTTAGTATCTGATTAGTATTACCATTTAGTATCTGATTAAAACAAATTCCAAGTGCTATTAAAATAGTACTATTCAGTTAATGCTCTGCTATTATTGCCACACACAAATAATTTGTTTATTTTTAATTATTTTTTCTGTTCAAGTACCACTCATTGACATCCTTGTTAATGATTAGGAAGTATACAATGTACCCCATTAGGTGTAGTCACCATAGCACATCCATCACCCATAGGCCTCTACCATAGTCCATTATGTGCTCTCCCCACTCTATTCTAAGCCCTCCTCACACTGGATGTTTCAGTTCTATGCTCAGCTTTCAAGATTTGATTTTAAAGTTTTTCTTTGTCCAATCCTTTGCTTGGTTTACACATATTACATATATAAGTGACACTACTCAGTATTTATTTTTCTCCTTCTGGATTATTTCACTGGATGAATACCTTACAATTCCATCATATAGCTACAAATGGATGAGTTTGTATTTTTTTTGATTGGTGACTAATACTCTATAGTGTGAGCACACACACACGTTTGTGTGTGTATATATTTATACACGTCTTCTTGATCAATTCATTTGATTTTGAGTACTCTGTTTCCATAGCTTGGCTAAAAGTAAATAGTGATGCAATAAATATTTGAGTGAAAATTTGCTTTTTAATTTGTGCTTTTGTGTTCTTTGTGTAGATATTAGGACTCAAGTGTATCTCAACATCTCAAAATTAGTGTACATGATAACCATATCAATGAAAAGAAAAAAATATAATCCTATCAATGGATGCTGAAAAGCATTTGATTCAATATTTGTTTATGTTGAAAACCCTCAAAAACAAGAGAGAAGGGGAGCATATGTTAAAACTATTAAAGCCACATACGATAAACCTCCAGCTAACATCATTCTCAAGGGTGAAAAACTTGGAAGCCTTTTCACTAAAATCTGGTACAAGACAAGGGTATCCACTCTCAGCATTGCTATGCAATATCATACTAGAAGTTCTAGCTAGAGCAATTAGGCAAACAAAATATAAAAAGAATCCAAATTGGGAAAGAAGTAAATCAGATTGCATACATGACTATTTTAGAAGCAAAGATCAAGCTTTGTTCTTATTTTATCTGCCATTACTCAGAACAAAGGACTTTGAACACAATGTACATAATTTTTAAGTAACTAGAATTATATAGATGGACGATTTTTATTTTCTTCTCTGTAAAACAGAAACAGACCAGGCTTAGGTCAAGTTTGGTGAGAATGACCCCTGGTCTTGATTGAGACAACTTTGTCTTCAGCCAGTAAACAATGTGAGCAGTTCCCACGAGATCAAAGACACTTGATGCCACTAGTAGACATGTTCCCTGTACCCCCCAATTTTCTTTTATATTTTTCTGAGAGTATGTCCCAGAATTTAATAGGTTTCAGCAAACTATACAGAGTGGGATTCTTTCAGGTCAGAGAAACATTGCCTTTTTATACTATTTCAGACTGGAGTAGAGGTGGTGGTGGGGGCCATTTCAAACACTCAGATTTTATTTTATTTTTTAGCATAAATTAGCATAAATATAATAATATAATTAACATCATATTACTGGTATAAAATAATTTTTCATTTCACTGTAATTGCATACTTTGGTTTTTATTTCTGTTTTCATTTATTGGGATCTTGAGGTTTCAAGACATCTGTTCTGTCCATGGTCGATCACACAGGCATATATGGCCAGTTCTCACTAGCTGCTGTAGTTATATTCTATAAAGTCAATGAAAACATTGAATTAGAAAATCTCAAACTATGGATCTTAGGGGAGATCTAGGTTTAAGTTCTTGTGAAACTGTTTACAACATTTTCACCAACTGATCTAAACCTAAATTGTGTTTTCCTTTAAAGATACATACATACATACATATATATATATATATATATATATATATATATATATATATATATATTATATTGTTGATCCATTAACATTGAACTCATGGGCAATAACACTATAACTCTTGCCTGAATGGAGCTTATCTGACACATATTTTCTTCTTCAGGGGTGTCACAGTCTATCTGCCACAGGGACAATAGACAGCATAGGCACCTCAGCACTATGTTTGGGGGACAACTTAATCCTCAAAATCACCCCCCAAAAAGCACAAAAGATGAGAAAAACATGCCACTACATACTTCCCCAAAGGATACTTGTTTGCAGCCTGAGAGCTGAAATAACAAGGCAGAGCTTCCCTTGCTCATGCCCCTTTGGGAAGTGCATGTAGGGTGAGTCAAGCTTCATGTGTCTTGGAACATGTTTGTGACTGGCTGTGAAAACACTATGTGTAATGATTTGGGGATGAAAAATAGGTTTTAAAGAATAGATAAGTTCACAGATACGGAATTCATGAATACTAAGCTCTGCCTGAACTAAATCTTAGGGAAAGTAGCCTAAGACTCAAAACTAGGGTCTCCAATATTCTATTCTGGACCAAGCCTACCTCTGTTTATTCATAATTCACTTCATTGCAGTACCTCTTCAGTTCTGTACCTCTTACTACTTTGATGACCATGAGTTCTATTGATTTCAGTATTGAAATTCAAATTTCAAGCTTGAGCAATGTCGATACAACCACATTTCTGAGCTCTAATCCATTGATTTTTCTTCTATCCTATGATAGCTCTCTTCTTTCTTCTAGGCACATCAGCTATCTCATGTTTACAAAGGATTTTAGGAACTCACTACCATAGTCTCTGTGGTTGATTCTAATATCCTTAGGACTTAACACTTTCTCAGACTGCAGCTGTGGAGGGTCAATCCTTGCACAGCCACAGCTGGAACTAGCTCGATGATATTCAGTGTGTCCTTGTTCTTTGTACAGAGGACATCCATCTTAGTGATAGCAAAGTACATTAAAAAATTAGTTCTAATTGTGAGAAACCATTCTTTAACTTAATGGCTAAATGTGAACCTCTATAATTTTCACCTACAAGTCTCAGTAATTTTCTAATCATGATACATTTTGACTTTCTATCATTACTTTGACCAATTTTGATAAATAATATAGCTACCTGATACTTTTCTAGATTAATTGTATTTTATTTATTTATTAACTTCATTACCTACATTTTAAGGTAAACTGTTGAGGCAATCATCAACCATCATGTCTATACTGCCAACATAATAATTTACACAACAAATGATGCTTTTCATGTGATAACTCAATAGTCAGCCAGATGAAAATGGAGGTCAATGGAGCCAGGCAAGGTAGTTTGTAAATGGTAGCACAGTGCTGGCCTTGGCTGGAATATGCAACTAGTGCTTTAGTGCGGCGTTTCAGGGTTGTCACACTTTGGATGAGAGACTATATTCTACTGTGGTAGCAGAGTCTATTGAGGAGTTGATAAAAGTAAATATTTATAACCCAATGGTTGTTGCTCTAAGGTATAATTATTATTTTGACCTACTTATTGCTGCTGTACTACTAGTAAGGCTTTATTTTGGAAAAAGTATGCACTTTCTAAAACTCAGAAATCAATTATTAGTACCAGTCATATGGTCTCATTACCATTTGATTAATCAGGGGCTATTATATTCTTGTCATGTTATTTGTGGAAAGATACCATCAGAGAAAGCACAGCTTATCTTAGTTAACTCTCCAAGTTGACATCTTGGTTTTGAGAACATCTGGTGTCACTTGTACATTCCATATAATGCATAGCTCATGGTTGCTGTAACATGGAAAGTGTAAGTGGAAACTGTTATGTATTGAAGGTTTATGTCCCAATCTCCATTCCTATGTCTGAAAGCGATGACATTTGTCTTGAGGCCTTTAATATTTAACAAAGTTTTGATGAGCTATATGATGAGGCCCCTATGTTGGGATTAGTGTCCATTGAGGAAAAGGGAGAGACTAGAGTTCTCTCTTTATCCACTGTGTGAGAACAGAGAGAAGGTGGGTATTTCAGCCAGGTAGAATATCTCATGAGGAACCAAATCTGCCAGCCTCTTGAGCTTGAATTTCTTAGTTTATTAAAATTGTGTGAAGTAAATGTCAATTGTTTAAACCCTCCAGTCACAAAATTTGTCTAGAACAGCTTAAGCTGATGAAGACAGAGTCTATCATTTCTTCAGGAATGACCATCTCCTAAGGCATAAGATGAAGATCTAATAAATAGAGGACCTGGATCCACTGACTGTCTCCTGTGAAAAAACTTAAGATTTTTTTTTTTAAAAAGTCATGTGATCTCAGTAGAGCACCAAAGTATAAGAAGATAATTTATGTTTTGATGTTTATGTGAAACAGCCAGGGAGAATGGTACCCCAGGCTATTCCACAGGCAGTCTCCTGAGATAAGGCCTAATCTTGGAAGTTTAGGGCAAAAGACTGGTTGATGCAGCTGTCAGATGAAGCCTCTCATACTCTAGTAGGTTTAAGCACTGGACTGGTTTCCAGCTCACAGGTCCTCATGGAACCTGCATATAAAAGGTCATTCCCTGCAGATAGAAACAGAGCTTATGTATTCTCAAATTTCTCTGCAAATTAATTTGCCATGAATAGATATACTTCATCAGGACTGTGCTGAGAAATTATACAAAAGTAGGGAAGTACAACTATTAAGAAAATAAATAAATAGAAGTAAAAAAAATCATCAGTGCATTACCTGAGACATATTGAAAGACTAGGAAAAGACTAAGGTGGATCAAATAAATCAAGGCAGTTCAGTTCAGTAAATTACTGTACTATACATGTACATGTACTATATATACATGTACTATACTGTACATGTATTATATGAGAGCAGGAAAGAGCACAGAGCATATTGAGGACTGTTTCCTTTTTGGCCAAGTCTTACTCACTGCTTATAGGGATTAGGAAGTTGTGCCTCAGACAGTATAGCTAAGGGGACAAAAAGAGGTAGAACAAAAAGGAAAAGAACAGTGTATAGTAATTGGTATGTAGTAAACATGTGAGAAATACCAGCTATTGTTTTGGGGATCATTATAGGAGATTTGATAACTTCATTGCCTCAGACAGCACCAAGTGATACTGAAAAGTATTCATGGAAAGGCTACATTCCCATGGTACAGTTAGATTCTCCTCAACTCTATGAGATGTGGGTAGTTAAAAATATGACCTTCGCATGTATTTAGTATTTAGCTCCCACAAAAGGTGGCATACAAGTGCCAGTGGGATGTGCTGTAGTGGGCATGATGGTGTTTGGTGTTCACATTTTACTGACCAGTTGAAAGGGTCATCCTTTTGATGGCTTATTAAAGGTACAATCACTACAATAAATTTATTTTATAGCATATAAAATCAGTGTTTAATTAATTTTATAACATAGGGAAGCCATGATCTACAGCAACTTTTGATCAGCGAATTTTTCTGCTCTGAATCAGATAATAAATAAATTGACTGTGGATCTGAGTTCAGGTGACTATAAGACCCACTTTACTTTACCATACTTTGCAAGAAAGCAGTTATGGCTAATACATTGCTTATGGTCATAGGTATATTCCAATGAAGCTTTCTAGCAAAATAGGTAAAAATTTGGGTTTGGTCATGAACCATACTTTGTCAAGCCCTGATCTACAAAAATGCAGCCCCTGTATTTGGATATTTTAATATCAATAATTACAGTACAGTAGGCCATTCAAAAATAAATTCATGGATTGAGTCTAAAATGAAAATAAAACCTATTATTCAAGTAAATAAATATTTTTATTATTATAGCAATTTCCCATTGTTTTCTTTAGTCCCAATGCATCCACCATTTGAAAGATTTTATTATTTAACAGAAAATCAGTAATTATTGATGTGGTAAACAAACATTTATTGACCTACTATGTGAAAAACATTGTGTCTGGAAATAAAAATGTGACTAAGGGAAAAATGTATGTTCAATAAGCTAAAATTTATGTGACTAAATAATTGAAATAAATAAAGGCATCCAGCAGCATACCTGACCCTGCCTGCTTTATTTTCTAGTATCAGTGTTTCCTGTCTTGCTTCCCCATTATGTCTTACATGGGTTTACTAGCATGCAGGCAATTTTACAATACAGTTTTCATAAAGAAAACTTAGGGGAAGCTCTACTGACTGAATTGTTTTTGCTTGGTTTTGTAATATTTCTGAGACTTCCCAACTATCTTGAGAGAAATCATACATTTTTTTGGGGAAAACATACCTTTTTTTGGGGAAAGCATAAATTTTGTGGAAAAATGAAAAGTCAGAAAGTAGGCATGTGTGCTACATAATTCTTTTTGTTCTGCATTTAACAGATTAGGAGAAACTGAGAACTAGCAATTCAGTAGCTGACAATTTTTCACTTGCAAAATAATGCCCCTGATAAACAAAGTCTCTAGATGCTTCATCATCATTGCATAAAACAAACACCAGTTAGCACCAAAATTACCAAGAACGATAGATGCAATTGTATAATATATGCTGTATAATATATTCTTAAAAAATAATGTTTTTCTTTTCTCTCACGCATTGTAAACAGGTGAAAATTTCACTGCAGATTGGTATCAACCCAATTTGGGACCTTCAGGGCTAATTTCAGATGTGAACAAGATCCCATGCTCTCTATCACCAGGGCAATGTTTGACTGTGACTGATCTTTCTTGGTGTTGGTTCAGCTCTTTCTTGGTGTTGTTTCAGAGGGGAAACCTTCAGTGCCCTTCTGATGAGGGAAGTGGTCAGATGAGGTAGGATGCAGTCACTGAATACATCCTTTTAATGTACAAGAGTACATTAAAGTTAAAAAAGTTAAAACTCAACCCCCCAGTTTTAACTTTTATTGCCTATCTTACTGCCACAGGAAACTACTGAAAGTTGACCCTCTTAACTGAATGTTAACCATACTCAGGTGACTATGATGAACATTAGTTAGTGCTGTGGCAAACAGTTTTTCTTTTTCTGGAAAGGAAATAGTATTGCATCGTTTTGACTCAGTTACTTTATAGTTTATATCCCCATCCTAAATAACTACTCTCAAAGCATTATTCTCCAAATCTCATATTGTTGAGCTTGAATCACCTCATCCTTCTCCCACCACTATATTCTATTTTGGGCCACCTAGTTCTAGTGCATCTTCGTCAAAATTTTTGCAATTAATTGGAAAGGATATGGTGATATTGAAAATGATCAGGATTCTTTGCCTTTTCCTTCCACATGGTCCCCCTCATCCATGCCTAAAACATAATTGATTTCTTCTCAGAACTGGATTCTGTGCCTCCTGGGATAGTGTTTCTCAGGCACAAATGTTTTTTTTTTTTTTACCTTTCAGCATAGCAGCAAGATAGCCAAGTACACTTAGGAGTACTTGATGAAGAGGGGAAATTCAACAGGACTGGGAAGTGTAAGATTCACGTTGAGAAGACTCAACTGTCATATCTGAGCAGGAATACCAAACCACTTTTAAATAATGAGTCCTTTCACACCAGCTCCATACAGCCTTGTTAAATTGGTTTATTATTCAACTAAAATGTAAGCCAGTCACTGAAAATTTCCCATTTAATGATACATTTTCTTAATGAGTGTATGTAATTGTCACTTCACTTGAGTGTAGCTTAGTACAGTTAAATGTGGCTATGGCAACATTAAAATCATTGCCTGCAAACTGAAACAATTTTTGATTACCATGCTTTATTGTAGTTTTTTTTAAGAGTGCTTTGAGATCGTTACTTTGACAGGATGATAGCAATGCAAATGACTCTGCTTTTACAGTCATAAAAAATGCTCACAAGATCTCTTTATTTTAACTTAATTGACAAGATAAAGGACAGTGCTTCTGTGGTCAGTAAAGACATATTTGTGGGAATCTGAACAAATATTTAGGTTGGAACAGTTCTCTTTCTGCTACAAATTCCGTTAACTCTGAAGGTATTATTATTTCTTCCTTCTTTGCTAGCTTTTTTCCGATAAGAAGGCAAGAGTGGGGTGAGGCAGGAATGATCGAATATATGGCTCACAAAACTAAAACCTGCCCACTTCATAGGATGAAAGAAAAGGGAATAAATAAAATCCCACTGAAACTTAAAACAGTAATCAAGGAGCAGCTGTTCAGAAGAAAGAGATGAAAGGAGATGACAGAAGGACCAAGCACGTGGAATTGAGAACTGGCGGAGGGCCTCTAATGGACAGGAGTGACACAAAGTGAGCCGACATTATAGGAGCCTTTGAAAACACCTCAAATGGAAAGAAAAAGGCTAGTTAAGCGGGGATTACTTTATCATGAGGAAGTACATGTTTTATTTATGTCTATATACACAGATAAAAAAAGTTCTATCGCTTGGCTAATTTTTTTTTCTCATTGGAGACAGTACTGTTTTGTAAAGATGGCCCTTGGCTTGACTAGAGCAGATTAGATGATATGACCTTGAATTAATCCAAAGGAATTCTTGAGAATAAAGCAAGAAAGATGATATTCAGGATCCTGTGATAAGAATGGCAAGGGATCCACTGTCTTGAGGTTGTTGGGGAAATAAGGTAAATGAAAGAAGTGCCCATATATACTGAATTTGAAGCCGCAAATGTGAAAATTGCAAAGGGAAGAGTAAATGAATAACATGTGGTAATATCCTCCCATCACCCACGTTAATTTTCCTAACCCTTGCATGATTCTAAAGTATGCACTGAGTTGTGTTTCCAGAATATCCCCAGAATGTTCCTATTCTTCTTGCTGGTTCTGCCTATGTTGCAGGAGGGGTGTACAGCATCAAGTCCTAAAATATATGATCCTTAATTCCCATTCTCAAATGAAAGTTTTTAGAAATTTTAGAAGAGGTGTGTATGTGTTATTATTATTTTGTTTTGTTTTTTCTGTAACTTAAAAGCCCCAATCACTTTTCTTAACCAATGGTCTCTTTTTCCAGGGGAGCTATTGGTGCAGGTACATATTTTTGCCTCAATAGTTCTCACAGAGTTAGCCTCATAAATTAATAAAATTGCTGTCCCCACCACTTCTTTTGCCATGATGACAACTATTATAACTCAAAATGAACATTTGCTACATGTTAACATGATCTATAACATGTTCTATGGATCATTTCATTTACATTTTACACTAATCCTCAGCAGGAAATACTTCGAGCAGGAACATGGCTCTGATCTTGCATTATATCATGCGCCTTTGTCATTTGATGTATTTGATGTTTGGCTTCTTTTCTGGTGCTCCCTGACCTCATTCTCCCAAACCAACATTCCGTCACTACATTCTTCTGCCACAGATTATCCTCCTGAAAAATGTTTTCCACTTGGAGCCTTGAGTGTGGGGTTCTTCTTGGTCAAAGGGTGCAGCCGTTGTGACTAAATGGTAGGGGCTTTGTGCAAGAAATGGTAGGGGCTTTGTGTAAGAATGTCAGTTCCCTGAAGGACTTTTAGTCCCTGGCATCTCTCTCCCAATAGAGTCAAAGATGGTAGCCAATCTACTGAAGTCCTGCAACTCTGAGAGGTAACTAACTGGATCTGACTAAGTGTGTCTCTAGTTCTCCTCCATTCTAGCTTGGTCAGCAATTCATAGAAGACCTGCTGGCTCCCTTCCTAGTCATAATAAAGTTCTGTTTTGTTGTAGCTGTTCTCTGATAGGTAGTTAGCAGTTCTTGTTAGGTGTTTCATCCCAACTCTAACTCATTCATTTTCCTAATTTCTCTCTTGTTTCCAGCAGAATGGTGATGCAGTGATGAAAGAAGACTGAGGAATAGAGAGCTGGCAGAACCTGACAGAACTATTTCCACTCTGACACCCCAAGTTCACACAGGTGGCTCTATGTCACTGGTTTTCTGAGCTCTTTCTTCAGGGTTTTGTACATTCTCTATAGACACTCTGTATGAAATGATTAATTCAATAGGTACCAGTCATAAGTAATCATTACTTTTTGGGCAGAGGATAAATTGACTCATCTGAATCTTCTTCAAATTGACCAGTTCTCCAGGTACTTGTACAAAGTGAGGGCATTCCGTTGGACCATATGATTTCTCTCAGGATGAACATTTGCATTTAGTGTTGTTTATAAAGATGTGAAATCCTACCTTTTAAATTGTGTGAGAGACTTGCTAGCTGTGCATCAAACAGAACCTAGTGGTTCTGTCATTGCACAAGCTAAGTCTAATTGGAGAATAGGGCAGACACCAGAACAAGGATAACATTGGAGATGTTAAAACTGGTATGAAAGCGGCATGTGTCATTTCTGTCTAGGTTCTACTGACTAGAACCTGTTCCTACTGCTAGGAATGTTGATGAGGGAGGTCTAGTCCTAAGTCCTACTAAAGAAATGAATCTGTTTGATGTACAACTGTTCCAAATCTTGGATACTTCTGGCTGTGGCTCACCTTAAAGACACCAACCATGTGACAGAAAAATGATAATAAGGGTAACTGCAGACCAGCATTGTGGTCACTCTGAAATGCTTTCTAATACTACCAAGAAACTCTACAGTTCTCTATGGAAACCATCTGGATGTTCTACAAATTTCTTTCAGAGTTGAGATGGTAGGTCCAAAGTTCAGGGGCTTTTGATTCCATGGAATTGGGGTGCACCAACTCAGCATGTGTATGCATTCACCAACTATGAAGCTCATCAAATTCCGTTTTCAAGTGATGGAAATTCCATTTCCATTTACAGAGCTTAAATGCAACTCTCAGTCCCAGACCCCTTCTTCTTTACACAGGTGGGTGAATGTGGCTCTAAGTTCCAACCTTCTGGTCACTGACTCTTTTGGAAACTGTCTAGGGAACCCACTTTAAGTCACCCATTAGTATAAGTGCAAGTATGGTCAAAAGAGGCTCTTTATGAAAGATGAGACAATCCTACCACTCAGGAAATTCTAAGGGCTTAAGGAGTTTTGTGGCAGGAACTGGGGAAAATGATCATATACATACAAAATAAACCTCAGGTCATCATTCTTCTAGTTTTGAGCCTTTATTCTTCCTGGGAACTATCGTTCCTCTCCTAATTCTTCTAGGAGAATATTTTCTACATCTTTTTAAAAATAAAATTTAACTCTCCTTTAATACCATGGTCAAGTTCTATCTAATTAATGTAGTTTGTCTAAAGGATTTAAATACCTATTCATCTTCCTATATGATCTCATATGTTGTCTACCCTTAGCATTTTGTCAGTTAGTCACATACTATATTGCTAGGTGTTATTCGTATTTCTGTATATTCAATTTGTGACAGAAAGCTCCTTGAGGACTGAGTAGGTTTTTTGTTCTTAATTGATAAGATTCTCAGTCATAATACTGGTCAGCTAGATATTAATGGATTCCACACTTATTATCAGAGGACAGAGTTTCTATCTATCATGATTATGTAATACTTTAACACATATACATGTTGGGAAAATGAAATATTAGACAATTATAATAGTAAAAGAATTCATTAGAAAGTTCATGAATCATGGTGCTAGAGACAACATTTCTATTATATTTAGAGATGATATTGAGATCACAACATTTATTTTGTTAAAATATCAACAAGTATATAAACCTATGAGCTTTACAACTCATTAGAGGCATTAATAGTGCCAAGAAAGGCAGTCAACTTTAGTTCAAATAAACAAATGATTAGAGCTGACAATAGAAATTTAAACAAAACTCTCATGGATTTCTCACTTCTCAGGATATTGTTCTCTATCATTTTATATGTAATAATATGTTCTTTCATACCATACCACTCACAGACACTGCTTCTATTCAGCACTGAAAAACTTTATATGTTAAATGATGTCATTATGGCTACTCATAGATATGGGGGTTTCTGAAATCTCCCAAAAATTATTCTAAAAAGTTACAAAGCAAAACTTCCTGTTCTTGTTTGCCTTTTTTTTTTTTTAAGTTTTAAAAATTTTTTTTATCAGCTCCTCTAAGGAAGTGTTTGGATCTGAGCTCAATGAACTAAGACAAAACAGGACTAAGAGAAAACATAAAACTAGGAACTGTCGGGTATCTGGAGAAAAAGAGTAGGGAAAGTTGGCTGAAACTTAGCACCTAGCCAAATAGGTCTTGGAGGGCAGTGGGACTTCAGAAGCCTCTGACAATTATATGACTTTCTTTAACTTAAAAGTAGAAAACATTTGGCCAAACATGCTATTTCAATTTAAACATCTGAATGGGATGCATTATATCACATCATATTAATTTGGGATGTGCTCTGTAAAGGAGAACTGAGAGAGTCCCATTTACTCCTCTTATGCCCCCCGAGTCTCTAAATCTATTTTTAGTTTTTGTCCTTTCAGCTCAGCCAGGAGCTGCCTTGAGACTCAGTCTATGGAAATGTGCTGGGCTCTGAACTGAGCTGTAAAGAATGAAGGTGAAGCTTTGAGCTGCTAGATTCATGACTGGGGTTTTTACACACACATAAAATACGAATCTCAGTTGTATACAAAGCTGAACCCATCGTGCCAAAAGGATCCCAGTCAAGCAGGCCTGTAAAATGAAATCCTCTCGGACTAATTTAAAGAGACCTGAGTGATATAAATTGTGGCCAACTCAAATGCAGGAAATAAAAAAAAAATTCCAACTTGAATGCATGCTTCTCTCTTGGAGACTTTGGCAGCCCATCATGCTTGAGCAATGGGAACAAAAAACAGGCTTAGGAGTTAGATCCCAATTCATTTTCCAAATAACTTTGCAGCTCCCTGTATATACTGGTCTTGTGGGTCTAATGAAACCCTCTTCAGTGAGAATTTAATATAGAAATCAACTTTTCAATAAATAAATAGCTCTGAGTTGACTGACTAATGCCTTGCTGTCTGAAGTAGCCACTTCTGTGGAATTGGAATGCATAGAAGGAGAATGCACATAGAACCATTCCTGATAAAGGAATGATTTTGCACAGAACACTGAACTGGAAACTCTACCTATTCCCTGTGCCATTTGATTTATCACTGACCATTCTATAGGTCTTTGTTATACTCCTAGAAGTAAATGTCAAAGGTTCCTTTGACTAACTTAAGCAAGCACTTAAATGGCTTTGAAATCAATTAAATAAAACGTGTAAAGCAGGTTCTGTATCTGCATAGGTCATAGAAGCTGTGCTATAAATAACAAGTGTAACTCTGAAGCTGGGTTTCCATTGGAGGACACTCATGCTTGCACACTATTGGTGGGAATGTAGATTGGTCTAGCTCCTGTGGAAACTGTATGGTTGTTCCTCAAAATATTAAAAATATATCTCCCATATGATGTGACAATTCCACTCTTAGATATTCACCCAAAAATACTATATCTCTAATTTGAAGGGATTTGGTAGTCCTATGTTTACTGTTACCCTATTTACAATGGTCAAGTTATGGAAACAGCCTAAAAACACATGGACATGGACAAATACACAGCCTAAATACACACAATGCATTAAGAAGAGGTGGTACACACACACACCAATGGAATACTACTCAGCTGTAAAAATAGACGAACTCTTGTCATTTGCAAGAATATGAGTGGAACTGGAGAGGATTATGCTAAGTAAAATAAGTCAGAAGGGAGAAGACAAATATGGATGGTCTTACTCATATATGGATATAGAGAAAACAAACGCAAAAGCAAAACAATAATGGAACTGACACAGATAAACCAAAATAAACATTAGAAATATGACTTCATATGACTTCAGAATTTCAGCTACTTAGAGGGTTTGGGAGGGTGGGGGCAGACGCTAAGGAGGGAGGGGGCATGATGGCCTAGAGTAAAGGACTGTGAATGGTTGAATGGTGGGGCTGGGGTGGTAACTTGCAACTGAGGAAGTGTCAACCTATTCTCCTAAGTCAAATAATGTATTGTAAACCATAGTTACTTCAATAAAGGAAACAAAGGAAACAAAAAAATGAACTTGTAAGGACTTGAGAAGTATATTGCCTTTAGTTACCACAGAGGTGATATGTGGTTTTCCATAGCATGGAATGAAAATAATTTCTATGACCACTGATTACTTAAATTTCTAATGACTTCCATCAAGTCATTATATGGCTTTATATTATAATTACGAATTATAATCATTTCTAGAATATTTTCCACTCGGAAGTATTTTAATGAATAATTTTTCAGCCTAACCCAGTGTTCTTTGTATTGATATCACCCAGATCACAGTCCTTCACTCAATAAACCAGTGTTCAGAGAAGACAAAAACCTCACAAATATCTGCTCAGAAACTAGATTTCTGTTTTCTTATGTTACACATGAGAACCTTAGACCTCAAAATGTGCTTTTTTTTCATTCCAAAAATCTACTTTGTGTAACTTGTTATCGTTTACTCTCCAAATGCTGTGTTATTTACTCTTTTCCTAACTCACATGACTATAAAAAAAAGGAATGATTTATGTTGAAATCAATTATTTAAGTGAGCCATAATTATTGAAACAAGTATAGGAGGAACTAGACATTATTTCAAGTTATATTTTCTCACAAAAACCTGATCAATATATCTTATATAAATATAAGGTCTTTACTGAACACAATATATAAATGCTTGCTGATGATTTTTTGTTGTTGTTGTTACTGTTGAAAGAAACAATTTGCCCAAAGAAAATGTGACTCTTCAGTGTATAGTGACAGTATTAAAATTTGTATTATAGTAAGTCAACTAAGAAGTATCAAGAACTATTTGCTACTACAAGCTGCTGAGAAATGTGTCACATAAAATAAAAGAGAGTGTTTTGAATAGATGCTAGGAAACATACAATATTTTCCTTAAGGGTCTCTCTCAAATGTCAAAAGTTCTGCTTTTCCTCTAGAGAGAGTTTCAATTGTTTATAATTCCTGTAAGAGAAGATTTTCTTTCTTAATACAGTTAATCAAAACTAAGTTGTAGTTACCACTTTTTTAAGGTTACTCTAATAGGACCTTTCACCAAAATGATGGGCCTGAGCTTTGTTTGAAGTTCAAATGTGTCAGGCCTGGCAGGCTGCTGTGCTTCAGGGCAAAGCTGGCCTTATTCTAGGGTGAAATAGGTCCCTGCCTAGCAATGATCAGAGACTTACAAAAGTCTTATAACCCAGAGCCCTCTCCCGTCAACTTAATATTACTACAGAGTTTAAAATCCTGGTATTAACTATTCTTTTATATGCTCTAGCCAGAGATGGCAATAGATTTCATTCTTCTATTGCATTAAGACTGTTTAATTGCAAAAAAAAAAAAAGATCATCGTTAATGCATATGATTCTTTCACAATGTCTGCCATGGATCAGTCCTTGGATGGCATTTGACAACTTTGTGGGTTATAATTAATTTTATCACATAAAAAATAATTACTTTCTGGATGAGCACCATACCTAGCATTTGGCTTATGGGATTACTTTTACATATATATGCAATTTTATTATTTTTACATGTATTTATTACAGAGGTTAGGGATGTATAAATATGTATATTCATATTTTTTACACAAATTGTAAGTGCAGAATTCAATGAATTTTTACAATGCGAACATCCTAGTGTAACTACCATTCAGATCAAGAATAGAATATTACCAGCACCTCAGAAACCCAGACTGCTTGGCTTTCATAATCATTATTTGCTCCCTACCCCATGAGAGCAATATTTTGACTAACACTATACAATAAATTTGCCTGCTCTAAAATTTATACTAATGAAATCATACAGTATATCTTCTTTTGTGTTTGGCTTTTTAAACTCAACATCATGTTTGCAAGAATTACTACATGCTGTGGCATGTAGTAGCAGTTTATTTATTTTTCATTGTTAAAAATAAATATAGTCATTTCCATGACTGTATCACAATGTATTATTATATATTACCACTAACTAATATTTGGGTTGTTTCTAGTTTGGGGTTATTAGTGCTATGAACATTCTTATGTTTGGTGTAGCATGGATGCCTTCCAGTTAGCCAATTGCTTAAACATGCAATGCTTAGTCATGAATTTATTCAGCTTTAAAGAATACTACTCATGATGTTTTAAAAAGTATTTTTGAGTTTATATTATTAGCAGAAGAATATTGGAATTCTAGGTACTCCACATCCTGACCAACACTTTATACTGTCATTGTAAGATGGCTGTCATCTTGCTTGGTTGTGTTCTTGAAGCTCACCATGGTTTTATTTTTTCTTTCTTTCTTTCTCTGATGATTAATAAGTGGGCACTTTTTCTCAAACTGATTAGTTCCTTGCTATTCCTCTTTTGTGAACAATCTGTTCAAGAAGTTGACCATTTTATTGGGTTGATTTTCTTTTCTACATTGATTGTGTAAATTAAATACCATATTATAGATAGTCATTCTTTGTCAGAAATAAAAAATTTCAAGATCTTTCAATAGGTGCTTTCTTTATATGCCTTGGATGTTGTCCTTTGTGAAACAGAAGTACTTAATTTTCATGAAGTTTAACTGTCTTTCTTTTGAGGTTAATCACTTTGTCCTGATTAAAAAAATTTTGCTTATTGTAATGTCACAGAGATGCTTATATTTATATCTATATCTCATCTGAATCGATTCTTGTTGTGTATAATATGAGGTAAGGGAAAACATGTGCACAATGAATATGCAGTCAGTGAACACTATTTTTTAGAAATACAATTTTTTTCTCATAGAAAAGCAGGGATATCTTTGTCTTAAGTAATCACATAACTGATTTCTTTCAGGTTTCTACGTATATTCTGCTACTCTGTTTCTGAACCAATAGCAACTCTGTTTTATTCATAGCAGTTTTGTTACATCTTCTTAACCAGAAATGTATGTCCTCCAACTATTTTTTACTTTAAGAATAGTGTAACTGTTATCAATTCAATACACGATTTAGAATCAGTTTGCTAACTTCAACATGAACATTTTCACATATGTGCCTGCTAGGTATTTTATTTGGATTGTGTTGACTATAGATAAATTTGGGGAATATTGGCAGTTTTATTTTATTTTATTTACTTTATTTTATATTGAGTGAATTTTTAAATCCATTCCTTATATTCCTTGAATTCTTACTAAGAATTTAGTATCTGCCAGCTTTTATAAGTACTTTGTTTTATTGACTCATCTGTTATGTAAATATTTAATATTATGTTTGTCATTCTGACTTGCTTTACTACATGTTTTCCTTAAATACCTTCCATTTTGCTATAAACGGCAACATTTTATCTTTCCTTATTATTGAATAGTATTCCATTGTGTGGATATACCACATCATTTCGAGTCAATCCTTTTTCAGCGGTAATGTAGGTTGTTTCTATGTCCTAGCTATTTAAAATAATGCTTCATTAAGAACTGTAGATCTTGTACTTATTCTGAGTTGACAATTTTATGTTCTTTGAATGGATGCCTGGGAGTAGGGTTGCTGGATCATATGTATTCCTGCTTTTATTTTTTAAGATAAATGCCTGTAGATTTCCAAAATGTCTGGAGCAGTGTACATTCCAACTAATGCAATAGAGCTCCTCGTTCTCTGTATTCTCTTCAGCACTATTATTGGAAATCTTTTTAGTATGTTTCATTCTCATGGGTATAGAATGATATCTTACTGTGGTTTGACCTCACGTTCATTTTTAAAAGCAATGATGAATATTTTTCCATGTTATCAACTGACCTTCTGGCTATTCTCTTTGGTGATTTGTCTCTTCAAATCTGTTGCACATTCACTGATTGGATTGGTTTTTTATTGTTAAATAATTTCTTTCATATTTTGCATATTAACCCCTTAACAGTTATGTAGTTGTGAATATTTCATTCATACAGCAGGTTCTTTTAAATTTACTTACATTTCCTTTTTCTGTGTAAAAGTTTTTCATTATTTATTTTAACATAAATTTTCCACTTAAAAATCGGGATATAATTGATGCATAACATTATATAAGCTTCTCTGGGCACAGTGGTGCATGCCTTTAATCGCAGCCTACCAACTGTGTGGCCGAGGCTAGGAATAACTTGAGTCCTCAGTTTGAGTTCTGCTCGGGGGTCCAAGACCCTCCCGGGGCAACATATTGAGACCTAGTCTCAAAAAATAGCTGGGCGTGGTGGTGCACACCTGTAATCTTAGCTACCTGGGAGACTGAGGCTGGGGATCGCTTGAGTCCGTGGTATCCCTGGCAACGTGAGCCTGCAGTTCCCCAGGCAACAAAGAGGGGCTTAGTCTCAAAACGAAACAAAATGAAACAAAACAAAAAAACAAAACAAAAAGAAAACATTATATGTTTCAGATGTGCAAACTTTTCTTTTTGATTTATGCCAAACTTCAGTCCTTAAAGAATGCCTCCTCTAACTTACTCAACTTACCCATCTCACCCCCTACCTTAACACTTAGAATTTGTTCTTTAATAAAGATACCACATTGTAGAGCTGTGCTTACTATGGTTATGGACACACTAGTGATTCAAAATTAACTACTGACTTTTTTTTTATTGAGCTAACATTATTTTACATTGGTATTTTTAGAGGCTGTGTTGTGATCAAAATACTTTTTAACATCTTGCGGTTTTCTTTGTATAAGTCCTTCACTTTCTGGCAGTTGATTCTTTTTAAAATGACTTTGAATGAAGCTATGTTTTTACCTTTGTTCTTCTTGTTCACTGAATATAATAATGCAAGAAATTTTTGTAGATTGATTTTGTAAACTGATACTTTAATGTAGACATTTATTTTTTTTCTAATGGCTTTTTAGTGAAGAGTTTAGGGTTTTCTCTAATGTATGTTATTACTTTTCACCTTTGTGGACTTGCAGAAAAGGGCAGTAGAATGAAAAGCAGAACTGGTGGGCATTTTTGTCTTGAAGTGCTTTTCATATTTCATCATTAGGTACCTATTTGTTTTGTGCATAAATTTTAATCAGATCATGAATGTTGTAGTTTATTAAATATCTTTCTCCAACTATTGAAAAAATAGATAGCTTTTTTCTTTGTTTTGATAATGTTATAAATTATAATGAATCTTTTTCAAAGTTTGAAAAAACTTACAGTCCTAGAATAAGCAAAACTCGGTCAACTACATTTTACTTTCTATATCCTTTGATTTATTATTTCATATTTTAGGGTAATTTATATCTACTTTGATAAGTTATTGACCTATCTTATAGCTTCAATTTTTATTTCCTGTCAGATTCTAGTATAGTTTGGGGATCCAGAATCTATAGAATAAATGTTTTCTTTCCTCAGGAACCTATTATTTTTAATACACTGTCAAGTGAGTATTATGTTCTCATTTAATGTTTAGAGAAATTCATTGACAAGTCACATGGGTTTTGAATTTTCTTTGTGAAAGTAAAATTGCATTTTTAAAGCTTTTTATATTTTTCATCCAAATTTTCAAATTTATTGGCATAGAATTAGTCATAGTATTCCTTTATCACTTTTAAATATTTGTAAAAACTATTGAACTATAATTGTTTTTTCATTTTTGGTGCTAGTGGTTTATACCTTTCCTTTCCTTTTATGTTTTTCTTGATTGATTTTGCTAACAGTTTATGAATTTTATTAGTTCTCAAAAAACTAACTTTAATCCACTTGGTTTTTCTTCAATATACTTTAAAAATATTTTCCATTGACTCCTGTTCTCTTTTCCTTTACAGATATTTATTTAATTTGTAATTTTTTCTCCTATTTCTTTGAGATTGATTGTTATATGAGGTGCTATTTTTTTCTTATATATAAATTTAAGGATTTTCTAAACTTCCTTATAAGCTTAGTTTTAGTTTCATTCCATAAATTCTGTATATATGTTTTTATATTCATTCAGTTCAAAGTAATTTTCAATTTCCTGTAGGTAGGATTTCTGTTTTGACCTAAGAGTTACGTATGATTATATTGTTTAATTTGTAAACATTTGAGCATTTTTCAGTTTTTGTGGTTTTATTTCTAACTTAATTCCATTATAGTCCAAATACATACTATGTGTGATTTCAATACCTTGAATTTTGTTTAGACTTTATAGCCCAACATATGATCAATTTGGGTAAATGTTCAGTTAACATTTGAAAAAAGTGTGGTTTAGGAAGGAGTTGGATGCAGGATACAATGTCAGCTAGGCTATTTGCTAGCTGTATTTTCAAATGTTTTATTCCTATATTGATTTTTTTGTGTGCTTTTTAAATCAGTTCCAAAAAGAAGTATTACAATTTCCAACTATGATTTCTCTTTATTAACTTTCTCTCATAGTTTAAATGTTTTTTGTCCTTTATTGTATATACCTCACTTCAAATTTCATGGTTTCATGAAATTGTCATTTTTTCTTTTTTTGATTAAATTGGATAGTTATTAGTCTATTTTATTAAGTTTAGACACTCAAAATTTGATTTTAATTATTTTTTCTACTACTTTATTGATCCAGTTTTATTTTTATTATTCCCTCTATGTATCATAGTTGATTTATTTTGCTGCTCTATTTCTACTCTCTTTAGGTGAGTATCCTAACATTATCCCTTTTCATCACTATTTTTTGTTTACAGTTGTGTTGTGTTAGGGTAGTGGAGATTTTCATTAGCTAAATTAATCTTATTCTTATTTATTTTTATTATTTTGACAACTTTAAAGAGACAAAAAAAGTTTGTTGCTATTCCCATGGAGAGGATTGGTAGTTTGACAGTGTTTTAGAATAGTCATAGTTTAAGATCATTTATTTAAGCTAGTGTAGTCAAACACAGTTATTTAATTATCATCTTTGTTTCACAGAGGTTTGTTTGAAGGAAAGGGTTGTGTGTTCTTTAATGTTATTTTACATAATTTACTTTGTCTTGTGCCATCTCTAAATCTCCATTCTTTCTCATTTTTCCTCCACCAAGTGCTCTCCAAAGAGTTTCTCTCCCTTTCTTTTTACCTTCTTCCTTTTCAAAGCATTGTCATTTCAAAATTGTTGTCTCAGGCGTCACATTAAGATCTGAGTCTTTCTCTATATTTAGTATGCTAGATTATGTGGTTAAAATATGCATATATACATTTAACATTTAATGTACATACATGTATAAATGTATGAATATTATATACATATACCATGTACTATATGTTGTTACATATACTGTGTACTATTGTGTACTATTGTATATAGTATACTATATTGTTGGTATGCTAGAATACTAACATATAATAATGCTTGCACATATAAAGAGGATTTTCTTTATAGTGGTTGATTTAAATTAATCTTAGATCTAATGTCATTTCCATTCTCTCTTCTGTGTATTATCATTGTCACCATCACTGTTATACTCATTTTAGCTGACTTGCTCTTGATGAAGACTTGTGGCAGAAGTTTGGGTCCCAGATCATTCTGGTATTTATTTTTCTACTTACAGGTAACTTGAAATTTGAATCTTCCTTGCTTTCTAGGTATATGAATTTCACAGGAATATGCAATTTTATTTTTTTGTTATTGTTAATTTTCTCTTGGAGGATATAAGCTGAGGTTTAGATTTACAGCATATCCATCACTTAGAAATCTTACTGTTGTTTCTCCAACACTGTAAAGGTACTAATATATTTTCTTCTGCATTTCAGAAGTTGCTTATAAAAATTAACTTTCATGCCATTTACTGTTCCTTTGAAGGTAATGTTCTTTTTTAGATACTCATTTCTTTTCTTTTCTTTCACTCTGATTTGCCTAATATGATTATCTATCTATATCTTTCTTTGAAATTGTAGAGATACTTTAGTATAATGTTTACTATCTTTTGTCAGTATAAATTATTTTTGGTATCTTTTCTTATATTGCTTATTTTCCCAATTTCTTATTTCTCTTTTCCTGAGATATCAATTAAATATCATTCATTTTAATTTTGTACCATAGCCTATATTTTGCTTTTCCATACCCTTGAATTTTCTATACCTTTTTCTTTTTGTGTGTTGATCTGGATAATATCATTTGGTGTATCTCTCAGTTCACTAATCTTTTTTTTTATTTGCTATGTTTAACTTTTATTTCACTTATTTATGAGTTGCTAGTTTCAGTTAAGTTTTACTTTTTAGTTCTAAATTTTCTATTTTATTTTAAACAGATTTCTTGTACTCCATGTAGTTAAATACATTAAAATGTGATTTTGTAGTCAATGCAGGCTAACCGCAAGATGTACGTTATCTTTATTTTTCTTTCTTATGGTAGTTTTATTAAGGTAAGTTCTACATGCTAGAAACTTCACCTTTTTAAAAATATATATTTAATATTTTTCAATATATTAAAAAAGTTGTGCAATAATTTCTACTATCTAAATTGTGTACATTTTTATCAACCTTAGAGGGAACCCTGTGTCCATTAGAAAATGTGAACTCTGTGTTCACATTCTTTCTTCCAACAAGCTCCTGGCAAATAGCAGTTCAATATTAGACATTTCATATAAATGGAATCATAATTTATGTCACTTGTGTGAGAGTCTCCTTTCATATAACATAATGTGTCCAAGATTCAACCATGTACTGACATGGGTCATTATTTTATTTCTTTTTATGGCAGAATACTACATTGTATTAATGTACTACATTTTATTTGTTCATTCATCACTTGATGGATATTTAGGTAGTTTCTATTTTTAGCTACTGTGAACAATACTGCTTTCAACATTTATGTGAAAGTTCCTATATAGTTAGGTATCTTAATTCCTCTTAGGCAGATGCCTTCACTGGAATTAATGGTCATATGATAACTCTATGTTTCACCTTTCTGAAATTGCCAGACTTTTTCTGTCAAATGGTTATACTATTTAAATTTCTAGTATCATAGTCTGAGGGCTTCAACATTTCCACAATTTCAACATTTGTATGTATCAGTTTTTTATTATTACTATTATTATTGTCATCATACTGGTGGGTATGAAGTGGCATCATGATATTAATTTGCATTTCCTGGATTAATAATATTGTTAAACATACTTTCATAAGTTTTTTTCTTCATTTGTATATAATCTTGGAGAAATGTCTATAAAATTTATCTGTCAGCTGTTTAGTGGGAAACCAAGGTTTTCATTTGCACATTCATAAACTACCAGGGTAAAATACTTCAGAAATGTTGGCAGGTGAAAAATCTGGGCACTCTTACTGGGGTATTGATGGATTTTTCCAGGGTCTGGGCCACTGTGGTTTTTGGGCATAAACTGGGGGGTTCTAACCTCAGAAACATCTTTGAGGCTCAATCTCAAGAAACAAAGAAGACAAAGATGACAAACAGCTCATATACAGCAAATTAAAAAAAAACACTTCTGTACAGTGTACAGAAGTTCACTTACTGTAAAGAGACAGTAAGTGAAACAAAGAAATATCTTAGTGAATGGGAGAAAGTATTTGCATACAACCAATATGGGTCTGCAAGGAACTTACACAATTCAGCAAGAACAGAGCACATAATCAGTAAAAAAAAAAAAAAAAAAAAAAAAAAAAAAAAAAAAAAAAAAAAAAAAAAAAAAAAAAAAAAAAAAAAAAAAAAAAAAAAAAAAAAAAAAAAAAAAAAAAAAAAAAAAAAAAGGTGGGGGGCGGGTAGAAGAGCTAGAAGACACTTTTTCAAAGAAGAAATGCAAATTGCCAACAAATATATGTTTAAAATGTTCAACATCACCTACTTTTAGAAAAATGTAAACCAAAACTACAATGAGATTTCACCTCACACTAGTGAGAATGACCCATATTATAAAAAACAAACAGACAAAAACAGAAAAACTAAAAAAACCCAAAAAACAAAATTGGCAATGCAAATGCTGGTGAGTATGTAGAGAAAAGGGAACACTTTTACACTGCTGGTAAGAGTATATAATAAGCAAACTGGTCCAGTCAATATTGAAAGTTATATGGAAGATCCTCAAAACATTGAAAATGAACCTACTATATGATCCAGTGATCCCATTCCTAGGACTTTACCCAAAGTATATTAAAACACTAATTTGAAAGGAAACCTGAACCCTCATGTTTATTGTAGCATTAAAGTAGCTAAGATATGAAAACAATGCAAAGGATCCAAAACAAAAGAAAATGGATATATATATTATATATATATGTATGTATGTATGTATGTATGTCTGTATGTATGTATATATAAGCAACATGGGTGTAGTTTGGAAGAATTATGCTAAGTGAAATAAGTCAGAAAGAAAAAGAAAAATGGAGGAATATTTCATTTATAGGTGGAAGACAGGGAAACTGAACAGTCAGGAAAAAAACGTAACTATCAAGCTGACCATAGATTGTGGCAGGCAGCAGGTGAAGGGGAGAGATAGGAGGAAAGAAGAGCACAAAGGACTATAGTCATGGTTCACAGATGATATGGTGGTGGGAGAAGTACAGGGACTGCTCCTGAGGGGGAAAGCCCAATATTGAACAAAAACAAAAATGGTAGAACATAAAAATAAATTTTAAAATACACACAATCATGTAACCTGACATTTCCTATCCAAAAGCTGTTATCAAAGTTTATGTCCTTTGAAACTTTTATAATAAAAAGACCCCCAAATTAAAAACCAAAAATCCCTTTAGAAAATATTCAAGAAATATGCTCATACTCCTGCTTATGTCACTTCCATGGATTCCCTTATAATATCACAGGGTGAGGCAGCCTTTGTTTTCATATCTAATGGACCTTCTAGCTCTCCCACCAAACTGGTTGAACATAGATTTTCTAGGGTTTATTGGCCAAGGCAGAAAGGAACAAGTGACTCAGAAACTGATTTGTGGTTATATGATCAGGAAACCTGATCAAGAGAGCAGACTCTGCCATCTCCCTGTCTGTTCCTCTTCAGAGACAGTGAAGTAACCAAGAAGGAGGGGATAGTGGAGATTATCATTTACAATTAATGTTGCAATTATAATTTTTAATATTGTTACATGTAAGTTTACCATGGCATATTTACACATACCATTTAAAACTTATTTTCTATTTATCTGATATATGTGACACTTACTGGAGTACACCCTTCTCACTCTTTCATCCTTGGTATTATTTTAATAATTCATTTTATATTTACTTATATTACAAAACCATAAATATACTGCATAAGGACTAACCTTTATTAATAATTTTAAAATGACATAAATAATTTTTTGTGCAATATATATACACATAGGTCATTTTTAGAACCCGTTTATTCCTTTTTTGGAGATCCTAGCTCCTATCTGGTGTGTTTTTCTTCCTTAATGAAAAAATGCCTTCTAAAATTTCTATTAGTCTAGGTGTTGGAAGTATAGTTGTCAACTGGTCCTTTTAAATGATGTTGTATAGTCTGAATCAGGTGTGTTAGGATAGGAGATGGAGAACAGACAGGAGATATGGCAGTGAGCTGAGATAGTAGTCTTCAGCAGGTAAATGTCTCAAAGTGCTATCGGTAGAAAATATGCTTGCTGAACGCAATAGTAAATATATTTTCATTTTCAAATTAGACAAATAAGAGAAGGTCAATGGTAAAGCATGAAAATAATTCTAGAGGAAACTTGCTATAAATGATCACATGGGGTATTAAAATCTGTTTTTGTTTCTCTGTTTTTCTGTTTAGATTACATTTATTGGCCTAGGTTAGCATGTGCTAGTATATTAACAAAGACGGTCACAAAAGTTACAATTCAATACTTACTATGATATCTAGATGCTCAATAGATATTTGATGAATGGGCACATATATGAATGGGTCAAAGTTACAGATTATAGAAAACCTAAAAGGGAGATTTCTTTCCTACATGTACAGGTGAAATAGAAAGAATCCCAAGAAATAAAATACCTTTTATTTTTAGCCAAGAGAGAGAGAAGGAAAAGACAGATTGTGATCATACAGTAGGTAATAGATTCTATAAGATAAGGAAGAACTACTTCTTTCTAAGACTGTGCAGATATTACCACTTTATAATCATTTTTGAAAATCTGGAAATGCTATAGGATTTTCAGAAACCCACTTTCTATATAACAGATCCACTCACCTCAGGAAGTCAACTAACAAACACTTTACTGTTACATGGTAAAAGTGGAAGAGAAGTTAATAAATTTTGCAGCTTAAATAGAATTTCCAATTACTAAATCTGTCAAAAATATTTGCCTTTTTTATAAAGGTATTAATCATAAAAGAATCAAGAAAATTCTTTGTAAGTGACAATGATGATGTTTTCTTGTTTAATTCTATTTTTCAACTTGATCAGATTAGCTTAATTAATTAAAGTTAAGCTTTCTGAAACCTGCTTCTTTTTTTTTTCCAAAGGAGACATTGTAGTAGGACCCTTTAAGACCCTGGAAAGAACAGTAATCTTACATGGAAAGAGGACACTGAAATAAACTTTCAAATTTCAGAGAACTCATAACCACTACCTTATCTACCACCACCAGAAATTTTGTGTCTCTTTAAGGACACTGATTATATTATTCTATCCAAATCTAGAAATTGCTTTTGAGGGTATTAAGAGAACCATTATGCTCTGCTCTGTTCAATCTTACAGGTAGACAGAAGAAGAAGCATCCTTGTTTGTCATCATGTGTCATCAGTAAGCATGTAATTAACTTAGACACTGTCCTGGATGGTATTAGAGTTGTTGGAAAATGGTAAAAATGACATATGTAACTAGATCTAGAACCTATAATAATCAGGAAATCCTTAAAGACTGTCATGTGGAAACTTAAGCTTTGGTATCTTGTTCAAAGTCATAAAATCAACCAAAAAAAAAAATCATACTAAGTAGTAATAGTCACTTCCCTACTATGATAAAAAGAGCTTAAGGATTTTTTTTGTTTATTAGTAATTTCATAACCCTAAATTCAGCAAAGTTGTTTCTGAAGAAACTAAAGCAGCCCCTTTAAAACTGAGAGGCATTAGGATTGTTTTAAATTTACATTTATTTCAATAATCTAAGTAAGATTGGTAAACCTTTCAATGAAATAGAAAAAAAGAGGTGGATTCAGTTAGATATGTAACATTTAATATATGACAAAGCTAGCATTTCAACTGTGTTGGTATTCCAATAGCTTGGTTATTGGTGTTACGTAGATTAAAAATTTAGGAAGCATAATTTGTGTAGAATAACAAATCAAGCTGAATTGCAAAGGTATTTAGAATTAAATAAGCAAAAGAAGTCTTAAAAATAAAAGAAATATAAATAATTGAAAAACAGGGAAGAATATTTACAAATGAAAACCAAATGGAAAAAAAAGTAAATCATTTCATTTAAACGAAGAGAAACTTCTGTATCAAATCATTTACATGAAAAATTGCAAAGTGTGTAGAACTTTTATGATAAAGTATTCATAATTTCACAGAGAAAAAGTTATTACAAAACAATAGGAAAATTAATGAAAATGGGTAAAATTCACAATTCACAAGTAAAACAAATCAATAAACATGTGATAATTTAATCAAGTAAATTAGGGCTTAAAAGAGGACACCAGTTTTAATCAGTCAAATTAACAAATATTTAGAAATATGGTAATAGTAGTAGTTTGTGGTATGGATGCAAGAAAACTGGCTTCTTCAACTGAACAGAATATAGAACAGCTAAACAACTTTAAATAGAACTATGAAAATTTGATAGGTACAGACTATAAAAATTTATGGAAGTATTAAAATTTATGCTTTAGTAGATTATTTGATGAAGTGAGAAAATAGTTATGTTCTACTTTTAAGTGATGTGTGGATTCACTCAAAAATAATTGTAATTGTTGCTGTAGTTATCTTTATATATCAGGAAGGATATAAATCAATGACAGATTTTCTTAACAAATTGCTAATTCTCCAAAATAACTAATTAGCAATAAGGTCTTCTATAATTGGGAAAAGTTACAAACAGAAAAAGCCTGGATGCAAACAGCAAAAATATAACAATTAGTGTATTTAAATCATGATAATAAAAATATTTAATCACCTTTAAATTGTACCACATGTCCAAGTTTTGTTTAAAGTATATATGACTTTTATAATGAGACAAAAAATCTTTTATGATTCAATTATGTTATGTGTGTATACAAAAATAAACTGTAAATAAATATACAAAATATTAAGTTTTATGCCTTCTGGGAGGTGAAGTTTTTGATGGTTTTAATTTTCTTTTTTATACTCTGATATTTTCTAGTTTCTATTTAATTAAAACAGTATATGCTTAAAATTACTGTTTAATAAGAAAAATAAAGGTTATTTAAACATCCTTGCTATGTTGTATTTATGTATCGCTTTACATTTATGTAGTAGTTAGGTTTTTGTACTTAACATACATTCTAACTAGAGGCAGAGTTTCTCAGTATGAAGGTGGTGAGTATTTATGTATTTAAATTACTAGCAAATTAAAGCACCATCTAACAGCTTGCAATTCTTGTTGGAATGGAGATGTTATGGTCTGATGTGAAACAGGAGAGAAACATTATGACTGCTAAACAGTTAATCACATAGGGTCCCAATGACAGGGGAACCTACATCATGTTCATTTGACTCCTTCTGCTTCTTTTAGTGACTGAGAAAATATGAAAAACAGGAGCAAAAAAGTCCAAAAGTATGAATGGGTGGTTACACTTGTATTTACTCTATTAAATGAATGGAGACAGGAGGGTGGTTGACATACATTAAAACAGCATACAAGTAATTGAGGAAACAAAAACCAGCTGAAAGTTGCATACATACTACTAGGAAATCACTTAACCTCAATCTGGACTGAAACCCTAGAACATGTTAGGTGGAATTTTGACACAATATAAAAATTCTACGTGAGTGGTAAAAGTGACCTTTTCAATGTTCCATAAAAAGGAAGTTTAGGTTAAGCAGATTGACTAATTCAAAAGGATGCAAATTGTACTGAGGCATTGCGTTTCATGGTTAGCTAGCTTTATGGTAGCATTTTTTACATCTTTTCATTGTTTAAAATATGTATGTGTGTATGTGTGTGTGTGTATATATGTGTGTGTATGTATCTTACTATCTTTTCATGTGCCTGTTGGAAATTTTTATAACCTCTTTGGAGAAATGTCTGCTTATGTCTTGCCTATTTTTAATTTTCTCTTTTGTCTTTTGTTGCTGAGTTGTAGGATTATTTTCACGAATTTTAGACACTAAACTATTATATGTTATTTTCAAATATTTTCTCCCATCAGATAGGACTTATTGTTACTTTTTAAATAGTGTCTTTGATCACAAAATTTTTAATATTTGATTAATTTCAACTTATCATTTTCTTTCATTGTTCATGATTTTGGTGCTATAAGTAAGTAGCCATTATTGAATGAATGGCCAAGGCCATGACAATTTACCCCTGCATTTTCTTCTAATATTTTTATGGTTCTAAGTCATATTTAGATCATTGATTCATTTTCTTATTAATTTATTGTTTGTGTTTATGGTGTGGTGTGGAGATCCAACTTTAGCACGTGGAAGTTCAGATGTCCCAACAATTTCTAAACTTCTTTCACCATTAAATCGACTATCACTTTTGTCAATATCATTGACCACGAATAGTTTTATATCTTGCCTCTAAATTCCGTTTCATATGTCTTTATGCCTATCTTGATGGTAGTACACACCATGTTGTTTATAGTTGCAATGTAGTTATGTCTAAGTTAAGTCTAAGTTAAGTTAAAGGAAACCCCAGTGCTCTAACTTTATCTTTTTCAATATTATTTTAGCTATTTGAGGCCATGAAACTCCAGGTGAATCCAGAGATCAGCTTTTCCATTCTGTCAAAAGACTCTTATAGTATTGATAGTAACTACACTGAGTCACAATTGGTGGTATTAACAATTTAGCAATATTAAGTCTTCCTATCCATGAACAAGGGATGTCTTTCCATTCACTTAAATATTCTTTGATTCCTCTTAATCATGTATTGTAGTTTTCAACATTATAAGATTTTAGCAATCTTGATAAAAGTGCTGACTCTTTTAAAATAAAGAAATATACTGAACGGTTTCACTTATATGTGAAATATAGAGAACCAAACAAAGGGCCAGATAAAGACAATATTAAAGTCAAGTCTTGAAAGCTGACCACTGGTAAACTATCCAGTATGGGAGGTTAGAACATGGAGGGAAGGCAAGAGTCCACTGGATGATGGTGGAGAACCACCGGTGTTTTGTCATGAGAGAACTATGCACCTGAAGGGAGAAATCCTATACTGGATTAACAAGGATGTAAGACAACAGTACTTCATGAAAAATAATAAATAAAATGAAAGTTTACGTTTAATTTTATTATGAAAAACAGGAGCTATTGACTTGAAAAGCTGGTTTATTTTGGGTTACTTCCTCGATCTTTTGAATAAGTAACCTATATTATAAGCAGCTGGTTTTTCAGACACAGATAATCCATTATAAAACTAAAATGAGAGATTATAAAACTAAAAATCATAACATGGTAATAAAAGCTGTCCCAGCTTTAATATAGAGAGAATAGCAAGCATAATTACATTTTTCTTGGATTTCTTAGAACACGGAAATTTCTTGGTGAGATAATTCTGAACATGAATTAAGTTACAGAGTAATTGTAAGCAGAGAAGCTTTAGAAGATTGGGTGGATTATAAAGAAGCTTCAAAATTGCTTGGGAGTTTTGGCATTTTTAACAGGCAAAATAATTGCTATTATTTTGATAATTTTCTTCTTTTTCTCAAAAGAAGCAACAAAGCATTTTATTCGATAATTTATCAGTATTTTTTCTGTAAAGTTTTCAGATTAAGACAAAGTAAAATAAAACCCAAATTTGACAAAGCTCTAAGACTGGAATCAGGATTTCTTGGAATAGTCTTAAGACAGCTGGATCTGCCCTGACTTGCCCTGTCATGATGACCCACTTTATAATGAATACCACTGAGGTACCTGCTTCAGCTAACCTTGCTAAAACTCTTGTAGGAGCACCAAGATGTGTAGAAGACTCTTCTACCCAATGGCTCTTTAAGTCAAGTGAATATGAAGGGTTTTACTACTTCACAATCTTTTGACAAAAAATTGCTGGGATATCTTTGAGTCTATCTGGGAAATTCAGTTTTCCTGATACCGCCTTTATGGGTTTGTCTACCTCTTGTTTATTTTTGCCAAGAGATATTTTTTCCTCCTCTAGGAAGAAAGAAATTCTGACTTATCTTCTGTTTTTCTCCCTTTCCTGCCAGTTCTGATTTTTTTTTTTAAGCTCAAGAACTTCATCATTGGAAAGTGGAGGGTTTCAAGTCCATGTCTTAAAATTTATAGTGTAATCACTTGGATTTTATAATAATATAGGAATGATATGGGAGTTGATGGTGTAAAACAAATTATAAAGTTGTAGCTGAGGATTTATGAAAACCCTGATGGAGCATAAAAAGATCACATTTTTTAGGAAGCAGGTGTTGGTTTCTCAATGAAACTTCCTTGGACTTAAAACAAATGTGTTAGAGATTTAAAAGAATTATTATTTGTAGTATTAATAGGAAAATACTACTATATTAATATGAAGCAGCACTTAGCAAACAGTTCTATAATATTTTGTTAGGTGCTCTTCTACCTAATCCTCAGGAGTTCTTAGGACACATTTTTAGCTAGTAAAAGGGTACTAGTAAGCGAAATGATTTTAGGGGAAAATGGTAACCAGCTATTGCATATATGTCTATTGGGCCACAGAGGTAGTGCATCGTAGAAACGACTGTAAGATTGTCAGTTTTTTTTTTTTTAAGTAAGAAAAGGTATAAAATATAAGCTCCTATCTTTGTTTCTGGACTTAGGAAGACCTTTCCAACGAGTCTATTCTGGAAAATTCTGAAAAATTCTGATGCAAAATAAGAAATATTTGGCAAACTTTATATACACATCTACCCCAATCTAGTGAAAAAGACTCCACGCACGGACATTCTGATGAGGAGTAATGTTCTTATATTCTGACTACTGTAATTAGTCTACAGGAGAGTACTCCAATCAGGTCAGTCTAATCATGATTTGTTCAGCCATGTATTTTCTGTGAATACAGAATAGCTTTTCAAAAAAATCCAGTTCCCAATAAAATACTTCTGCCAGCAATTGTAGTTAGAAATCCAAAAACAAAAGGTAGGTAGTGATGGGGCCAGTATAAGGACATGGAGAAATGTGAAATGAAACTAAAGCAAATGAAAACAAGTTTAATTCCTACTTGTAATTCAAAAAACAGTATCGGTAAACATACAGAAAGAAGCATGGAGAGAACAGGTTGATATCCAGAGAGAAGAGAAACCCTGTTGTGCCAACAAAGTGCCCTTTTGTCTCCTAAAAGCTTTTTCCATCTTCCTTCTGTGATGACTGTTAGGTTGGCTGACAAGGTTTTGGAATTCTATGAGATCTCTGCATCTTTGCAGAAAAAGTCCCAACTAGTCATTTCTAGTGGTAACATGATAGGGTCTCTCTTTTCTGAAGCTGAAATAAACTTTAGTGTCATTCCTAGAAAATACTACTTGAAACACAGGAGCCATGTGCATAGTTTTGTTTTCATTAAGAGCTACAATGCTGAAACACACAAAGCCCCATGTCCTACTGGTACTGCTACAAGCAATTACACCACATGGGTTATTTCTTGTAATTCCATCACTTGTAGACAAGTGTCACTGAAGAGGTCATGAAGAGGAATGTCTTCTCTAAGCACAGCTTCTCCTTCCCACTGTGGTGTGAAGAGGACCAATGGGAATGGCAGTGGGATAAACTGTCCAGGAGATGGCCATAAATGAAAAAAGTAGAAGGATTTTTTAAATGTTTGTACTTGACTTAAAGACTATTGTTGAGCCACAAAATTTTCAAGCTCATGGCCTCTACCTTTTTGTTTATAAAAAAACTTGAGACCTAGAGATTTGTGAACCTTGCAAAAAACTTAAGTTAAGTAGAGCCAGTGCATAGATTTGAAATCAAGTTTTCTGATTCAGTTTCTTTCCTTATCAAGTAACCAGTATTGGGTATTTCTTTTCTTTTTTCCAAATTTTCTTTTTTTATTTTCTTACAGCTTTGCTATTTTTTTGTATAGTAATTGGTTCCTTCCTTCAGGTGTAGTCCCTGTAATTCTCCCACCACCATATAACTAGTGAACCATTACCATAGTCTCTAGTGCTCTTCCCTTCCCTGTTTTGACCCCTCTCACTTCCCCTGTCTTGCTGTACACCTCAGATCTATTGTCAACTTGTAAATTTTGTCTTTTTCTTGAGCCCTTATTCAGTTTCTACATAATCTACATATAGGTGGTGAAACCATCCAGTATCTTTCTCCTTCTGATTAATTTCACTTAGCATAATCCCTTCCAGCTCCATCCATGTTACCACAAATGGCATGAATTCATCTTCTTTTGATCACTGAGCAGTATTCCATCGTATATCTATGCCACAATTTTTTTTTGATCCTTGCACCTGTTTTGAGATATTTGGATTGCTTCCATATCCTTGGTTATTTTTTTAGGGCAGTTAGTCTGAAAACTCAGCAACAACCTGGGGATGTACCACATGAATCCTGGAAGTCATGAGAGACTCAACTGTAAGCTCCTCTCATTTTTAGTATTCTGAGAGTCCTAGAGAATTGTGAAATAAAAATGTTTTCTGCCCAGATTTGAGAATTTAAAAATTTTAAATTCTGGAAAATGATGCACATCACTTTAGGATCTAGGTATTCGTCTAGCTTTTTCACTAGATAGAAAAACATTATCCTGGTAGCTAAAAAAATTTCATTATTATAAAATTGATGAAGAGTCATTTCAAGCAAAAATAATCATCCACAAACCTGGAGGTCACATATTAAACTTCCAAATGGTTAAGTTGAATACACTGAGTAAAGTCAAAATTAAGTTTTCTGCTTCACATTTTTATTTCTTTGCATTCTAAATGCCATGAGGTTGTTTTCTTGGATGTGGCTGCTTTTTAATTGAGTTGTCACTTGAAGTATATTTTTTCCATTGAGTGAAAAACCTGCAAATTCAGCTTGGAGGATTTGCCTGAGGCAAGGTGTCATAATCATTCACAAATCACCACTTGTAGCCTGTTTACATCACCTTTGACCTATACAAGTCTATGTAACTGATCTCATTTGCCTTTTGCACAAAAGAACCAAGTTATAAAAATGTTACTGTGTAAATGTAGATATGATGATTCTATGCTGAAAGAAAATGATAAAAACAATGTGTCCACTGACCTGAATTATATTGGAACAAAGGGTATCAGAGTAAAAGTGAGAAACATGCAGTCGCATAATACTAGCAATCATTAACTGAGTGCCTAGTGTGTACCCAACATGGTGGCAGTTACTTCATTAAATCATCCCGTGAGATAACTCCTGCGACATGCATTTTACAGATGAAAAGTCTGATATTCAGAGAGGCTGAAATCGCGTGTCTAGGAGTGGGGATCTGTGTATTTTCTCACAAGTTCATTATTTCTCTTAACTAGCACACCATCCCGACTTTTATATGACTGAGGAATCTGAGCAGTCATAGCAACTTCAAATACCATTTGATCCACTAAGACAGCATGTGTGTATAAACACACAGAGAGGGAGAAATACTTAGGAGAAGGACTAGACATAGCCTTCCCTGGCTCAAGAAATGAACAAAGCCTTATTAATACAACTCTCTGCATGAATGACACGGGCTTTATGCTATAGCAGGTTCCAAGAAGTGGAAGAATTAGGCTTTGCCCTCCAGGACTATATAATGTAGTTGGGGCAATAGGATGTGTGCATCAAGGGTAACTAACAACACAGGGTTTATATGATAATAGATGACAAGAAATACCTTAAGGGTAGGAAAGAATAATGAGAAGACGGTAGGTCATCCTTTCCCCCCAGGAGAACAGAGACTTGCAGTACAGACTATGCCAGAAAAAAAATCTTTATGAAACTGCTAATTTCATTTGAACTGGAGATGATTTCTGGGCAGCTATGTTGCTGACCCCATTCTGACTCTAAAGTTAAACTTTTTGTTTAAAAAAAGGGCTATCAATAAGACAGTAGAAAGTACATCTACTTTGTCGAGGATCCTATGGGTGAAAACAGGTTTCTTGTCTAGAGTGTAAGCTCCAATTCTCTGTTGGAGACAACAGTACATACAGTTATGAGGTGATCTTTCGATTCTGTAGCAGCAGAATAACTAAGATTAAGGAAACCCTACTGTGGTTTTCCTGTCTTATCACATTCTTGTTTAGTCTGTGGGTTAGTGAAACGGTATTTGAACCGAGTCCTTCTAAACCTCTAGCAATTAGTCAATAACATCCCATAATCTTTGTCCAACATCTTCTCAAGGATTGGCCTATTGAGAAATAGGGAAGTCATCATCAAATACAGTGCTGGCTGTCTGCTTCCCCTTTGTGTGTCCTAAATATGTCACCTCAGTATGCCAGACTGACATGCCTTGGCCCCACTGTCAGGCTTGTTTGTAAAAGCTACCCAAATCCTTGTTTTACATGCTTCACGTAGTCTTCCCTTGTCTGGCTGTATACAACAATGTCATCAATCAATGCCACACTGAATTCACCCAACTTCATCAGCACTGTGTTTACCTTCATCTTAATGTTACTTGTGTGTTCCCCTGCCTGAAAAGAACACCCTAGAACCTATGTAAACTGGAGTTGTGACCACGGTTCCCTATATGGTGATATTCCCATAATTACTTGGGTTCTTTATTGTCATGCTGTGATTGTTCAATGACACTCTCATCCTTGGAACCACATTTTGCTTTTAGTGCTCTAAACAGAACTCAGGTGAGCAGCACTCAAACCCCATGATTCCTCCACTGTTATTTTGATTAATAAATGAGATTATTAGAAAGATTTAGAGTATCTGTGACATCCCTGTCTTTGGAGTAACAATACATTTCAGTACCAAAGAAAGTGGTGATAAAATGATGGACAGGAGAGGAAAGTGCCGCTAGAAGAGAAAGAGCATCATTGAATATAAGCATCTTGCCTTCATCCAGCTGGGAAGTCCCAGGCTTACTCCTAGCTCCTCTTTCTGAAAGATGCACTAAAGACACATTTGACTTTGTGTACCTGGCAAGGTCTGACTCCAGTTTTCTACCTGCTTGGTGATCAGTTGATAAATTATTTAAAAGAAGCATTCACAAAGATGTCCATGATGCTAATTCAACTGACCTGCTTATCTCCGAGGGAAATTTTGATGGGTAAGGGAAGCTTTAAATATATATTTGAATATATATATATATATTCAAACATATGTGTGTGATTTGCTGTGTGGTTCCACCATTTCCCTAGCCCTCTCCACTAAATTTTCTTAAGTTCTTAAAGAGAAATATTTTTATCTAATTTCCTATAACCCATAAAACATTCTACCAAGGAAACTGATCTGAAATACAGTATAGAATCTTGAAGTCTAAGACTCAGCATAAACACAATTTTTTTCAGGGTTACATTCTTCATAACTGTGCTTGCTTGCTTGTTTCTTGGTGCTTTTATTCTTGATGTAATCTCTTATGGTAAAACAAGAAATTGCTGTCTTATTCTCTTTTCAGAGTTCTATTTAACCCTGTTAACCTTTGGGGACATACATTTATCTGCTGTCCAGTGTGTAATATTGTAAGTTAAATTAAAAAACTTATGTTCAAAGAAGGGTTTTCTTGTAAATGAGAAAAAATAGGGGTTACTCTTTTTCTCCTTATAAACTTATTTTGGGGCTTCCCTATTAGCAAATGGTCTGCATGCTACACTTCTTGATCTTAGCTCTGACACACCTTATCTGTGACTTGAGAGTTGAACATAATGACCAATTAATAGAACAGAGATGGTATTATTCAGATGAAATTTGCCAGCTGCTGCTAACAGCATGCAGGGACATCCCCTGCAGGTATTTTTTTTTTAATGTCCTACAGTGTATATTATGCAATTAGAGATGGAAAGACCAGCACTGCCAAACTGTAAGGGGCTGTTGAACCTGCAAACCTTGAAAAAGAGATTTCTTTTAGTTTAGGTAGATACTCAGGTTATTGTGGTTTCCTCTGCTCTGGGTGTGGACGGTGAAATTGATTAGGTCATTGAAGTATGCTATGCCTTGATGACAATTCTATAAAATTACTCGCATGTCTAATAATCCAGAGAGAAAAGTCTCTATGGAGAGAGGAAATTCATATTCTTGGAAATTGCCACGTTATTAGATCCCGATCCTCTTTCTCTGCAAGATTTACAGATTAAAAAAAAAAAAAAAGGTAAAGGCAAATGGAGGATTTTGGCATATTTCCTTAAGCAGAAAAATTGCCCTTACCCTAAGGTGAAAGAAAGTGTGAATGGTGCCTTAAAGGCAATTCAGAAAGAATTCATTAATCAACAAGTACATATTAAGCACTATTTTCAGAATTGTGCTTGGGGCTATGGTAGGATAATAAAAGAAGTGTAAAACAGAATTCATGCCCGCAAAGAATTTATGCTCTAATTGGAGAGAGAAGAAATAATAAGAGGCAGTTTAAATAAATGCTAAATTGTGTGTTTCAGATCACAAGAAGTCTAAGAAAGAAGCACGTTATCACTGGGACTTAGAATTGTGAAAGAAGCCTTCACTTAAGTGATCAAGCTCAAAATGAGTCTTGAAAGATGGGTTAAATATTGTTAAAATGACCCCTCCATTAATTAACTTGGGGAATTAATTAATTCTGATGGTAGAGAATGTGACCTAGGATACAGTACTATTGTCACTGTTCTCTTTAATTAGAAAGAGGAAGAATTAACCTATACTATGAAAGAATTTCAAATGCATGGCCACTTCTGAGATAATTTATAGGCAGGCCACATAAGTAGTACAGTTTCTGCTAATTGATTTCATTTCTCCTTTCCATTTTTTTTCTGTAGGTATTGTAATCTTTATTAGTTTTTGAATTGTATTTTGCATTTTTATCCTTTGAACCATATGGATGTTCTTAGTCTTAGAGTAGAAGGGGTGTGAGAACTTTTACCAAGGAATCCTTCTGTAGCTTGTGATCCAGGGATGACTACCTGGTCTGTAAGTGCTCTTGTAGAAGTCAACAGGGCATCCACCTCTTGTTTCCTAGGTAACAACCAAATGGCATTACCAATCTATGGTATACCTTGCAGGGATATCCAACTGCCATTTCCTTTACATCCCTTTGCATGCCCTGGGAAAACTTTGTGCCATCACTCCATGTCATCTTGAATTAGAATATGGATTGCAAAAGAAAGCAATTTTACATATCCCACATGGCCTTTCATTTTGCCCTTTAACACCCAGACACAATGACTTGAAAAGTCAAAGAAAATTCCTTTAATTTGCTGTTCATGGAGTGGAAACATTATTAATTCACATTTATGAGTACTTTTTCTTTTGTTTTTATTCAATTTATTTGCCAGTTCTATGAGATAAGTAGGAAATAGAGAATTATGAAAACCCACTTTCCTAGCCTTAGTATTTTTTTCTTTTAAAAGAATATACAGGATTTTTTTTTTCAAAGAACTGCTTTTGAAAGCATTTTAAAAATGCTTTAAGAAGTGCTTTCTTATATATAAAAGCTACCCTGGATAATCATAAACAGTGTATAAACTACATTTAAACTCATATATACTACATTTAGAAACAAACAGAAAATACTGATGTCAAACCTGAGACTTTAAGAGGCCAAGGTCATCATCCTAGATAAATGACAAGATTGGGTTCTAGCCTAGGTTGCCCGAGGCCAAATCCTTTGCTACTTGGGGCAGTCAAGATGTTACTGGAGACCTTTAAAAAGGTAAAGTCTTGCAGTAGCATGTCCAGTCTTGATATTCAGGAGGGTATATAATTTTATCAATACAATACAAAGGTTAATGGGATTGCCTCCTTCCAACTCCATCATAGTAAATGCAGTCTTTATGGCAACATTAAAAAAATGACCTCTCTCTGCTTTATGCTGATCATTAACTAAGATTATCTCACACTAGAGATTTACTATACCAAAGAGCACTGACATCACTCACTGCTATTAAGTGTATGATACTTATACTCCATAAAGTGGAACAAAATACCTGTGTCAGCAACATCGAGAAAGTAGACATAGTCAGAGCATCTATGTCACACAAAACAGAGCTGTTGTCTATGTGGATATGCCTACCAGGTTTTGAAACTCTTTGTAGCTGCCTTATAAAAAATCTCCTTCAGAAAGAGTCTGTTCAGTTTCTTCTATTCTAAATATGAGAATTAGGTCAATTTTCTCACCATCCAATAGGTTGTGTGGAAGAATCAAAACCCTCATATGACAACAAAAAACAGGAAAAAAAAAAGAAGAAATCTTAATTTATCTGAATATGGCTTCAAATTTTAAATTCTCTAGTTATTAATATTATGATGTGTCTTCGAAGCCAAGGTTTGCTTTCAACAAGGAAGTAATCAGAGAGAGTGAAAAAGGGTGATTTTTCACAGACAATTCCACATTAAGGTGCTTAGGGTTCTTATAGGAGTGATTTATCCAACAGTGCACAATAAATGTTAATTCCACAAGTATTTATTTAGTGTCTATTAATTCTGAGGTATCAGTGTAGGTTCAAGAAACACAGAGATAAAAGACACAGACGCTCTCAAGAAGTTTCTTTTCAGCAGCAAAGACAAGATCTTCATGTTTGGAATATGGAGCTCTGAGTAAGGTGTGGGAGGGTTTATGGGAACCTGACCTCAAGTAACTCACTGTGAGTGGGGTGGGGGTATTCATCAAAGTGAATTTTCTAGAAAAGTCTTTCTAAAGATGGTATTGAGAATTCTAGCCAAATGTTATGGTCCTGGGCCCTTTACTTTCATGAACCCCCATCAGTAGGAAGATGTCTACTCTATCTCTAATTCTGTGAAAGATGAATAAAAATGCAGAAAATTAACATAGCATATGGGGATTCTGGCCATTTATCAGGAAATTATATACCTGTTTGTATCCATTAGTACAGGTAATAGAACTCAAATGATATGCCAATAATATTCTAATTTCACAAGTCAAAGTCACTCATTTTATTAATATATACATATTATATATATACACACACTGCATCTTTATTCATCATTTCATGAACACTTCCATATCTTATACTATTGTTACAATGAACATAATTTTGCATATCTCTTCAATTTGGTACTTTTTCATACTTCACGGAAATAAACAGAAGTGGAATAGCTGAATCCTAAGGTAATTCTTAGTTTTTAAGGAATCTCAAAAAACTATAAAACTATTTAAGATACAGCATTCAATGGTAGAGATTCTATTGGGCAAGCATCATCTTGTGTTTTATATACAAACTGCTTTTCCATAGTGAATGTACCAGTTTACATTTCCATCAAGTATACAGGTTTCCCTTTACTCCTCACTTTTAATTGATAGTCTTTTCTTTCTATTTTACCACACCCACCCACACAAACACACATGGACACACACAACTCTATCATAAGCAATTCCTATAGCATGTGCACCTATGAGCTCTCAATTCCTATACACAACCATCCCTTCCATCTGTCCATCAGATCTCATCCTTCCTTGTTATTCAAGAGTATGCTGTTATTTCTCCTATTCTTTTAACAAAAATTGAGCATAACAAAAATAAAGGAAAAGTTCTTTCTCCTACCTTCCAGATATCTGTTTTTCCCACCTTTTAGATATCACTCTGTTTTTTTGCCCTTGAGATAAAATTTTATGAAGTTTTTTATAGTCTGTTTTATTTATTTTCTCTTAAACTCAAAAATCCACATCATTAGCTAATTTTCTTCAGTTTTTTTGCCATTGCTCGCAACATTTCTTATCCCCATTCTCTACTTTATTTCTTTAGTGCTAGTCATAGTCTAATATCACATGATGTGTTTTATTTATTTTCTTGTTTCATTTATGTAGAAGACATAAAGTACAGTGAGGAGGAATGGGTGAAATTGGATACATGCATAAATAAAATACCATGACAAAATTTGTGCACTTACATATTTTATATCATTTATGATTGAGATTTGGGTCCTGCTCTATTACTTCCACAAGAAGATTTCTTTCAGTGAGAGGATGAGTTGAAGGCCAGTATGAGTCAGTCTTATGAAGCCTGTACTGTTTCCCTTTCCTCACTTGCTGAGACACCTAACCTCAAATCACTATTTTCTTTTATGGATGACTTTTTTGTGTTATGGATTTGACCTTAGATTGAGATACTGTTTTTCTACTAGCCACCCAACATATCAAATTAAGTCTATACAATCTGACAACCAAACCTGCTTTATCTATTATATTCTTTTTAATTGATCATGAGAGTACAACTGGCAAAAGTTTTACCAACTCTCACCTATAAAATCAAACCCTGTTTCCATATGCAATAGTGAAAGTTAGTTGTACATCCTACAGGCTGAGAATAGTTCATTATTGTCTTCTATTCACATTGAACTCAAGTGATACATGGATTTCTTTCTGGGCTCTCCATTTTTCCGCCCCCCTTCTTTTCTTTAACTCCCCTCCTCTTCCATTTCCTGTGCCTTGTTTTCTCCTTCCCTTTAGCATGTTGGTTGTTTCTTGGCCATGGCATATTTGTTGACTTGCTCTTTTGGTGACATCTTCTTTTAATAAGGAAATCTTTCTCTTGGTGTCTCCTTGCCTAAGGGTATGCTTACTTAAAGTGTAAAATGTCAAATTCTACCAAGGATGACAATAACCCTCTGGGTAAAGAGAAATCAGCCACTGTATCATTAATCATTCAAGAGATAGACAGGAAATATCAACCCTCTCAAAGAAGAACAGACAGAAATGAGATTTTGCACCCTCTTCATCTTATATCCTCCCTATCTTCTTTTGCAAGAGGTTTAAGCCATCACTCTGATACTCCCCATCCTTCCAAAAACAACAGAATAAAAGTACAGAGCCAGGAAAACTCTCCAAGTGACAATATGCCAGCTCTAGTAGTATTTGGAACTTGAAGTTTACCCAGTGTGAATCATGGTGACTAAGAAACAGGAAGTGTCCCTTTAGAGTGAGTTGAGAGGAGCATTTAAGATTAGTGCTGTGATATTGATGGGGGACGAAGAAATAGGCAGGGACTTTATTCCGATCCTTCAGACTGCTTAGCTGGCAACAACTAGCATTCTAAGTGTCCCGAAATAATGTCCCTTAAAAATCATAGCAGCCTAACCCTCTGGGAATTACAAAGAACCACAGCTTACAGTTTAAATGGGAGGATTCTCAATCTAAAGATAGCCTATGTGGTCATGATCTTTTGGGCAGTGACACAGCGTGTAGAAATGGGGAGGGGTTCTCATCTTCATCTGTCTATGCAAACCAAAAAGTGACAATAGAGTTATTCCACAGCAAGGTCATGGGGCTGCCAATGTTTCTGTATGTGGCAAGCACACACCTGTTCACACCAACCTCCTATAAAACTATCAAAACCATTGACAGCACCCTATAGAATGCTAATCACAGCGTCTCAATCCCACATCAGTGGAACTGGGACCAGTGTATCTTTTGTGTAGATTCCCTGTAGCTAATAATACATCCTTTTTTGTTCCAGTCAAATCATTAGTTTTTTATTATCTTGGCAAAGTGTCAGGAGTGCCATCATAACTTGTATTTTTTTTTTAATAAGGGTGATCTTAAAATAAAATGAAAGGGTTTCTGTCATAATTTCTGTGATAATTTTACACTACCGTATAAACATTATCTTGTATTTGTAATAGATTTTAGAATTATCCAAATAAAGTAGTTCAAATAGAGAATACATTTTAATATCTGAGCTTTTTCTCCCAATATGAAATGTCATTGGCCAGTTCAAATCTGATGCGATAAATGTGATTGGTGGTGGATCACCATGTTTACATGTGGAGATTCAGCTGGATTTTAATTTTTCATAGGTAATCAAACGTCTAAGTCTTGGAGGGAACTTTATAGTTCAGGAGCCTGCATTTATGCAGGGTTATGTTCTAATATCTCAAGGTAAAAGTGTTCAGTAGCAGGAATGTTTTTATTTGACAATACCAGCTAGTGTTTTATATGTATTATTTAACTTCATTCTTATGTCACCCATAGGAAGTAGACATTAGTAATCTAATTTTGTAAATGAAAAAAAAATGAGTTTTTAAGGGAATAGATAACTTGAAATAAGCAGAAGAGCTGAGTTCAACTGTAAATCTGTCTGAAAGTCTAAATTCAATTTTATTTCTAAAGCCACCAGGAAAGGAAATATTATTTTTCCTGTCAACAAAAAAATATTAATTTAATGACAGGTTTTTCCTCTAGATCATTGCACTAAATTCAAATGCATTATTTTTCCTTTTAATTCCAAGACAGAGGATCTTTGATTTGAGTTTGAATTTTTAAAAAAATATATGTAAATATACTCAGGGAATAAGTAGATTACAAACAAATCTTGGAAGTTCTGAAATGTGATACATTTTCCTAATTTACATACAATCTGATAGTTGTGTTGATTATAATAAGTTGTTGAGGACTTTTGTCATTTTGAAACATTGTAAAGTTTGTGGAATTAAACATAACTGAATGTTCTGAACTTTGAAGATTTATTTTCTTATGTGAAACTACAATGAGCTTCCAAATACCAGCAAGATTAAAAAAATTTCAACAAATAATGACTGTCCATATACTCTAAGCTGAGAAACACATAAGCCTCTCTACTCCATTAGGGAATAAAAAAGATAGTGCCCCTGCATAAAGTATCTCACACATTTTGAAAATTTATAATAGTATTTAAATAAAATCTCAGGAACAAAAACCAAAAGGAATGATTCAGATGTTTGTTTTTCTTTCTAATGACATTTAAAATTATAATAATTATAACATGAGTTCATATGCCTTTATGTTAATTATTTTGGGAGGCAAACAATGTTAGAAAGTTAATATTAGTTGATTGGTCATTTATAGTTATGTTAAAAACCTGTAATACATACAAGTCATCCAGTTATTTTTTACTACTTACTGCTTTGCAAATGACTCAAGATAGTATATAACAGAATTAGTATATATATCAAAGTCAAATAATTTGACTTTGGTTAAATTTCCTTTAATCATTTGTGATTAATTTAAATATCGTCCCCTCGAATTCTAATCATTTCTAGTTTCAGAGATTTCCATTGCCTCCTCTGAGTGACTTAGTTTAACTGAAAATAAACTATTGGGGATGTCTTTGATTTGCAATCATGGGGCATTAAAATATGCATTAGGGTTTCTAGAAGGTTTAGAATCAATATTTGGAAAGCTGGGCATGGTGGTGTATGCCTGTAGGTGGCAGCCTAGGAAGCCACGGCCGGGGCCAGGGACACGTTTCAAGTCCTCCTGGGGGCACATAGTGAGATCTAGTCCCCAAAAAATACCTGGGCATGGTGGTGCACACCTGTAAGCCCAGTTATCTGGGAAGCTGAGGCTGGGGATTTCTTGAGTCTGTGGTACCTTAGGCAACGTGAGCCTGCGGTTCCATGGGCAAAAATAGTGAGACCTAGTCTCAAAAAAAAAAAAAAAAAAAAAAAAAAAAAAAAAAAAAAAAAAAAAAAAAAAAAAAAGAATTAATATTTGGGCAATAAAAAATGCAGTTGATAACCTACAGAACATTTTCTGTATATCTTACGAAAAGAGACACAAAAGCCACCGAAAGACCCCCGAAATAAACTAATAAACCACAGTTGTTCAAGCTTGAAATAAATATCAACTAAGATTTATATTCAGATTGATGTTCAGGTTAGTTCTTACTGCTAGGCAACCGGTTGACCTAAGTTTAATTTAAACTGGCATTGTAGTAACTCCTAATGGGAACTGTCAGTAGGGAGAATTTCTATGACATACAGAATATAGTGATGGTCCCCTTCTCCCCACCCCCACTTGGGGAAAAACTGACTTCGTATCTATTGTGACTATGGAAACAAGTAAGGTAAGAAAATATGACAACTATTAGATTAAATCAGACCAAAATATAACTTGCATTAAAATCTTCTTGGTAATGAAAAGTATACTTGATATATTGTCTCCAAACTGTCTAATTTCTGCATTCCTTTGTTTTCTTCTTGCTCAGATACCAGTGAGGTCACATAAAGTCAAATTTAGTGCCATTGGTCTGATTTTTTTTGTCTATTATATTATTCATTTCTCTTTCTCTACTTGAAAAAACAGCTCTTTCTGTCTCCACAGCTAACTAAAAAGCTAAGACCACCATCTCAGTTATGAATATTCACAGGGTCCTAACATGGGAACAATGATTCCCCAGGGACACTCAGCTTCCTGTCCCAATCCCCTTAAATCTGCTAGAAAGATAGTGGGCTTATTGGATCTATTAGCTGGCATTCTAGATAATAGCACTGTAAAACTCCCAAAATATTGAGCCATAGCTAATCTCTTGTATAAATCCTGGAAGAATATCAAGCTTTGTTTTGGAGTCAGTAGTTCCACAAGAGGGCCTGTTCCAGTTTTACTACTTACTGTCACCAATATTTAAAGATTTCTACATATGGAGTTTCCTAGTATCCTCCAAATATATAATTAAATAGTTGATTTCTTTTTGTTGATTGTCTTTTACATATAATTATGTTGTCAATATATTTTTTTGTCCAGTTAGGAAGGGTCAAGAAAAAAGTTTCAAGAGTCAAATATTTTCACTATGTCACCAGTAAATCACAAGTAGAGTAAGAAAATATATCCCCTGGTATGATGGTAAATCAAATCAAACAACAATTTATCATTTTTTATCCATTAAACTTGAAAATAGATTTTAAAAAAAAAAACTACTTGGTACTGATAAATTATGATAAAACACACATTCTAAGGTTTGCTTTTGCTGTAGTGCATATCGGCAAAATTATTTTAGAAATACATTTGTATTTATTAGTAATTACAGGCCTATAACAGTGATGTCAATTGTAGGACTATGCTGTAAATGTTTTATTCATACATAGAAAGTATTATATGAAAGAAGATGTTTAATAGTTCACTATTTCTTAGTTATTGACAAGAAATAAAGAACTCTTAAAATAATAAGATATTATTATAAAACAATGGAACACTTTCCTTTTTTTTGTAAATATTTACGTTACTACTCAGAAGTTATGCAACACCATGAGGGAGATGTTCATAAAATGATTTATAATTGGAAATATTTTATTCTTTTGCAAATCAGTATCTCATACTAGTTTGGTATTGAAGATATTATTTAAAACTACAGTTTTAAGTAAACTAAAATTTCATTGCTTTTACTTTCAAAGATTGCTTCTGACATGTACAAAAGTATAATTGTTCTAGCTTTATATTGGAAGGAGAACTTTCTCAGTCTTCAAGGACCCAATGTCCTTCTAACCTTGACTTCTCCAGGATGCTAAGCCAAGCTAGGGTCTCTTACTTAGAACTAACCTAACAGGAAAGCAAAACACAAATCCCAACCTGCTCATTAACCACCTCAGGTCCTGAAGTGGTTATCAAATAGTTCACAGGGCACTGCCTGGATCCAGAGAGGTGGGAAAAGTGTCTTTCCTGGATGGAAGACTTTTTGAAATGACAACTCTGCATTACTGAAGGCAAACAAAAAATTATCTGTCTTTGCTACAGTTATCAGAGTGACTTTACCCAGGGTCTGTAGTCAGATTATGGAGATTTAAGTGGGAATTATTGAAAGAATTATGTGAAATGACCCAGGATTACATGGTCTTCTCTCCCTTTTCTGTTTTCCAAATTTTCTCTATTGTGCTCAAATAGCTTTCCTCACAAACATCAATTTGCATGACTACCTGTATAAAAGGCATTCAAAGAAATTGTAAATGAACTGTATTTTGTCAACACTCATGTAGTGATTACTATGTAATGAACATTCATGACATATGAAACAGAATGCAAAAATGTAAGTGATTGTGCCAACTTGAAAAATACAATTGAAGATGAATTTTCATCTATTTGATAAACATAGCAGCAATAATCTTTACTCAGAAAGTAAGGATACAAAATGAAGAAGACAGTTTTTTACATAGTTCAGCTCAGAATATAGGTGGGAAAGCTGCAAATATAATTAAGATGACTTTTTATCAACTAAAATAAAAGAATACTTGAATACTATTTTAACATATGAAAGAGTTTTCTGGAAAGAGTAAACTTTTAAAGGATAGAGAGAAGAAAATGACATACTCTTCAATAATAAAAGCATTTTTTTGTAGATTATACTCATAATGAATTACCAATATTAAACTGAATTTCCAGAGATATGTCCCAAATAGTCTATACAAATAACCTGAGACAAAGATTACTACAATGAACATGATCATGATCTCCAAAAACTGTGATACAGTACATGCTGATTGAAATGATACAACTAATATCTGAATGCAGTCTCTTTGCCAGCTAAGTCCCCAGATTCACTGAATTCATTGAAGACCAAGATGGGATATAGTAGAGAACACCATAGTAAGAAACAAACCTGCTTTCTCCACAGATGGATTTATTTATGAGCCATTTCAAGCTTAATAGAAAGAATCAGTTTTGGTGCTGTCTGCTGTTTTTAGTTCTGAAATATAGATGCATCACTATTGATTACTAGTCAACCATTTTGGGAACATCTCTCCTGCACCTCTGTATCTCTTGCTTAGTTCTTCTCAAATGTCAAATTAACCTTCTGGAATTCCTTATTGTATAATAATCTCCAATGAATAAGAAGACCTTTTGTGAGTATGTCTCTGTGTGTGTGTATGTGTGCATGTGCGGGGGTATTTTCTTGGCTAACACATGTCAGGATTTGTTTAAACCCTTTGCTTTGTGCTCAAATGTCACCCTGCCAGAATTCATTACATTCTGTTTATTAATTAATTAAAATATATTTATACAGAACAGGTTTTATGAGTTGAAGTAAAAAATAACGTTATGAGAGGCATCCTCCAGACAGTGTGGCTTGTCTCTGATGGCAACCCCAGCATTCACTGTCAAAGTCACTGCAAGTTTCCAGTGATGTGGACATTTAGCAATTAAAGGTAAAGATCAAAGGAACTGCTTTGTTCTGGAGCTAGATATGAGAGAGATATATCTTTTTTAGGGCACTGTAAAATCATAAGTAACACTCATCTTTTTGATAAGCATAAATATATCCTTCTTTACACACACACATAGGATATCAGTAGAGTGCTAAGATATTTTTGGAGATTCAACTGAAGAGTCAACTGACCTACTACTGACAACAACCCCTGAACTGGATATTCCCATTTCTTTACTTTTCTTTTTTTGTGTGTGTGTCATTTGTGATGTTATAGTTTTATTCTCTCCGGTTAATTTTGTTGGTCAGTTTATACTGACATTTTTTTCACATTGTGCAGGCATAGCCTAAAATTCTTTTTCACTTTTTTATTTTATAAATTATATATATAATCCATATCTATATCTATATCTATATTTCACATCATTGTAATCCCCGGGGTCACTCACCACTTCCCCTACCTGGCCGTTCCAGCTGGTCCCCCACCCCCCACCAGTTGTGTACTTTTATTTGGTTGTCCATATATTAGTGAAACCATTTGATTTCTGTCTTTTTCCTTCTGACTTGTTTCTGCTAATATGATTTCTTCTAGGTACATCCATGTTACCATAAGTTCATCAAACTTGTCATTTTTAATTGATGAGTAATATTCCATCGTGTATATATACCACATCTTTTTCATCTATTTGTCTGTTTTGGGACATTTGGATGGATGCTCACATTTCTTTCTATGTTAGCAATGGATGATACTGGGCATATCCCTTTAAGCTCAAGTTTGTTTATTATCTTCCAAATGGGGATCAATACACCTGCCCCATTTCCCAGACTCATTGAGAAGGTAAAATGAGAATCTATTCTGAAAAGTAATTAAGAGTGGCATAGAAACCAAGGGCTTTCTTCAACCTATCTCTTCAGGAAATATTTTTTCACTATCTAAGCTGTTGATAAAAGGCTCAGTCCTGGGGTACGATTGGTATATATGAACAGATTCAGACTTTATATACAAAAGATGGGGAGAATTTCAAAAATTGCTGATGATGAGGGTTTAGCTTGAAGATACTGTAAAATGAGGGTAAGAAAGTATATCATCAAAGAAAAATATATGTGTTATATACTTATGAGAAATCATTAGAAGTAAAAAATGGTCATAAAAGGAATACAAAAGCAAAAAGAAATAAGAAAACAGTGAAACAACAAAAATAAGAAATTAAAATGCCTTGGACTGGAATTTTTTGGCTTTTTCTTTCAGCAAACAGAGGGATGAAACTAAAATATGGTAGTATCTGAAATAGTCTTGGGGAGATGTATTTGCTGAAAATTTATCAGATGAAATTCTAAACAAGGGTTAAGAGGAAAGATAGTTTCATCCAATACTTGAAAATAATTATCCATTCTGACTCTCTTGCCTAAATGAAAATCAATGTGAAAAATCAAAGTTGATTACTTAAATTCTCTTTATACTGGCTGTTCTAGAAACATGTCTGTTTTAGAGTCTTTTGCTATAAATTGACTGCTGCTTTTTAATAATGTGAGCAATGGTTGTGATTTGTAATCATTGGCTCTCCAATCCCAGTTTGTGGATTGTGTGCAAACTAAAATCAATCATTTAAAAAATATTAGACAATAGATCATCACTTATGATATATAACTATGGTAACTATGGGTTATTGACCTTAGATATTTCTCCTTCCCTGGTCTATATAGATCTTTTTAAATAAGGCAGGGAAGTTAATTTTTGTCAATTTAAATATTTCAAATTGATGATGGGATTTCTCTAAGAGGCAGATCTATAAGGTGAACTTACTCATTAGATAATTTTCCATCTGCCTTTTATGAGTGTAAAATTTTCTAAAATTTAAGAGTTGAAAGAGATCTTATGGGTTGTCTATTCTTCTGTTTTGAGTAGGTGAACAGGCTCAAAGAAATATAGATAGTCTGGTGAGAAGAATCTGAGTTTGAACTCTCAATATGGACAATTCCTACTAGAATAATCTGTCTCTGGATAATCCCTACTCAAATAATCTGCTCCCATATACAGAACAACCTCATAGAGAGGTTGGGAAATTTAATCAGTGTTCCAAAACTTATTTACTAGGTATTTTTTAGATTAACTTTCCAGATACCTGTTGGGATTTTAAACAAGTTATTCTTTGATTTGCAAGTGAAGGAAAGTGTATAGTCCTAACTTGCAGGAAGATTGTTGATTGAGATTACTTCTAGAGGTCTCCTAACTTGATGGAATTTTATGTTCAGGCGAATATAGATGTAAAAAGTAAGAATAGTTTAAGAGAATTATTTGAAGTCTAACATCAGGGAGAATTGTTTTATTCAATTCTTTCTCTTCGGTGTGCTCCCAAAGCTGTGTATCTTTGTGGCAAATCATCCTCATTAAATAGTCTGGGCAAATGCTTTACTTGTATGTCAACATGCATTCTTTTCTGCTGGAACAACTTTAAAAGGTGTCTTCTTATGATTTTTTTACAAGATGATGTAAGACTCCTGGACTCATGTGAAACTCTACATCAGCAAGAAATAAACCTTGTTTATTATGCTATTCAAATATGAGGTCTTATCTACCTGGCAGTTGGTATTATTTGCTTTGTAATCACCACTGTGACAGCTGTCCCTTTCTATCCCTTCTCTGGGTTTCAGGGACTTGTGATATGCTTTCCTAGTGATCAGATGTAGAATTATCTGTAAAGCCTTTGTAATATGTTGCAACTATATGCATATTTAGTGGCATAACTTCTAGTACTTTGTACTTGTTTCCCTTTTTCTCCTTTTAATTACAGCAGCTCCGTCCCTACAGATGTGTAACCCAGCACAGGGACATTCAGCTGTGAGCTACAGCTGAATGTGGATGTAGCCATGAAATAGCCATGAAGTTCTTGTTAAGAGAATACAACTAGAAGAAATAGTTGAAAATTTATCTTCTAGTTAAATTTTATACTTCCCAATTTTACCCAGAAAAATGATGAGGAATGTGTTTTTCATCCCTTATTTACTCTCTCCCTGTAGAAGGGAAATGGGAATAATGGGAACAGTTGCCTTGGATCCAAAGATCAAAGTTACATATTCATGGAAATATAGCTGCTTCATTATTTCTTGAAACTTAATATAATTTTTGTTAATGAACAGTTAAAAAATGCAAGAAAAAGAACTTTGCAGCATATAAGATATTTCTGCTCTTTGAAAGGCTTCATTAAGATATTCTTTATGAATTATGTATTCCTTAAAAGAGCAGTTATCTTGGTTACTACTAAATGCATTTTCTTAATACTAATAGAGTTATCTACTCACTACTTTAAAGAGGAAGTATGAGGATTGTAGTGTGGAATTCTTTTTGTAAGTTTAAATCTGAATAGCTTAGAGTCAGGCTATTTTTCAAATTGAATCGCTTCATTTTTCCCCATTATCATATTGCTCCATCCTTGACAGATTAAAAGTCAAACTAGATTGGGAGGGTGGGGTGAAAGGAAAAAAGTGAAACCTTTTTTAGTATTTCCTAGCCTGAAAAGTAGAATCTACCAAAATGCTAAAATTTTAGTTCTACTTTTTTGTAACAGAATAGTAATGACATATCTACTTAAAAATCCTTATGACCTTTCTAAGGGAGCTATTTGTGCTTCTCTTGTTCCTTCATTTCCCCCTAATCCTCTGAAAATTACTTTGTTATTATAAAAATGAAAGACTAATAGGGTGAGCAAAAGGGGGAGGAGAATGAAAAAAGGAAGAGCTAGAGAGGCTGTGGTGGTAGAAAACTATAGTAAGAAAAAAAGAGTAGATGAAGGAGGATATTTTACTTATACTGTGAATGTAAATTCTTAGATCTCCAGAAAAAAATAAGAAAGTGCTTTCTTACTTTCTCATAACTACAAAATTAATAGATTTCCAGTGTAAGGGTATGATACCTGTAAGATAGAATATCTAGGTCAATTTTAGTTGAGATAAAGGACTGTATAAAGAGCTAGGTTTGTCTGTAGAACGCTCTGTGGCCAGTTTCTCCACTCCCTGTTCTGTCATCTGCTCCTCCGCAACCCTGGGGAACCTCACTGTCACCTCAGTTTCCTTGAGTTTCTGAGTTACATCTAAGTGGGCCTTTTCCATTTCTTGCTTTTCAATGGATGTGGAACCACTTCTATCCTAGCCCAACACTGCTATTATTCCTTTCTGTCAAGATTTCTTTCATACTTCTGACATAGACTCAAATGAAGCCACGTGTTTGTAGTCATCAAATCATATATTAATCTTATCAAGTAATATTTGCATTTCAATAGTCAAAGGCATTTCAGATATAAATGTTTTGTCTTTTGATTGGGATAGACAGAAATATTTCTTACACACAGAAGTCTTTTTTAGAGACTGACCATGTAAAGACATATAGCCACTAAATCTGAATGCTCTTATAAAAGAGGAAGAGAACTAAGTTATTTAAATTTAGTACTATAATTTGCAATCAGTGTGATAAAAGTGATTCTAAAACTCCTTTGATTTATACAGATAAAATAATAGATGTCATTAAATAACACTAAAATAACATTAAAAATGTAAAAGTACTTCAAAAACACAAAGTGGTCTCAAGAAGGAAATATTTTTTAATCTAAATAATTCTAATAATCACCAGGCATGGTGGCACGAGCCTGTTGTCCAAGTGCTGGGAGGCAAGAGGCTTGGGATTGCTTGAGTTTGCAGGTTCGAGACTACCACAGGCAATATAGAGAGACCTATTCTCAAAAAACTAGTCAGGAGCTGTGGCAGGCACCTGTAATCCCAGCTACCTGGGAGGTTGAGGCTGTGAATCGCTTGAGTCTGTAGTACCCTGGGCAACTTGAGTCTCGGTACTCTGAGCAACATAGCGAGACGTAGTCTCAAAAAAAATTCTAATAATCAAGTAAATTACACAGGAAATAGTAGACTAACCACAGATATTAGAGTAAATTATCAACTCAGTAGCTAATAATGTATTATCACTGAAATATAGTTTACAGAAAGGAGTAACTGCTTTATGTCTTTTAAATTTTCTCTTGTCAACTAGCTGATCCATAACTCATGAGTAATAATAAATTCTTATTTATTTGTTTAAGTGGAACACATTTTAATTTTATGTGACAAATAAGGGAAGATCTTTATAGGTGATACCCTATTTGAGCCAATTTTGAAAGGAAGAGGTTTGAATCTCAGGATATAAAATATGATCCACAAACCAGTAGCATCAACCTCACCAAGGATCTTATTAGAAATTCAGAATCTCTGATCCCACCTGGTGTACTGAATCAAAATCTGCATTTAGAAAAGGTCTGCAGGTGATTTATATGCACATTAAAGTTTGAGTTACAATTATGGTTAGGGTGATGGTGCTCATTCCATCTGCACATTAAAATCATCTGCAGAGTTTTGGAAAGAATATTAATGCCCAGGGTCACTTTTTCTAGAAATTTTCACTCAAATGGTTGGATGGAGCCCAAGCATGGAGATATGAGGAATATTCAGGTATCAGCCAGTGGTCTAGTCTGTTTAAAGGCATATCCAATGATGTTGTTTATGAGTTATCTTGCTTGATCTCCAGGCATAAAAATCAGGCATGGTGAGATAAAGACCCAAGATTCCGAGAAATTCAACTCTCCACATAACGAGCATGGACATCTAGAAATGGCCATGACATCTATTGGTGTCTAGGTATTTAGCCAGCTCACAGGACAAAAATCATAGAATACTGAGAAGAGGGAGCACAGATTGGATGGCAAAAGTTCAACAAATGGGAGGGATTGGAAGTAAAAAGGCAGGATAAATGAGATCAATCACATTTAGAGACTGCTTGTCAAGATTATAATAAAGGAAAGTTTATTTGCAACTATGGAGTAAATTTTACATAGGAGATGGTGTCAAGAAGAACTTAATTGATTCATTCAACTTTCTTATGGTTTTTGTCAAGTCCTGAATATTGCCTGCTCTGGCTCTGTGAAGAGAGAGTTTAAACTCACTGGATCTGTTATGGATGGATCTTATGGGCCCCAATGTATTGTCAGCACAGCCATAGTGATATTTGGGCCAAGTTCCAATCAGAAAATTACTTTCTATTGACTGTAAATTTCACACTTCTAACATGAAGACTTCTCATAATACACACTCTCTAAATTGGCCTCAGGTCCTGCCTGAGACCAAGTATGACACATACCCTCAAATGGACTTCAAATTGAGCCACAGCCTTGACTAAACATATTTTAATGGCAACACCTAACACTCAGGTCATCGAAAGAATATTTCCCCCTTCATATGATACATGTGTTGCTGGCATAAAATTATATGACTTATGTCCCCTTTCAGCATTGGGAGGGTCGAGAAATCTTTTTCACTTTCAGTCTGAAATTATTCTGTGGTATAAATTATTACTCACAGTTCAACACTAGCTCTTTTCAGCCCAGAGGTGGCTGCGTTCTCTAAGGTTCTATGATTTATGGATAGAGGTAGAAGGGTGAGGGTGCCCCTGAGCCAACATGTACCTGCCCTGTGTTTCCTCTGTCAGACACAACGCAGAAGGCTGAAGAGATGACTCCCACCAAATCATACAGATCAGACATATCACTGAGAAGTTTCCTATTCAGGAGCCAATGGTACAGGGGGGTAGGAAGGATCACTGGGAGGATATCTATTCTTGATTTTCTTTTTCTGATTCCTCAAGACTGGAACCATCTAGAATCTGGACTGATTTAAAGGCAAGTAATGGATCTTAGTGCTGAACCTGCCCTGTGCTAACTTATAAGCATAAACAGTTAACATCTCCTAGCCTCCGTTGTTTGAAGGATAAAATGGAGATATTCCATTTTATCTGTGTGAACTGTGTGAACCACACAAATATAAGGTACATTTATTAGGCAGAAAGTTCTATTATCTGATATGGTGGATATATGTAGACACACTTCCTCAAGGGTCATAGCTGCAAGTAAGCAAATCTACCTAATACAAAGTTCTGTGGGAGTTCCTACAATTACACATCCTCTCTCTCCATTGTGTCTATAGTCAAAGTCCTGGATGTAGTTACATATTTTTTTTGCATCAAGTCTATTTTAAATGTATTTATATGTATTTTATATCATCTATTTTTAACATAGTCTTCATAAATATACAGATAAAACATATTTGTAAGTACAATTTATATCAAGACTATTTAAAAAATGCCCTCCTTTAATTGCGAAGGGAGTATATTTCCAATACCAAGCTCCCTTCTGAAAATGAAGGACTGGAAAAGAAACCATTCATCAGGAGAACAGAGAAGGATAAAAGTAAAAGATTGTCTACCACTTTTATAAACTCTTCATTAATTGCATTCAACTTCACAGGGTGAAAGAACATATCTTCAGCAAGTTAGGAGATTTAGAAATTGAGAGTTTTGATTTAAGAAAATGGAAATGGGGTTGCAGGATTTTTATTTACCCAAATTTAATTCCTCTGTAATAAACATGTTTGTACTGGGAAAAGAGGTCTGAGACAAATACTGGTTTGCCAAACACTGAATTTAAAGTCAGACCATGTTAGTAGGGCCACTTAGCATCTGTGTTTTACCGTTCTGCAGTAATCATGGAAGATCCTGCTAGAATGGATGTGTTTCTATTTAGAGAAGTATTTATCTCTTGTGGAGTTACTAACAGCTCTTTGTGGCACAAGCCCAAAGCATAAACTGAAGTCTGATAATAACACTTATATAACCTGACCCAGTGGAGTGATAGATGCCTGTGGACAGTCAGTGTGACCACAGGCTATAGTGGCTACGATAGTGGAAGGTTTTGTGAGTTCTGAACGTTCTAATTAGAGGTTTTCTCCCTAGAAGTCATTGCCTATATCATTTGAATAGTTGGTTATTCAACTTGAACTTTAAATTTCCCCTTCCTGGGTACTTCCAAAGAGTTGTCTTTTTTTGGCAAGATAGAATCTGTTGGATAGAGAACTCTGGATTTGTGAAGAAAGTGATTTTTCTCAGCTCTCCCAAATCTAATCTGAGCAGATTTTAAATGAAGTCTTCTTACTCTCCATTCTAAATTGCAAAGGTCTTTTATCTCTAGGTCTCCTCCATTGCGTAAAGGCAGTCTCCAAATATTAATAACTATGAGAAGGATTTTATCAAAGGATCAATGTATTAAATGCTAGCAGCATTGCTGAATTTAGTTGTGAATTACAAAGTTACATTAGTGTAGCCAGTGTAAAGAATTGTTGAGAATAAGTTGTCTTCTTACTCCTCAGCTTTACAAGTGGACGTGTCCATGCATGACACAAAACCAAACACTCAAGAAGGCACCACCTAGTAGGGTATATCAAATATTTTGTTGTGTGCTTTAAGCTCAATGTTTAAAATATGAAAAATATGTGTGTAATATACATATAGATAGCATATAGTTTATGTAGCATTATAGTTACATGTTCAGAGCAAACTTTACATATATTATATAATGATAAAATACACATATGGTGATAGATATGTACGGCAACATATGTAATAAAGTATATTTTATATCTTTAGAATTAGCTATATAAGTATAATTATAGAAATAGATATATAATTATATATATATATAATTGGTATATATATATATATATATAAATATATCAATCAATACAAATCCACTTCAAGATTTTCTGAAAAATCAGATTCATAATTTGGTTTTTTCACATGGACACTAGTTAATTATAGACATTTTGTTTACATGTAAGTTCTCAGAAGCCCATTTGGGACATAGAAGAATACATAAACGGTAGCGATTGTTCTTGGAATTTCAACTCTATCAAGTACTGAGGAGCACAGACCCTGGGAACATAGCAGTTTTAGAGGATGGGGTGTGTATCAAGGAAGGTTTCCCAGAATGTGTAATGATTCAACTGAATTTAAAGGATTAGTAGGAGTTCAAAACACAGAGAAAGACAGAACCACTCCCAGCCAATGAGAAATGCATAGTAGAATGAAAAAGCAGAAATGTAGCATGTATGTGTGTGTACAGGGAGAGGGAGAATCTATAAAAAAATACAGAAAATCTTGTTCATGAGTGGTTTTGCATTCCAAATTATAGCACCTTTAATTTTATTCTGAAGCCATTGAAAGGTTTCAAGGAAGTTACATCAGTCCTATTTTTTCTCTGAATAGCCCAACGGGTCATGTAAATGACTTTCTGCCATTTGTGTAGCTTATCTAAATATTTGACATTTCTACTAACCTAACAAACGCTAAATAATGTTTGGGGACAAAGCTATGGAGGGGGTCAAAATTGATTTCTGTCACTGTTAAAAGGAAAAGGAAATGGCTCTGTAGTCAAGACAGCAGTCTGTCTTTGAAGGGGCAGCTGGGTCTGTGTAGCTGGAGATGTTGAACTGAGTGAGAGCTGTCTGTTAAATACCTTCTTGTATTAGCAAAGCTCCTTGAGTGGCCTTGAAAATCACTGAAGTGCCAGAAAGCTTTATAATCCAGAGCTTAAGTTTACTTCAGTGATATGTCGCAGGAATTGTTAAGTGAGAACACGACCTGTCTATTCACTTTAACAAGTGAGAGAGACCGACACTCTCTCCAGGATCAGAAATGTGTGTAAGAGGAGAGGGTGGCAGTCTGGGAAGTCATGGCTGGGACAAAGAGACATGGGCCCTCTGTTCACGGGTGGAGCAGAACTGGTGAGTAGAGCTAGTCCACAGAAGAGAGTCAGGTGCCACCCCCCACACAACTTGGTAACGGTCCCCTATATAATTTTGGTTTGTTTGGTTGTAAGATTTTGTGGGTTCTTGGAACCAAGAGGGGGGACTAAAAGGGGGAAGTAATTATCAACACATGTTCCTTGGGAAATCACATGTTTCAGTTCAACTGGCATTGAGATGTGGTTCTGACATCATGGCTTTCAGACCAAGGTGTAAACTATATCTTCCAGTGGCTGATTGAAGCCCATGTGTAAGAACTCGATGTTGTAATTATGGAAAACCAAAAGTGAGGTAAATGAAAATCATTTAACAGAAAGAAGAATAATCCAGAAGTCAGTGTTAGCTGAAGCTATAGTGACAGTTGGACTTTTTTGACACAATATATTATCTTTATTCCAGGTTATCCTTTTTTGACTTTCTGCCTAGAATTGTGTGATTTTAAACCAATACGTCTAAGAGGAAAATTTGAGATCAGTACATTGTAGCTCAATGGAATGTGGTGGAGGTTGTGGGTATCTTGGTGATGTGTATGATGAGGTAACACACTGGTGAGAAGTTGTGAACCTATACCTGAATCCTTTATGGTGTTATAAATCATTGTTTCTGTGATTATAAAAACAAACAAACAAAAATAGCTCAGTTGGATGGAAGTCAGCGTTGGGATTACCTACCTAAAGGTAGAAACTGGTTTTTCCTCTCCAAATCAGCTAGATTCTTACTCATTTTCTAGAAAATATATTTGCCCAGTACTCAATGATCTTTACAAATTGGGTACTCTACTGTGTTCTTTCTATAAATCACATTATCTAAACTTCACAAGCAATGCTCCAAGAAAGGTCTTGCAGGGTCTGTGGCCTTCTTGTAATGCCCAGAATGCTTGCCGGTGAGCTAAGTGTTACAGTCAGGCAGGAGACCTCTAATCAAGGACAAATTCCTCGTATGAAGAACATACTAGGATGCCAGTATCTGCTGAAAATAGCAGGCAGATATAGGGCAGAACAGCACCATCAGTTAAAATGTCTTATTATAAGGATTAACAGAAAGTTAGATAGCAATAGAATAGGTTGGCATCCCCATGCAGTAGTCCCTGTTACTCAGCCTTCGTTGGTGCTGGACAATAACGCACCCTGAGTAATTCATCTCATGCATGCGCATTCCTTATGTGCTTGCAACCTCTTTGAACTTATTTTTCACTTTCTTCTCAACACAAGTGAGGCTGCCTGTGCTTTGGGGCTCTGCTCCCTTGCTTCTCAGGGTAGCCTCTGGAGGCTTCTCATTGCTCTAACCAGTTGGACTCTACGCAACCTCCTCATTCAGCACCATTTCTGTGCTAGGTGCCTTGTGTGGTTAACCTGATTTTTGAGAGGGGGGAGAGGGCGCTATTCAGGGTTAAGTCATTCACTGTAAGTCACATGGTCTTTAAGTGACAGAATTAGAATTTGAACACAGACCTGCCTGACCCTAAAGTCCAAATTCTTAAACACTACACTTGATTGTAACTTTATCGTTTTTATGTATTGTTTCCCAGATCACTTAAGATTAGAATATCATATTTTGTCTTAATTAGTACTTTCTTCTTAAAGACCCCAGAAAAAAAATTTATAGCAACCATGTTACCTCAATATACAGATATCTCCAAATTCAAAATTCCTAGATAGTCATTGCATTCCAGAAAAGCATAAGAAAAATTCAAACACATCTAACTCTGTGTTGGCAAAAAGATATTATGAAATTTAATCTAAATTCTGGTAAACACTTAACATATTTTACTTTTTATTTCAAGGAACAGGGCCTTTTATTATTGAAATTATTGAAATAACTGATTATATATTAGAGATTATAAAAATAGACAGCGGACTAATAAAAACTTGTAAATATTTCAAACTCTTAACAAAATTAGCCTTTTGTAGGGGGTCATTCAACTTGTCATCAGTGATAATCATTTTTGATAGAGTAGCTTATAAGACACTATGAGCTTTTCATTGGAAATATTTCTGTTTAATGACTTCTTGATACATGACACTGTGGCATGAAAATGTTCTTACTTCATGAATTTCCCTACTTTAATAGACAAGATCAGTTTACCCAGTTTCTCATAACAAGAGTTTAGGCATTTGATTGATTTTGTTTCTCTAATTCACCAGCTCTGCCCTTGAGTTGAGTCCAGGACTCAACCACTGCTTACCATTTCTACCTTGCTTCTTGCTCTAAACCACCATCAATTATTACCTGAATACTGTAATAATAACCTCCCTGCAAGACTTTCTTCTTCCTTTTTCTATAGTCTGTTTGTCAAAAAAGAACAGAATGATCTTCTTAAATAAGATGCAATTTTGTTCACTTCACTGCACAAAGCCTGCCAGCACTTTTCCATCTGACTCAGAATAAAATTAAAAGTCTTTACAAAGACTTTTGTCTATTTTCGTGGTCATCACATTCCAGTCACACTATTGGCTTTCTGTCTCTCACAAGCAAGGCATGTTTCTACCCCAGGGCGTTTGCATACACCATTCCTCCTGTTTACAAAGCCTTTCTCCAAGCTATCTACATAAACTCTAGCTTTCCTGTTTTATCAGATCAAGAGGTCTTTCCTGAATATAACATGTAAAACATTTTATAAATAAATATGGGCAATATTTTGAGTAAATTCCAATTCCACAGCAATCCTTCATCTACTCATACTGTCATTTAAAAGTTGTAGTTTATAACATAGTATGAAAAAGTATACTGAAAAAGAATACAATTAACTCATTTATTATAAAACAAATAACTGTGTATCTCCCATAGAGGTTAGGAATCAAAGTCTCCCCGTGTTCAATTACTGATAATTTGCTCTCAACAACTAACTTCTCCCTTCTTCATAAAATTCATCAAGATTTTGATGATTATATCATATCATTTTTGTTCTCAAAATTTTACTAGAGTGTACAGTATAATAATATAGTAAAATTTTCCTGTTCTTTGAACTTCATATAAATGGAATCACATCTTTTTCTTACTTGACTCCTTTAGTTCAATGTGGTTTGAGATGTATTTATTTGTGTGCAAAATTGTTTCATTTTCATTGCAGTATCTTATTCTATTATCTGATTGTTTATAACATTCATTTTTTTCATTCTGCTGTTACACATCTGAGTTGGTTCCAGCTTGAAGAATTACATATGATACTGCTCTGAATTTTTTTTGCCTGACTGTTCATGCCTCTGGGTCCAGGGTTGTTGGATGGATACTTGGGAATGGAGTTTCTGAGTCTGGGAATGAGAATTTTAAATTTTAGCTGATTTTTCCATATTGCTTCTTAAATGGCTCTACTAATGATTATGTTTCACCCTCAGGGCATGAGAGTGTTCCCCAATCCACATCTCTATCTATCATCAGTATTGTTAGTTTTATACATAATTTTAGCTAATTTGTTAGGTGTGTCAAGTAATACTTCATTTGGGTTTAAAATTATATCTTCATGCCAGGCATGGTGACACACACCTGTAATCCTAGCGCTGGAAGGTAAGAGGCCTGGGATTGTTTGAGTGGGTTCAAGACTACCTCAGGCAACATAGCGAGAACTAGTCTCAAAAAAGGGAAAAAAAATTCTTCAAAATACTAATTTTGGTTGATTTTTTTTAAAAAAGTGATTAGTCATTTAAATATTATCTTTACTTGAAGTACCTGCTCAAATATTATCCACATTTACATTTGGGTTTTGGTACTTTTTATTTTATAATTAATTTATAGATTCTATATAGTCTACATATTTTATCTTTCTTATGATACAGGTTGAAAAAAGTTTTTCCTAATCTGTATCTTAACTTTTCATTCTCTTATGGTTCTTTTGATAAAATGTTTACAATTTTATTATACTTTATATATATACTTCATTATACTTATATATACTTAAATATAAGTATATATGCATTTATAAGTATATATGAGTATATCTGTATATATAAGTATATATATGAACATATATTTATAAGTATATATGGGTATAAATGCATATGTATGTATGCATATGTATGTATATATATACTTATGTATATTAGTATACATAGATATATACTTATACACATATATACTTGTATTTTGTATCTATATTTTAAAGTCTATATGCCTACACATAGGTATATATCTTATATATAGATATTAGTATGCATCTATATATACTTATATATAACTATATATACATATATAAAAATATGCATATATCTTTAAAATACATATATACATATATAAAAGTATAATGAAGTATATATGTATATATAACATAAAATAGAGTAATAGTATATTAAGTATAATGAAGTGTGTATATATACATGAAATGTGTATATATAATGAAGTATATATATATATACTTCATATATTTCATATATATTCATATATTCAATATAAATGAAGATGTTATTTTTATATGTTTGTCCTATTTAGGACTTCTTAATTTACTACAAGACTGTGAATACCTTCTGCTATTTCCTAGAAGTATTAATGATTTTTCTTAGACATTGAGAATTAAAGTCTCACTGGAATTGATTTTTATTTATTTGGTGTTAGAAATAGAAGTCAATATTCATTTTTTAAAACAGATATTTCAGTTGACCAAATAGCATTTACTGTTCTGTACTGACTTACAATGTCAGTTCTGCTGTAAATTAAACATCCACTTTTAGATGGTCTTAATTATAGATTCATAATATGTCTTGGTATCTAGCAGAACAAATTGTCTTACATTGTAATGTTTCTTTCAGAGAATTTTGGTGATTCTTTTTCATTTGTATTTTCATGTAAGTTTGAGAATTTTTGGTACATTTCATTGGAAACACACTTAAACATACTTTCCTGAGAATTTGATGAGTCTTAATATCTTTTACACCTTTACTGAGTCTTTCAATTTATAAACATGGTTTACTATCTGTTCATTAGAGCTTTTATTTCCCTTGATAGCATTTTAGAATTTTCTTTTGCAGCTGTCTTACACAATTTTGATAAAGCTTTTAATGCAACTATAAAATTGTTTTCAAAATTTTTTTTGCTACTTTGTTGATCTCTACAAATGCACATAATGTTTGTATATTAACTCTGTATCTAGTAACCTTGCTAAACAAAGCAACTGACATTATTTAATTTATGAATTTTGGATGTTCTTTGTATGAAACTCTCTAGTACACCAATGATACTTTCTTCCAACCCTTATATCTTTTATTTACTTGTCTTAGTTTATTAAATTTACTAACACTGCCAATACAATGATAACTAGAAATAGACCTAATAAGGCATCCTTGAGTACAACTTTTAAGATCAAAGGGGAGCTTTAAATTTTATAGTTAAATATATTGCACACTGTGTGCTATTTTATAGGTACACTTTATTTGATTAAAGAAATTTTATTCTCTTCCTAAATCTTTAAAAAACTATGAATGAGTGTCAAATTTTATCAAGTGATTTTGCTTACAAAGTGATCTTATTAAGTTATTAACAATTAATGTGAATTATACTTTATGAATTTCCAATGTTTCACTTATTAAATATCCTTGAAATAAACCAAATTTATATGCTATAACTTCCTTTTTACAAATCACATGTTCATTTTTGCATTTTTAGTCTACTTGAATGATACTGGTCTTTAATTTTCTTTTCTTATGATGTCCCTTTTAGATTTATATATGAAAGTTATTCTTATTTCATAAATGGCTTTGGTATAGTTTTTCACCCTCTGAAACAATCTCAGTAAGACTGGTGCTATCTCTTCTCAGATGTTTATATGAATTCATCAATAAAACTCATATATTTTATTATATTACCTTATTGGATATAAAACTATGTCAAAGATATTTTAAAATTTTGAATTCTTGTTATCTACTTTTCAATTACTCATGAACATTGGTATTAAATTATAATTCAACTAGCAGTTTAGTTAGCTTTCTTCCCTAAATTTAATAATTTAGAAATTATCCCTAAAAACAGGTTCACCAAACTGATAAAACATTATTATCTATTTTGAGGTTGGCAATATTTTATAGTTTTTGACTCTGCATAGTGTGTGTGTATACATGCATTTATATGTGTATTCATTCTTTAATATCTTTATCCTTTTCATTTATTATTTTTTATAACTTAAGAACTGTTTTCATATTACGGATGTTTGTCTATGTTGTGTAGGTGCCATCTTCTTTCTTCCTCAAATGGTTAAAATATTTTCATACTTGTTTTTTAAAATTTGTTCATAGCACTTTTTGCATGTGCAAAAGTTTTAATTAATGCATAGAGAAGTTTAAATATATATAAGGACTAATTTTTTATCATCATGTTTTGAAAAATTATCAATGTATATTACTTATATTTATGTTTTATTTCATATGTTGTACTAGATAGTTTAGTTACATCTTCCTTTGGTGTTATAGAAAGTGTAATTTGTTTCCCCAATAGTTAACTTATTTTCCAGAACTAATTAAATAATCTATATGTCTTTACCATTTTAGAATGCCAGTTCCTTATATCATTTTCTATTCTGGTCCATTAGATGTTATATTTCATACTCATAATATCTAATATACATTCATATTATGTTGTAATTTCAAGCAATGGAATTTCACATTATTTTTTCCTAAAATTTCCTAGTAGTTCTTGCTTATATTCACATCACAGTACAATTAAAATGGTTTTTTCATGTTCCAAATTTAGGGATAATTGATATTTTAGCTTTATTTGAGTTTATCATTTAGAAACATAGGTGGATACTCCATTTTAAAAATAATTCCTATATTTCTTCCAAGAAATTTTCTTCATTTATAAATATTTTTAAAACATATTGCCAGCTGGGCGTGGTATCATGCACCTGTTGTCCAAGCGCTCGGAGGCAAGAGGCTTGGGATCACTTGAGTTTGCAGGTTTGGGACTACCCTGGGCAACATAGCGAGATCTAGTCTCAAAAAAGGAGCTCGGTGCTGTGGTGGGTGCCTGTAATCCCAGCTACCTGGGATGCTGAGGCTGGCGATTGTTTGAGTTTGCGATACCCCAGGCAACATAGCAAGACCTAGTCTCTAAAAATGGAAGAAGGGAGGAAGGAAGGAAGGTAGGAAGGAAGGAAGGAAGGAAGGAAGGAAGGAAGGAAGGAAGGAAGGAAGGAAGGAAGGAAGGAAGGGAAAGGAGGAATGGAGGGAGGGAGAGAGGAAGGAAGGAAGGAAGGAAGGAAGGAAGGAAGGAAGGAAGGAAGGGAACGGAAGAAAACATATTACTTGTTATTGTACATTATTAGTACTTTGGTTATTTTTAATGAACTTCAATAATTGATCTTTGTTGTTTTATTTTTGCATATTGCAACTAGTAATTTTACTGAACTCTTATGTTTCTTAATTTTGAGTTGATATTCTTGGATCAAGTAAATCGTATTTCTCTTATACAAATATCACCTTGAGCGGGAACCACAGGGAACTGAGAGACAGGCTGGGAGGTTGCGCTTTTGTCCCTAGAGCCTGGGGGACAGGGCAATACCATGTTGGGGGCAACTCATGTCCAGGAGGGAGCTGTAACAGAATTAGTGCCTGCTTGCAGGCTCATGCCAGCCAGTCTAGGATGGGGACTGAAAATTCCAGTCCTCTGGAGGCATTGACTTGGAATCCTGGTGCGTCCCTACTACCCTACTAGTGGTCTAGGCCACAGGTTAGGGGCACAGGTAGGTGGGGCTTCCCCCCCTCTGCCAACCGTGGAAACCGTGGGAACCATGGGGAACCTGGAGGCAGGCTGGGAAGCTGTGCCTTTGTCCCTAGAGCCTGGGGACAGGTGCGCTGGCAGACAGAGGGAGGGGTGGTGGGGAGTCCCCCTCCACTTAATCCCACTTCTAACAAATCAGAGCAGAACAAGAATATCCACATATTCTGCTGCAGTTACTGAAGAATAAAGGCCCTGGCATCTGACACCTGGGTGAGACTGAAAATGAAAATGACTAGAACAACAAGGTCCCAATCTTCAAAGCCTATTGAAATGATGACCAACCTACAGTGACTTTTGGGCGCAGAGAAGCAAACCCCTTCACCAGAATGTGTTCAACAGCAACAAAACACTCCATTTCCCGAAAGGAGAAGGACACAAAAGAAGAGACATGGCCACAGAACAACTGCAAACAGAGAGAGAGGAGTGGATCTGGGCCTACCACCGAATGGAATTGGCCTCCACTAAAGAACCTCTCTACCACAAAGGGCTGGATGTTGAAGCCTAGCCTCAGACACCTGAACCATATGGACTGGGAACAGCAACTTGGAACAAATGCTGGAATGGAGGAGAAAACCAGCATGAATGAGGTGATGTGAATCTGTGATCGCACAGGTCTGGAGAACAGGAGAATCATCTCCATCGTAGAAAGCTTTGCAACAGAGGAGAGAGGAGCAAAGGGTGATGTAACTGACTTTCAACTGACCGACAAGGGTTCATACATGATTAAAACAAATAACTCGCTGCTAAGACATCCATGGAAATTGAAGCAGCATGGGACACGAAGTCCCAGGAGAGCAGGTCATCACCCAGGAAAAAGACATTGCACCAGTAAAGAGAAAAGCTCAACGGGCCAAACATCAATGACTTGAAACGAAAGGGAGGTGGGAGACGCTGGAGGGGGAAAGGGAGGAAGGGGAACAATGAAGGGTCTTAACAATACATATATAAATAAATCTGCACGAAAAAAATACAAACTGATAAATCTAGGCAAAGGGCATAAAGATGTTGACTATATTAAAAACAAAAACAAATATCACCTTTATTATTTATCCTCCTTGTTCAAAATTTTCTATTTTTAGACAATGATGTCACAACAAAGCAGTTAGCAGTTTAAGTTAGCAGAAAGACTAGGACTTCCTATAAGCTAAAAATCTACATGGATGAGGTATTGTTACCCATGTACATACAATATCAAATTTGGATACAATTGCATTGAGTTCAATACAAAATATAATTGTCATTTTATGAAGATAGAGAAGGTTGATGGAGAATTTTGGAGTAGTTATTATTCCAAGAGTCCCAATTATTTTGCTTTATAGGGAATAAAGGGACCATTTGTAGCAGGATCACAGATAGGGAGTTAACAATGGGGCTCAAATCCTAGAAAGGGCATTAATAACAATAACGATTAAGATAGGAACACTCCTCTACAGGGCATTAGATATAAAATGAGCTAGAGGCAGAAGAAAATATTTGGAGTCAGATTACTCAGAAAATTTGATATTGAATTATAATACTGAGCTGTAGTTCCATTAGTGTCTCTTGTGTAAGGGTGGCATTGGATCTAAAAACTAGGGTGAGCATGAAATTTCATTTCATACATTTCCAGATTTGGATAAGTACAAAGGCATACTCTAGGATTCAGGAAGAATATAATTACAAACACAGAACTATGTACATACTATACATACACATATTCAATATATACAACATATATGTAATCCCTAGAATTTATATATACAATTACATATCAACAACAATGTACACGCATATTATATACAAATTTATATACATAATTGTATACATTTGTGTATTTATAATTTATACAAAAATTTGTGTATATATATGTGTTTATATTTATCTATAGAATCTATATCTATCTGAAGTCATAAATAATAACCAAGGTAACATAAAAGGAAAATTTTATGCTGATTAAATCTCCAAAACTATGTCTAATAATTAAAGAAGCTTTTTCGGGGGAGTGTTATTTTTCATTATTCATATTTTGAGAGATTTCCTAAAAGAACAGACGTCTATGATTTATTAGATTGGCATCTGGGAGATCAAATCAGTATTATTTGTCCTACTCCAAAAATATTGTAAAATGCCTACTGTATGCCACATACTGATCATTACAACAAAAACAACAGAAACAGGCAGGATTCAGGACCAATTTTAGTTTCTAATCCAATAGGAAATATATTAAACTAAGCAAAGAAATAATTGTGATAACAGGTGCAAAAGGCGGATGCCAATGGTTGACTTAGCAAGGGAACTTGACCCAGCTTCCCATTGACTGAGAAGGATGGAGGTTGAAGTCAAGTAAGAGTGTGATGGAAAAGTAGGATTTAACAGTTAATGAGGTGGAAGAAAAAAAGAGGGACTTGCATATGCAAAGAGACAACTTATCAAATTTCTAGGAACAAAGTTCAGCATGGGTAATAAATTCTACTGCAAGGATTTTTAATGAGTTTGGAGTTAGTGAAAAATTTTAAGTAGTTTTGGGAAAGTGGAAGAGTAGGTGGTGAACAAGATTGTTTCTGCATATTAGAAATTACATTATGGAGCACTGAGTGAATGAAGTAAGAATAAGACTAGTTAGTTGGCTTTTCCTAATTCAAATTTGAGCTAGGTGTTCGGGGGAAAAATGGAGGCTTTCTTATTTTCAGTTTCCATCATCCTTGTTTTTTTCATGTGTATATTGTAAACTGCACAGTGATTTTAAGTTAATTAAATATTTATAATATTTTTCTATTAATGAGTAAATTCATTACCACACTCACTCCAAAGATGTAAAAGTCTTGATTCTTGAAATCTGTGATACTACCTTATAAAGGGTTCTGTAGATGTGATTTAATTAAGAATATGGAGATGGGGAAATCAGCTTGGGTTATCTGCATTGGCCCAACCTTTCACTTAGGCCTATATGAGGATAAGACAGGAGGATGACAGTGTTAGGAGACATGGCAAGAGGTTGAAGTGACATGAGGTCAGAATTCAAGGAATCTAAGACAACTTTGAAGTTAGAAAAGACAAGGAAATAGATTGTCCCTCAGAGGCTGTTGAAAGAAACTGTTCTCCAGACAGTTTGACTTCAGCATGTTGACACTGACTTTGGGCACTGGCTTTCAGAACTGTAAAAGAATAAATTTGTATGACTTTAAACTGCAACACTTCTTACAATGGTAACAAAAGTATTTGGGCAAAGGGTGGGTGAATAAGTGTTTAAGGGTATAATGTGAGTGGGGTCATGGTATCATTAATCTATTTTTTGAGTTTAATATTTTCAGGTCACTTTTATATAAGTAGGTATTGCCAGGATGAAATGCCATCTTATCCCCAAATCATAACCCCATTCCCTCTTTCATAGAATATGCAGATTTTTACAGAAACAAAACAGAAATAAAATGCCCAACTTTGAGGGATGGATTTACATTATCACAGAGCCTCAAGCTACATTTTGAAGAATATGTCAGCGACAAGCTTTCTCAGTAAAAAAGTCAGGACTCAGAGATTGCAGCCAGAATGTGGGCAAAAAATAAACTTCAGATCAAGTGTTAAAGATATTGAAAAGAGCTTTAAGAAATTCACTTTTTAGAGAGTGTTCTCCTTTTATTGTTCAGATGTCACAAAGTAATATTCCCTTAAAGAATAAGCTTTTGTATTTACTGGACTTATTATTATTATTATATGATTTTACTGCTTAAGGGATCAAATAAACATTGTGCTTTCTCTTTCTAATTTTTTTAAATAATATCTTTCATTGAAGCAACAGATAACAATGGTTTACAATGGTGTATGGATGTGTATGATTTACAGGTATAGGATCATACCAGATGTGTGTCACCACACCACACCTGCCACCCAGGCACCCCTATTCCTCTACCAGACTTCTTGCATCCCTTCCACATTCTGCTCTCCCCATTCCTCCTTTCCCTCTCATAACTTGAATTCCACAGTTAGAATTCTAGGATATGTTAATGGTTGACTTTATTTAACCCTTTGATTCTCTATTTTACACATAAAAGTAAAAAAATCTATAGCATGAGATGATGAATATTTGGGACAAACAGAAGGACATCTGGAGTGAACCAGTCTTCCACCTGTGGCAAGTTAGGTCAGGAAGGACTAGAAGCTCCTGTTTTTCCTTCATTGTACTGAAATATTTTTGAAGTCATGGGTAGAACTCTTAATATGCACTGCAGTCTTAACCACTCTTCAGTTATCTTTTGTTTACTTTCAGGAGATTCTGACTTAGAGGGCATCATGTTTCACTTATTCAGACTACCCTGCCAGAGTAAAATAAAATTGATAATTAGTTACAAAATATGAATGAGGAAAAACCATTGGAACTACCCAGCATTTCCAAGCTCAGGTTAGCAAAAATGTCTGGTTACCTGCTAATGCTGCTTCATAAAACACTGAAGCCAAGCACTGCAGAAACGAAGGGGGGCATTTTGTGTAATTGGCATAATCTTCATTATTGTGCAGAAACTTCTATTTCTCCTGTCTCTGTGGCCACAAGTTGATCTGACCTGATCCTCTGCCTCAGACTCACAGGCAGGGGAAGATGGCTTTGGCTCAGTTTCTGTACTGTTTGCCCACTAGTAGCCAGCTCCCAGGGAGTGAAATTTCAGTGCCCTGCATCTGTTTCCTTCTTGTGCTGCCTCTCTGTACCCTGGCCTTCAGTTTTTCTACACATGCTTATAAATCATTCTTCATCACTATAGCTGACAAAGAAACCAAAAGAATCCTTCATGAGTCAAATGATGCTCATTTTTTTGAAGGGCAAGTTTCTCAGGTCTCCCCTCAACTGACAAGGACAGCAACGGACCCTGCTCCATGAATACTAACTGAGCGCCTGCAGTTCCAGAAGGAAATGGGAGGCACCCCTAAAATGGGAGAACCATGGAAATCTGGACACTACCACCTGATTGGGACCAAGCACCCTACAGGATGGAGCGGGCTCTGGTGAGTGGAGAGGACGGTGCCCTGAATCTGGGACAGTCCCAGTAAAGTCTTCTGACACTGTCGACTGAGAGAAAATTGCTGGTGGATCCGAGACAGGAGACATAGTAGAGGGAAGTGCTCAGGATTATAGCTCAATCCTTTCCAAAAACTTCAGGGGTTGTTTGGCATAAAGGGTTAAATTCCCTTAAGAATGGCTCTGGCCTTGACGGCCCACACTCCCAGCTCCCCCCCCCCCCACTCCCTCACATTTCTAAGACGAAGTCCCTTGTGCCGAATTCTTATTCAACTTCAAACTGACAAACTGTTTTTAATCTTTTCCTTCCATCCAGCCTGGAGATTGGGAAGCAAAAATCAATACCAGTTGGCAGGTGATCAAGCGACTTCAGACTGGTGTGAGGAGAGAGCAGAGAGTGAGAGCAAGAGGAGAGGGAAGGAGGGGGAGAAGGGGCAGGGGGCTGCAGGGAGGGGAAGGAGTTTGACTAAGTACCATGAATTACTGGCCAGGGGTCCAAAGGGCTGTGATTTCTCTGGCCTTGAGCAGGGGAGCTTGGGAATGCCATTAGAACAATTAGGTCAGGAGTTCACAGCTGTTGAGGTGCCTTTGGAGAGGCACAGAGAATTTTCCTGACAATTCAATGGGAAAGAAGGGGAGGGAGGAAGAAAGGGCGGAGGGAGGAGAGAGACAGCAAGACAGGGACTCAATCTTTCTGCAGAGTCCTTTGAGTAGAGATTTGACAATATCAGCACCACACCAGGAGAATGAGGGTGATTGTTGCTCTATAAAAGAAACCAGTATAAAGTTAAAAATATTTCAAGGTGATCGTCAAGGATGGGAAGTTAAGGAAGGGAACACTAGGGATAGGTGGTCCCCATGACAGCCCCCAAACCAAACCACCTGGGTGATCTGTTTTTCAGTTCCAGCTCAGAGACTCAGTGGTTTTTGCTTATTTGATTGTTGACACTCTGAAAAGTTGATAAGGCAGTAGATTTTCACTTAGCAGGGAGTCAGGGTTACAAAATGTGGACTTTCTACAGGTAGAAATCCTTCAAGACCAAATTCAAAACCTGAGCTACCACCTTGTCACCAAAATGGATATTAAATGCTCTTATGACACATCTCTGATGACACTTTGAGATTTTAATTGAAGGGTCTTTCCCAACAGTCCTGGCCCTCCCTCTACTGCCTCCCACCTGGGCACTGGCCAATGATCTTTGGCAGGACAGGGAATACAAAGAGAACAAAGAGTCAGATGTTAGTATTTAGTTTTCTCCTTGTAGTCTAGAGTAGGTTGTGTAATAGGGACAATTGAAAAAAAATTATTTCAAAACTAGAGTGAGGATTTTGGTGTCATCATAGGTATAGAAAGGAGGTTATTCTCCAGCCCTCACTCTTCTCGGAAAGGGATATCAACTTTTCATCTGGAGAAGGGAGAGTAAAGCATAGAATTCTGAACTGGGATAGATAGAAAACACAAAGATTGGCCAGTGGGGACTTTCGGAGGGGGAAGGAAGCTTTGGTTCCCTTCCCAGTGTGAACCTAATGGAGAGTGCATATCAGGCACAGGCATCAAAGGTCAGGATAGGGCCAGAGTAGAAAAGCAACAAAATCTGACAGGCATTTAGGAGACTGGCTTAGAGACAGATTTATAAGGTGACAAGATGCAGAGCATGTTACCCAAAATATGGCAACTGGGTATTTTGAGTATTTCAAGTATTTGAGAAATGGTGTGTGCAGGAACACCTCCCCTGAAGTGTAAGGGATGCTGCCTTATACCCAGAGTGAAGAACAGTCTCCCTTCTACAGGAAAAGGGATGAACAGAGGAGTCTTAAAGAACACATCTTTGCAGGTATATTATTACATCAAGCAGAAATGTAAGTCGTAACTCAAAGTAAATTGCTGAAGTTTTCAGCTGATGAATTTGTGTATCTGTGGCATTGATCTTGCTATTTCTACAGCTGGGGATAACTTTGGGCTTCCTTGGTAGGTGATCCATATTTACAGAATTAGTTCCAATTCCATGATAATCAATTCCTAAGAGCAATGCATATCTCTTATTTACCATGGCCTTTGATATCAGAACTGAATTTTGTGGAAGACACATGTATTTGAATAGCACATGTGACTGAGACGATATAAGTAAGAATGCTCACTGCTTTTTATCTTTAATTGGGGAAAGTTGGAAGTATATTAAATACTCATATTGGAACACAAATAAAGAAATGGTGATGCATTATTTGATGAGGAGAGTAATCCTGAACTGTATACATGTGTCAATTTAGGACATGTCTATACACACACTAAAAGTATAAGAACTTCCATTAAAATGAAAAGTACCAATTTCAAGTTGTATTTATCTGTGGGGAAGAAAGGGATGTGACTAAAAAGGGTACATTGGTGACTTTAGTTCAATATTTTACTTATTCAAATATTGTCTGTAGGAAATATGAGATTACTGAGATTTGCTAACGTGGATGAAAAACTAATTATTTATTTAATATAATTTATACTTAATGATATATTTATAGTTTAAATTTTATATAGTTTATTTTTTTGTAGATTTTTTATATAATTAGATTTTTTTGATCTAATTTAAATGGAGGTGGGATGGAGGGCATTATAGGAACAAACAGTTATTTATAAAGAACTAGAACTCCAAGAAGATCAAATTCCTACTTTGTCAAAAATTAGGCTCAAACGAGGCTTGGCTTTCCTGCCTTGAGATCTTTGTGACTTCAGTATCTTTACTGACCTAGAGGGTAGGTCCTTCCAAAGCTTTTTGACTCTTATGAGAAACTGACCTGGCTTAAATGTGGGACTTCTTCTAAGATGTTTCACTGGACTGAATTTAAGGGCTGACTGTCAAGTTACTGTACAATGACTGTAATATTTCCATCACACAAGGTAATTGTGTTCTTGATACCTGCTGTACTACACTGTGTGTCTACTCAACAAATTTGCACTGTGTACATACATGTTAAGAGAGTGAATATCCTGGCAAAGTTTCTTCCTGCAATTAAAAAAAATAATTTTGGCTGTACCACATAGGAACACTAATTGCACCTGATCACTGACAAAATCTACCAAGGATGAGAACACATAGAAAATGACCTTATTTTAAATTTTCTATACTCCCAATTCATCTTTAGTCCTGTCCACCTGGATGACACTGATTTTATCTGAGAGCTATCCTTTGCTGTGCTCACTTATGTACCCTAGATTATGGAACAAGTTCTGTTAATTCTTTAAAAATGTCTCTTGATTACACTGTCTCTTTCCCATTCGCTGTGGTTGTATTTCATGCACTCATTGTCATCCACATGGACTGTGGAACCATGTGGGTTTGCTGCCCCAGGGGTATGCATGCATTTCTACTGCCATTTACCATATGCCCCCATTGTACCTCCCCTGTCCCTAGCCTCTCTCCAGTGGGCTAAACAGCATAGGTGTCTCTGTCAGGGAATTACTCCATAGTCATTTGAGTAGCAGCATCTCCAAGAGGCCACATCTTATTCCCAGAAAGCATTCACTCTGACCTCATTGTTGGGGAAAGAGCACCTAATTCTAGTGCAGACTCTTCTCTTCTGTTTCAAAGAAGAATCCTTTTGACCTTTCCTCCTCCTGAGGTGAAAATTGGACACCTCCAAATTAAAGGAAACACACAAACCCTCCTGGGTGTACCTATGACATCTTTTCTCTCACTGACTTCACTAGGAAGAAAGAACTGCCTTCATCCCCAGGGGCTGGTGGGGGTTGGGTTGCAGGAATTGTATACAGCAAAGTGCAACTCTCTCCAAAGTATCATCTCTCCAGCACTTTTACTTCAGGTTGCTTATTAGAAAGGGTAGTGTGAACAATAAAGAGAACGTTGTAATGAAAATTAAATCCCTAAGGTGGGCAATGTTCTGCCAGTTATTGTTTGTTGGTTATAAAGAAATATATTGAATACAGCCTAAGCGTCGTATTTCTTGGTGTCCAGTGACTAAATATCTTTGAAACCAATTTTTCAACCAGCATATTTGTACATTTTTGCGTTCCAACATTTTGTCAACCAAGCAACAAATGTTTGCTCATTCATTCTTTTATTCATTTAAAAGATGCTTATCTAGTTCCTTCCTTGTGCCAGGCATGAGGGTCCAGAGGGGAGCAGGATATTGTCTGTGTTACTGAGAGGTTCACAATGGTATGTGCTGTTTTATGAGAGCTCAGAGAAAGCACTGGATTCTTTTTGAAGCAGTTGTAAAGAATTTTATGGAGGAGTGAAAATTTGAAATCCTTATATCTTTACTGAAAAATAAAACAAAGCAAAGCCAAGCTTTTTTGATTCTAATTACTGTCGACTCTTCTATCAAAGCTAGTAACATTGAAGTATAGTCTTATCTTGCTCACTACCAGTTTATTCTTTAACTTGCCACAATTAGATTTTTATTCTATCTCTTCAATGATATTAGCAAAGGTCAGCAATGTCCCCCTAATCACCAAGTCCAATGGACTTTTAATCATCAGTTTCTTACTTGATCTTCCTCTGATACTTGACACTATTGATCATTCCCTTATTAAAAGTCTCTCCTCCTTTGACTTCCATGAAAGTTTTCACATCTCTCTGTTCTCAACTCATATTTCTTACTATTTCTTGGTTTTATGAGTTGGATCTACTTATTCTACCCAATCCATCAATATCAGTAGCACCTATGGTTCTGACCTTGGCCCCCCTTTCTTCTCTCCTCAGACTCAACCATTTTTAAATGTCCAATGATCACTTATAGTGATACCAGATTAAATTTCTGGACAAGACTTATTTCTAGAACAAAACTACTACTACTTCATGAAAATTACTGGATTTCTTGCAATGATCTAAAAATAAATATGTCCTGAATGGAACTCAATTTTATCTTTACCCCTAAACATGTTCTTCTGATCCCTATTCCCTGAATAACACCAGTCACTCAAAACAAATCCTGTAAACAATCTGGAAGCTTTCATCTCTATGCCAATCAGTTATCAAATATAGCAAATTTTCCTCATCATTTATTCCTCATAGAATTTTCTCCACCATCACTCAGCTCTCTCAGTGGAGACTTATCTCCTGACTTAAATATAACTGAACTCCTTACCTACACTTTTGCACTATTTTTGGTTGGAGTGGTTTTAAAACACCCACTTATCATGCTCTTTCATTAAAAAAAAAAACCCTCAAGTATCTGTATTTTCAAGATAAAACCCCAAAGCCTCAATATATTATGCAACTCATTTTCTTGAAATGACCAGCAATTTAATCTCTAATTCTTATGTTTTGGTAAGCTACCCTTTTGTATTATATTTAACATTCTTTCAATATACATTGTCATGCACCATTTTAAGAATAAGCACTTTTGCTCTTGTTGTCCCTTTTACTCAGAATTACTTTCCTATAACATCACCTCATCTTTTCATACATCTAGTGAAGCATTAATCCATTTTTAGGACTCTAATTCCAATGTTATCTAATTTTAGAGCAATATCTGATACTCCACCAGATAGAAATTATCCCAGAATTCTTCACAGTTTTTCCTGTTTTTTATTTATTTATTTTTATTTTCTACTTCCCTGTATTTAGATTTATGCCATAGAACATTTTACTTTGTTCATTTATAACTAACTATTTTTATTAATGTGATGGGCAGAATAATGATTCTCAACCACATCCACATACAAAACCTTGGAACCTATGAATATATTAGGGGAATTAAGGTTGCAGATTGAATTAAGGTTGCTAATCAGCTGATCTTAAAATAAAGAGATTATTCTGCTTTACTCAATAGAACCAAGTATAATCTAAAGGGTCCTTAAAAACAGAGGAAGGGGGCAAAGAAACTTAGAGATGTGTTGATGGGAGAAAGCTGAAGGGATGCAATATGAAGACCGATGTATTTTTTCTGACTTTGAACATGGAAAAGGCACTAATCAAGAAATGTAGGCAGCCTCTAGAGTCTGGAAAAAGCAGGGAGACAGTCTCCCCTAGAAACTCCAAAAGAAATACAGCCCTGCCAACACCTTGATTTTAACCTACTTGAGAACCCTGTCAAATTCTTGAAGATAATAGCTGTGTTGTCTTAAGCCATAGGGTTTGTGGTAATTTGTTAGAACAGCAACAGAAAACTAATAAAACAGCATGATATAAGTTCCTTAACGATAGTTCCTTTGTGTCTAGTGTCTGGCATACAATTAATATTTAATATTTCTGCATTGAACTACTAAGCCTAAATCATGGTTACTGAGGGAATTGCAGGAGTTTGCTTTCCATCTGTGCATGAACCAAGCTTTGATGCATAAAACTCCAATTATGTTACAACTAGTTATAACATAATGGAGCTGTATAGTATGCTTGGAGCTTTTGAATTTGCCCTATAGGAAAGAGGGGAAAATAGAATGCTGAAAATGAAGGCAGAACAGATTAGTGTAAAGACATGGCATAAGACCCTCAAGTGTAGAGTTCTTACTCACTCAGGAGATAAGAAATATGCATATCAAAAGACAACTAGCTCAAGGAGCCTATAGCAAGAACTCAAATGTGCAAACTATGTTTTGATGGCATGTTGCCAGTGTAGAGGCACGTGGGATATGAAGGGAACTGTCCTCCTGTGTGCTTACAGATTCATTTGTGACTAGGCATATACAGTTAGTAAAAGGGTTCACAGAGACTTAAGAGAAATCTGGATGGGTGACCAAGCTAATGTTTCAGTGATTGGATGGCTATAAAAAAGGAAAGTCAGGCTTATATTCTGAGATGCACCTTTAGGAAGGAAAAAAAAAGCTGGAGAAATACTGAATAAAATCAACTTGGACACCTGTGCCTATGACTAAATTGTGCATCAGGGTTGGATTTGGGGAGAGTAATAAAAATGTACACAAAATTTTATTTTGGGGACTCTGCAATTGAACAATACTTTTAAATACAAAACTATTTTTTTATTTAATTGTAGGGACTCTGCAATTGAACAATACTTTTAAATACAAAACTATTGTCCTAATTCTGTCTTCAAATGACTTTCTCTCAGTCATTGGATTATATAACTTCTCTAGAGCATTTGATTCTCAATTCTAGTAATCAAACCAGCTCTTTGCCTTTCTTCTTTTCCATTGTCTGGCCCTGTATCTTTGAACTCAAAGGTTTTACTTGGATTTGCTGACAATACTACCTGGCAGTATCCAGTTCATTACTATCCCTAATGAAGAGACTTTGTATCACTTCTTTAGTCCCTTAAAGAGATGTGAAGGAAATCTGGGTTCCCTGGAAGAATGAGGTGGGTGAATTAGCAGGGTCTGCCTATCTCTTCATCTCACCCAGAGGATGAAACCATGGTGAATAATAAATGAGAGAGACTGCAGCTTCCTCCTAACGTGCAGAAGACATGCTTCTGGGCAAATTGGCCCATTGTGGGGGCAAAAGTTTAACAAGTATTTTTATGACTCAGTTTCATGTCATGGGTTGTGTAGGGCAGGGGCAACCAGCTGGAGTTTAATTCTGTCTCAAGTGGACCACCTGCAAGGTTAATAATGATGCCTGGAGAGAATTTCTGTAGGTGGAGCACTCACAGCTGAGCAGTGAAGGATTTTTTCTATTTTAAGATTCAACTGGTGGTGGTAGGGAGGTGGGGATTGGGGGAACAAGAGCAGGTTTTAGGAAATATCACAGTGGCTTCAGGAGAAATAGGCAATTTCATACATGTACCAAGACCTAGAATATCCAGAGCCAAATGACCAAATTTACAATTGAGTAAGAATTTCTGCCCTGTTTTCCACTCCCCTGTGCTCACATCTCAAGCCCTAAGGATTGAAAACAAGATCTGAAAATTCAGAGAGGAAGGGAGAAAGGGATGTGTAAATCAGACAAAAAGAGTCAATTGTATGGTGATCAGCAGAATTGGGCTTTTATATATTTTATATAGCATATACAGATGTTGATTTAGAGTGATGCACACCAGAAGACTTTGTTATAAAACAATGTTATTGCATAATGACACAGAGACTAGAAATAGAGACCACTTCCCTGGAAGACTTGCCTTGTATGGGTCTTATCTCATATCAGAAAAACTCAATTGTGTCCTGGGTCTGATATTAGATTGGACATTTTAATTTTGGAATCAAGATTTTATTTGGCAACTTAAATTGAACAGAGGCCCTAATGAGGCCATATCACCAATGATCAGTTTTAGTATCTTTCAGAATACCACAAAGGGTCAGATGTATGGATCAGTCAAGGTTTTCACTCAGGGGCAAGAAATAAACTTGTTCTATAAAATGACAATAGCAAAACTTGGAGAAGGCTATATAGTCATCCATGGGACCATTCTATTAGCTGTATCTCATATTTTTGCTTTGGTTGCAAAGTCATCTTTTTCAATTTATAATTTTTAAGGATGTGACATTGCATTACAACATATAGGTTACAGGTGTGCATCATTATAAATCAACATCTGTATATACTATATAAATTTATTTCTAAAATATGCAGCCCTATCCATCTCTATATGATTTATACCTTTCACACATCTTAGACTATGCCCTCTCTGGTCCTATATTCAAAAAAGATTTTTTCTTCTTTCTTTAGCTAGTTTGACTGTTTGCTTTACATATTATGTTTGTCTTTTCTCCTTCTGATTTATTTCACAAAGCATAATACCTCCTAGGTCCATCTGTGTTGCTACAAATGGCAAAATTCCATCTTTTATATTTTATAGCACAGTAGTATTACTTTGTGTGTATATAACGCATTTTCTTTGAATCATCTGTCAAAAAGAGCTAGATTATTTTTGGCTCTTGGCTATTATATACACTAATTTTAGACTAAGAAGACCAGGGAAAGTCTTTTCAATATTTGGTGTTGGGAAAAAGGGAGCACCATTTGCAAAAACATTAAACTCAACTGCACTCTAGTATGATACACAAAAAATAATTCAAAATGGAAAATGGATTACTTGGATGCAAGATCTAAAACCATAGAACACATAGAAGAAAATATGGGCTCCATGACATGACCTTAGAGATGTATTCAAGGACTTGACTCCAAAGGCAAGGGAAGCAAGAAAAACGAATGAGACTACATCAACCTAAAAATCTCTGTACAACAAAGAAGTTTGCATCAAAATGGAAAGGCACACTATTAAATGATGGAATATATATGCATGTTATATATTTAACAAGGGGTCATAGCCAGGATAGCTAAAGAACACATAAAAATCAACAAGAACATCCCTTTAAAGAAATCTGAATAGACACTTTTAAAGTAACCATTATTAGGCTGTAATGACTTTATGGTGTTTCTTTTTGATTCCCCCTGAGGAGGTTGACTTCAAAGAGAGTACATAGATTCTGCTGTGCATGAGTTTGATTTATAAATACCTAATGATAACATCGCAACTTGAGTATAAATAATAAGACAGCACTCTGCCCTTCCTCACACCCACCTTGAGAACACAGGAGTCTACTGTGATCTGCTATGTGGAATCTGGCACCAAATCTCATGCTGAATTTCAGAGCAAACCCTCCAGAAGTTATGATGAGTTTTAAAAATATGGATGATTTAAAAAAAATCCTTTTAGAGTTATTATTTGGTTTTGATGAAATAATTCTCTACTGAATAAATTTCTTTATTAATTCACAAATGTACCTGCTGTTTTCTCTATTAGACTTTGTCTAAGTACTGGTTGTTTAATGATGAAAAAAAGACTTATTACCTTTTCTTTTTCACCAAGGTTACATTTAATAAAAGAGTTTTCTATTAAGTCTAAAAGAAAAGAACTTTCAGGTTTTGTTAAGTGCTGAGAAGGGAAGAGTAGAATCTTTAGAAAAAATAGGAGGGAACAAATTTTGATCAATATAAAAACCTTATTATAGTTGATATCAGTCCTGGGCTCTGCAGGTATTGCAAATTGGTACAATCACTTTGGAAAACAATTTAGCCCATATGTATCAAGAGCAGAAAAAAAAAATCTCAGGTGCCTTAACCTAATGATTCAATTGTAGAAATGTATTCTAATAAAATGATTTGAGATGAGACTAAAGAGTTATGAGGCAGTGTGTTCATTGCAGCATTATTTAAAGTAATGAACAACTGAAAATGACCTAACTTTGAAATACAAAGGGAATTGTTACATAAATTAGGGTACATTTATTCAATGGAAAATCAGGCAGTCGTTTACAAAGCCTATGCATATCTATTAAACCAGTACAGAATTCCATACAGTTATATTACAATTCCAATTTTAGAACCAATAAGTAGGGGATTATACCATTTATTAAAGAGCTATTCAGTGCCTGGACCAGGAACTACAGAAAATAATAGATGACTTTTAATTTCTCTATATGTTTCTGAAGTGAGGATGTATTCTTTCTATAAGAAGAAAAACTGTCTTCAAAAACAGAAAAATGCCAGTTTTTCTGCATTGGGCAAAAGAGCAGTCTTTGAGTCTTGAACAAAGATGGAAAGGCTATAACTAGATAAACAAAAGGCATCCCTAGGATGAATCATTAACCCATGGTTTTATGTAATTTTTAAATACTTCTATTGTTTCATAATTTTGTGAAGTGAATATGAAATCTTTCATGGCATCAACAATGTTATTCAGATAGCATATTTTTGAATCAAATAGAATTAAATCCCCAAATCTGACACAGAAAAGCCAGCTTTGTGAATTTGGACAAGCTATTTAAGCTCTCTGAATTTGTTTGCACATTTGTAAAATAAATGTGTTAAAATGCCTTCAATCTTGTTAGTTTTATTTATTTATTTTTTGGTGAGGGGAATAAAATTCAAAACATGCGCAACATTGCCTAATGTAATATGCCATAAGTACTCTTTATTTTTTTCCCTTTTCTCCTCCCTCTTACTCCTGTTTTCTCCCACTGATTAGTTTTGCTGCATTGAGAAAAAAATTGCAGTCACTTTGTAGGTACTGGTTAAATTTCAAATAATAATAGCAATGCTAGCATGCTAAACTGAATTTTATGGGTAGTAGCATGAAAGAGCAGGATTTATTTCCCCTTGTTATCTACCTTTAACATTTTCAATGACCCTGTATTTATAGAATTCCAATTTCAATATTTTATGAAAATGGAAAACACCAGAGATATTGTGAATGTACCTAATGTCTATTTCAATTGATATCTAACTACCATTCCATTTATTTTGTCAAAGTAATGGAATCTGAAAGTAGGTCCATTTTCCCAGTACCTTGTATCCTTTTAAGAAATCGTCTTCTATTTGAGATATACTCTGATGTGCCAGCCATAGTATAGAATAGAGAAATTATTATAGTGCAGCTGCAGAAACCAGTGACTTCCTAAATTTTAAAGCAGGTCCACAATTATTCTCAGTAGTTAAGCACTCTTTCCTCTAAAGAGTCATTGTATATTCAGCTTAAATATTAGCTCACTTTCTATAATGGCAGTGCTCTTAAAAAGATTTTATGTAATTGCACTCAGGAAGCTAGTTATTTAATGTTATCCTATGGTGAATTCTTTATTAAAATAAATACTTGTTACCAAATTTACCTTTTCTTATGTAGGGTTTTGTTTAATGAGCCATGTTCACATTGATCCCAGCTGAATGAAAAGACATCATTTCCTAGGTTAGTGGAGGTTTCTAAAAAGAGGTGCCTCAGTGTAGTTTTGTCAGTCTTTTAGCACCCTGGTACCTGAGTGGTGATAAATGGGGGTGGGTAAGTGGGAAGGCCCAGTAATTGACCTGCCCCAGCCATTGCTGCCAGAGACTGGTAAATTACATGTTTCCAAAAGTGAACAAAGGTGAGCATCTGGCCAGGGAGCTCCAATACTATTATAACAGCAGTTTTAGCAGTTACAAGATTACTTTGTAGGGCTGGAGCATTTGGCTGCACAGGACCTGAGGTTCTGCTGTCTCAATGGGGCCACCAGGAGTCTGCATGTGATGCTCATGCGATGGCTGAGAGGCAGGTCATAATGGTTGTATGGAAAGTACTGAACTGACGCAATCCACCAGCCTAAAAGGCAACTTCAGACATCAGGGAAGATCCTCACTTTGTCCCCTCCATTACAAACACGTGATTAGTGTGTTGCCCCATTGAAAAAGATCACAGTGCATCATTTGGTTCTAGCTGGACAAACAAGATCACAAGATGCAAGATGCAGCTGTGCCCTAACTGTGATTTCTCTCCCACCCCACCCCACCCCTGGCATACACACTCCACACACTAAAATCTGGTGAATCACAGAGCCCTTCGGCGACTCAGAGTATAATAGTGCTTGTTTCCAACAAAGACCAACACTTCCATTGTCTCTTTCTCCCATTAAAAAGGAAAAATGTCAGAAGATCTGGCTTCTCCAAGAGAAAGGGAGGCATCTCATGATGTTTCTTTGCTTCCCATGTCAAAGATTCTACATTTTTAACTGTTATTCCTGAACATAGGAAGCCATGAACTTCTACACAATATGGTGATGCACTGGTAAATGTTTAACAACCTCCTGGAAAGGGTTGGGTGCATATATGTGCAAGAAGCTCTTATCTGTAGTGTCTGCCAATTCCTATAGTGTCAATGTTTCATCCACAGGTGATTTCAAGCTTCCAGGGTGATGTCATTGAACAGAGAGAACAAATGGGAGGAGTCAGTTCTTACCAACCAGTAGGAAATAACACTGAATCATCATGTCCCTTTTCTTGCTTTGGACTGTCAGAAGATCTGGAACCTTTTCTCAAACTCTTACTTTTTAATCCTCATTGACTTTTCTGTGTATCTCCTGTCATTCTCTTTCCTCCTTTCCCCATGCCTTTCTGTTATATCTAGCAAGATTGTAATTAATCTTCAAATATTTCTCCAATATTATAGCATGGATAGTTGCCTGATAAGGTTATATCTTTCATCAGATTTTGATTCAACATAATTATATGAATTCCCATATGTCTGTTGTTTTTGATGCAGACTTTTTCCAGCTGTTATATTTCTCAGTCTTGAAGTGATACTAGATATTGGGGTGAAGTTATTATATTTCTACTTCTTATATTTAAATTTTTCTAGAAATAATTGATCCTCATTCCTTATATAACCATGTACAATTAACTAATGGTTCAGTTTTTTTTTTTTTTATCAACCACAGTACTGAGTGCTATGGAATCTGTGACAAGTAATAAGATGATGGCTTTGATCTAAAATTTAAATTACAAGAAAAGAATAATATACACAACAAAACAGTTCTCAGAAATGCTTTGTTGACCTGTAGTGTTTTACTAAATTTTCAGCAAGTTCTGATGTGGCAAGTCTACATAACAGTTAAATATTGTAATTCAAGAGTAAGAATCAGGCAATTTGAAAAGATAACATTGGGGTAAGGTAAAAAAGACTTTGAGCTTTTTCTGTAGATAAGTCTTTTCCCAATATGTGTATAACACTATTTTCACATTGCAGGGATTTTCAGAGTTCTTGTTCATTCATGTATCTCAAACATTGTTTTCACAGTGGTTGAAGAATTGTACCATCATCCCCCTAATGCTTCTACCTCTTTATTTCCCTTGCCCCTTTTCATATCTACCTAGGTCAATTTCTTCTTCACCAAGTCACTTCTATTCTCATGGTACCTGTTCTCAGATATGGACAGGGTAGGGATACCTGACCTACATAAGTGCTCTATGACTGCCTGCTACTGTCATCTGCTCTTTGTCCAAGTAGAACACTCTGCTCTCTCAGGTTCAATAGCATAATTAATACCAAACACATCCTTCTTGACTATTCTTTCTACTATATATCAGAGTAATGTACAGACCACAAGTGACTCTCACCAACCTATATTATCTGCTATAGATAATATATATATATATATATATATATATATATATATACCAGAGACTAAGGGTCTCTGGTAGCAGGCCTGATTCTGTCTACAACATCCTAACGTAGATAACCTGTTAGTTCATGCCATCTCATGAAAAAGCATAATTAGTCTGAATGAACTTGAACGTGATTCATGTGGACAAAATTTTGGGTAAGATTAAAAAAAAGGTGTCATCTACTTCACAAGGGTTATATTAAATATGATTCTATTGATATTTTGCATTATGTAAAATGAAACATGGAGAAGCGGTAACACTGAAGAGTTTTGTTTTTTTTTTAATGTAACATCATTATAGTTCATCCTTAAGAAGTCCTTTGTCTTAATCTTATAAAAAATTCACTTTCTGGTCTCACTATGATTGGTGTTAAATCTGTAGTCTCTGCCACAGGTTCATTACTCACATATCCAGGCATAACCAATGTTTGATGAAATAGCAAAAAGAAAAGGAAACCTTATTATGCTCTATACAAATTAAATTGAAAATCCCTCTAAAAACTATACGAGTATGCTACTTACAATACACACTATCTTTCCCCTCTATTTTAGAGTTTCTTTTCTTCCTTCTTTTCTGCACCTCCTCCTTTTATCCTGCTTCCTTTCTTCCTGCCCTCATTCCTTACTTGTTTCATTTCCTCTCTTTTTCCTTGACCTCAGATGGGATTTCTTTCTTTTCTTTTTTTTTTTTTTTGTGGATCAAATTCTTTTTTTTTTAAATAATTTTTTATTTATATATATTTCACATCATTTCAGTCCCTGGGGGTGACCCATCACCATCACCTCCCCTCCCCGCCCACTCCAGCTGGTCCCTTCTCTCCCCTTGTGTAGTTTCATTTGGTTGACCATATATTAGTGAAACCATTTGGTTTCTGTCCCTTTCTATCTGACTCGTTTCTGCTAGAATGATTTCTTCTAGGTACATCCAGGTTTCCATAAATTCATCAAATTTGTCATTTTTAATTGATGAGTAATGGTTAAAGTAAGTACGACATAACATCAAAGTTTATTTAGTTGCATTTGGACATCAGGATGGTTGAAAGTTAAATAATTCTTCAAGGAATCTAAAAGGGCAAATTTGTGTATCTAGCACACTTGTTTGTTTGTTTGAAGCAGTTATAGAGTAGTCTTTGTTGAACTATTTACATGATGCTATTCAACATAAGACAATGTACATTTTCATCAATATATGGAAATAACTTCATAAATGCAACCATATACAGTTCTTATTTTAGGTGTATTGCCTTGTTAGCCAATTTTTTCCCCCTTTCCCCCTTTTCTTTACTAAGTTTTCTGTCCTTGGGAATTGTCATAAATTCTTTATTTGAGGAAGGTCTTGGTAGGAATAATTATTGCAAATGAGGAAGAATATATGAACAAGTCCATGTGTCAGTAATGGTCTTGGAAAAAGGTAGTAAATAATCTTATCAGCATTGTGTCCTATTTAATATTCTTGCTCAAAGGATCCCTCAGCCTCAGATATATAGTGGTAAAGAAAGGAGAATTCAGAATGACAAAATGATTTGTGAATTGAAGCAGTCAACTGAAGGACTGATGAGAATGCTCATGAAATAATATTGAATAATAAGATATTTTGTTTTGCAGAAAGTGAGTCAACAAATAATTCTATAAGTCGACTTTATACATATTTAGAGGTGATTATGTCAATAATGATTTTTTTATTACTTTAGACATCTCAAATACAACATTATCTCACTTTTTATTCTTTTGGCAAACATTTTAGTTAAGGTAAAATTTTATTTCATTTTTAGACATAGAAACTGAAGCCTGGAGGTTAAGAGTCTTACCAAGAGTGAATGAATGCTGGAGTAGAAAAGAAAATCTGGGTCTACTTGCACTATAGAAATTTCTAAGCTGTGCACTATTAATAAATAATGAAGACTAATTGATGACTAGAATCCAAAGTACTAAGAAAATAGGATGTGTAAACTACACCGCATATATATATAATATTACAGCACATAATATCACAAAGTACATAGCTATTACATAATATGAGGAAAATATGTTAAATGTCATTTAACATATTTAAAATATTTAAATATCATTTTAAATGATATTTAAAATATCATTTTAATATTTTATTAAATATCTATATTTAATTATATATTTATTAATATATTATTAATATATATTATCATATATTAATATTATACATAATTAATAATATATTATATATTAATATATTGATATATAATATTATTAATATATATTTATTAATATATATTTATATTATCTATATATTAAATATAGATATTTAAAATATCATTTTCCCACTGAATCCTATTGAACCTGTAACTTGGGTCATTTGAAGCTGAAATTGAAAAGATGCTCTGAGGCCCAGGCTGCCTCTGAGGATAGTGGAAGGTAGACCAGTTGATCTGTTAAATGTGACTGGCTCAAGTCTGGAGGATTCAAATGGCTGTTGTTGTATTCATTAGAAACAGGTTTGCTTAAGAGTCTCTAGAGTTCCCTGAGAACAGAGCTGACATTTGCAAATGATAGGCCAAGGAACTTTCTTCCAGTCACAAGGCCCCTTTTCTATTGTTCCTTTTCCTCTGAGCTTTCCTTCTGGATGTTGGTAAATTTCTAGGAAATGTACTTGTGTTTTCTGTTGTCACATCTCATCAGTGCTCTGTAAGGGGCTTGGGGGGAGATGAAGGAGAACCAGGAAGAGGGAGAAAATGCCCTGGGCTGAAATGGGAGCTGCATGCAAATGAACACCAACTCTAAACATTTCCCAAGCAGTCACATTTTATTACAACCGAATTATGGGATGCAATTTCTAGAAAATGGCAATAGAGGTACAAAAAAAGAAGCAATGAAAAGGAAGTGACCATGCATAATTTATTCTTAAGAGACTCGCTTATTCAAATGACAAGAATACTTACTAGTTATTTATATTCTTCAATGAATACATATTTACTAGCTAATTTAATGACTTTTAGATAGGACATGAGTATCTACATTAATGTTTACACTTCCATCCATTTGTTCTCAACCATATTGGTCCCATTATAAATCTTCAGGTTTAATTAGGTCCATGGGAAGCTAGCTTTCCCAAAATGATTCAGTTCCAAAAGATAATCCCAGATTTTATTACCTATAACTAGGTATCTAATGATGACCTGGATATTCCTGATAATTACTCAAAGATATGTATTCCTAGAAATTATTCTTTGAAATTTTGATTTGCTAGATATTTGATGTGAGTTTCTTTTTTAAAAAAATAATTTATTTATATATATTTCACATGAATTTAATCTTCATCTAATCTCCAGGGGTCACCTATCACCTCCCCTCCCTGACCACTCCAGCTGGTCCCCACCCTCCTATTGTGTATTTTCATTTGGTTGTCTATATATTAGTGAAACCACTTGATTTCTGTCTTTTCCTTTCTGACTCATTTCTGCTAGTATGATTCTTCTAGGTACATCCATGTTTCAATAAATTCATTAAATTTGTCATTTTAAATTGATGAGTAATACTCCATTGTGTATATAATACCACATCTTCTTCATCCATTCATCTGTTTTGGGACATTTGGGTTGTTTCCATGTCCTTGCAATTATAAACAGTGTTGCAAATATCATCCCAGCACAGGTGTCCTTTTGTACCCACATTGAGGTCTCCTTTGGGTAGATTCCCAGAAAAGCAATTGCTGGGTCAAATGGTAGTTCCATTTTCATTAGTTTGAGGGTCCTCCACACTGCTTTCCATAGTGGTTGGACCAGTTTACATTCCCACCCGCATTGTAAGAGTGTTCATTTCTCTCCACATCCTCGCCAGCACTTATTGTTGCCTGTTTTTTTGATGTGGGCCATTCTTACTGGTGTAAGGTGGTATCTCGTTGTGGTTTTGATTTGCATTTCTCTGATTGCCAGTGACATTGAGCAATTTTTCATGTGTCTGTTGGTCATTTGTATTTCTTCTTTGGAGAAATGTCTTTTTAGTTTTTCTCCCCATTTTTTGATTAGGCTTCTTGTTTTGTTTTTGTTTAGTTGTGTAAGTTCCTTAAGAATCTGTGTTATTAAACCCTTATCACTCTTGTGGAGGGCAAAAATTGGATGTGAGTTTCTGATGCATAGTTTGAAACCGTAGGATAAAGAATGTGATTCAGGTAATTCCAAATTGGTAAAAACAACTTATTACTAGAGTATGCTTATACGATTGCACAATATGAACATTGCAGTTTTTTTCAGGATTAAATTTGTGACTAAAACGAAAGCATAAACTACACTCTTGTCAGATGAGCAATATTTCAATACATATAAGAACAAGGAGAGGTAGAAAGTAACATTATTTATAGTAGTAAAATAAATTATTATTAGTATATTGAAGAATTATTAGTTCAATCTAACCTGACTGAGATATGGTTTGGCTTTGATAGATTCTTAGTCTGTTGAGAAAATAAGGGATTAACATAAGTGGCTTACGATAATGTATGCGTTAAAGTTTGTACCTATATAAACAAAGAACTATAACAGCAGAAAAGAGGAAAAGGTTTAACTTGTGTTCAGAGGTGGAAGTCTTCACAGAGAAATAGCATCTGCTGAATGTAAAATGATGCATGTGAAGAGTGTAGTGAGGTCAAGGTGGAATCACATTCCAAATAGAAAAGTACAAACTTTTCAAAGTGCATGATAGTTTCATAATCTGCATGAAAGCACAGCTTGTGCTTGGTAAATATTTAAATCAAATCAAAAAATATAGTCTCACACCCAAAATTGAGTTTAAAATAATTCAAATTTAGCTGTACATCCTGAAAATTTTCATGAAAATGAAAACTAGGAAAATTCATATTTATAGTTCTTATATTTATTTTCCACTGCTGATTACTTTCTTCATGTATCATTTCTGGCATCTAAGATCTTGCTTGTTCCAATCCCAGACCGCCTGCCTTTATCTTACTTCTTTGTCCCCTCTTGCCTATTATTATGTTTGATTTCACCCTCATTATTCAAATATTCTAGACAACATTATTTGTTTTCTAAACTCTGTGTTAAAAGAATAAAATAGCAACCATAGTTATATTTTTAAATAAAATTGAACAAGTGCTATATAAACAACTGAAATGAATAGCATGAAAAATTTGTACCCAAGGCAATGGATATCAGACAAACAAATGATATCATTTATATATTTGTGTATGGAGACAGTTCCTGGTCAAGTCATGGAGAATTCAGGTTAGAGCCTGAATTGAAGATGGATTGAGATGGATTGCCAGTTGAGATATTTTTGAAAGAATAGGAAGATAAAGTTGACTAGAGTACATAGAACAAAACACAGAGGAAGAGAGGACTGCCCAAAAGGAGAGCTCTAATATTGATAAACATGTGTGTTGGAGTCAACACACTTCACAAGAGAGGACATGACTAAGTTTGCATTACACAGTGGACTTCAGAGCAAAAATATATTATCAAGTATTTTAAAAAATGCTATTGCATCATGATAAATAAACTAATTCACCAAAAGAACATAATATCCTAAATGTTTATGCATCAAATAAAATAAATTCAAATTATATCAAACAAAAATAAATAAATATCTAAAGAGTAACAGAAAAATTTATAAATATTAGCAAAGATTGCAATATTCCCTTCAAAAATAATTGATAGAGCAAGAGAATGGGAAATCAATAAAAATAAAAGATTTAAAGAACTTCGTCTACCAAATTGACAATATTCATCTTTATAGAATGTTTCATCAACAGCAGCTGTTTTAAAATGCATGTGAAATGCTTAAGAAGATAGACTATATTCAGGAATTAACATAAATCTTAATAATATATCTCAATAATATTAAAATGTTAAAGATTGCAATGTATGCTCTCTTACAGCAATGTAACTAAATCAAAATCAATAAGAGAAAACCAAAATCCCCAAACATGAGAATAACAAAATAACACATAGCTAAATAAGGCATGAGTAAAAAAAGAAAAATCAAATGGAAAATCATAAAATGTTTTAACATAATGTAAATGAAAACATGATATGTAGAAATGTGTAAAATAAAGATACCATATAATCAGGGGAAATTTGTCACTAAATGCCAAACCTAGAAAAATAGGAAAGGTCTCAAATAGGTAACCTCAATTTTTACCTAAAAAAAAAGTGACAAGAAAAACACATGAAGACCAAAGTAAAAGGAAAGAAGAAATGAAATTATAAATATCAGAGCAGAAATCAATGAAATAGTAAGCAAAGAGCAATGCAGAATGAAAGCAATAGACATTTTTCAACAAAATCAATAAAATTCATAAATCTGAAACAGTAATAATAAAACCAGGATAAGGAAAGGGATATTACTATCATTGTACAGATACTAAAGGAATGATGAAAATGTTATGCATATCTGTATGCAAGTAAATTTCACAACTCATATTAAGTGAAATGATACAAATAAAGTTTACTGATGAAGAAACAAGAAACCTAAGTAATTCTATTAACTCCTTTAGGGATTAGATTTTCAGTTAAACATTTTCACATACACAAACATACACATTCGTGGCCAAAATTTGTTCTTTAATTCTATTATAAATGGAATATAATTCTATTATACACATTTCAATTCTATAAAATTGAAATGGAAGAAGTGTGCTTCAGCTCATTCTATGTTGCCAGCCCCTGATATGGACAACTCATACATGAAAAGAAAATTATAGACAAAGATTCTTCATAAACATAGATATAAAGCTGCATGATAAAAATTTGCAACTAGAAATTAACACTATGTAAAAAGGGTGGTATGTCATAGTCAAGTGATGCTTACCATACATACAGAGAGCACTTCTCCTAAGATCAAGTGCAAAACAATGATGCAACTTTCACCAACACCATTAACATGGTATTAGAAAGTTCCAGCTACATCAATTAAGCAGGAGAAAGATATATAAGGAATACAAAATTGGGAAAAAAAGTAAAGGAAGCTATTACTATTTGCAGATGACATCATAATAAACAGAAAATCCTAAAGAATTCACTAAAAATTATTAGCAATAAATCAATACGATAAAGTGATAAGGAACAAAGTCAGTTAATATTGTGCTTCGATAATCAATAAATGAACTAGAAGAGAAAGAACTATTTACTATTGCATCAGAAATTTATAAATATCTAGTAACAAATTTAGTAAAAGAAGTGAAGAATCTAAAAAGTGAAAACTATACGTATACTTAAAGGGAAATAAGGCACATATAAATGGAAAAATAATTCCTGTTCATGGATTGGAAGAATTAGCAGTTTGTTAAACTGCCATTCTTTCCCAAAGCAATATACATGTTCAGTGATTCCCATTAGAATTCCAATTATACTCTTTAGATATAGAACAGAAGTTGCTGAATTTAAGTGGAAGACTTGAGTGGTCAAAGCAATTTTGACCAAAAAAGAGGAAGGTGGTATCACACTTCCAGGTTTCAAGCTATACTACAAGTTTAGAGTAAACAAAACAGTATTGACTGGATGTCAAAATAGACACACAGCTAAATGTAATAAAATTGGCACCTTAGAAATAAACTTACTCCTGTATTTAGAAATATACTCACACCTATACTTAACATTGGACAAAGGTGTCATTGTACAAATTAGAAACAAGAAACTCTCCTCAATAAGTGATGTTGGGAGAACTGGACAATGAAAGAATGAAACTAGACCACTATCTTGCATGGATATGTAAATGAATTCAAAATGAATTAAAGGCTTAGAAAATAGACCTGAAACCATAAAATACATTGAAGAAAACATACACAAATCACTTCATAATACTAATTTAAAGGGATAAATTCACTCCTATATTCATTGCAACACTATTTACAATAGCCAAGTTATGGAAGCAACCTGTGTCCAATGACAGAAGAGTAGATTAAAAAGATCAATGTATGTATACACACAATGGAATACCACTCAGCTATAACAAAAAAATGAGCTCTTACCATCTTTGACAACATGGATGGAACTGGGGGTCATTATGCTAACTGAAATAAACCAGAAGGAGAAAGACAGATAACAGATGGTTTCACTCATATGTGAAATATAGGGAAACAAAACAAAGGGTCAGACAAAACCAAACCAAAAATAAATGCTAGAAACCTGACTTTAATATTTAAGTCTACCAGAGGGGAGAGGGGAAGTAGAAAGGAAAGGGGGAAGAAACTATATTTCCATTTACTTTAGTCTTTCCTGAATGCTCACTCTATATTAGAGACTGCATGAGGACTTGGGAGTGAAGAGATGATAAAGACATACAGGGACTGTGCCTGGCCCCAGGGAGATAGCATCTTGTAGAAAAGGACAAGTTGAAGTAAATAAACAACTAACTACATAAATATTTGAGAGTTGTTCAGCCATAAGTTTATGAAGTATAAAAGCTCAACAACAGTCATATACTGCTTAATTTATAATTGCAAGTTCATGGAAGCAACCTAAATGCCCCAAAACAGATCACTGGATGAAAAAAATGTGGTATATATACACAGTGGAATATTACTCATCAAACAAAAACGACAAATTTGATGAATTTACAACAACATGGATGTACTTAGAAGAAATCATATTAGCAGAAACAAGTCATAAAGAGAAAGACAGAAACCAAATGGTTTTACTAATATATGGAATATAGTGAAAAAATAAACAAAGGACTTGAGGAAAAGTCAAAACAAGTAAGCATCAAACTGAAGTGCACAACTTTGAGCAGGAGGGAAAAAGGGGGGGAAGGGAGGGGAAGGTGGGGGGATAACCCCCTGGAATTACAATGTTGTGAAATTTATATATAAATAAATTAAAAATTTTAAATTAAAAAAATGGGTATGTTAAAATATATCCATTATTTAAAATAAAGCATGTTACAATTAAATCAGCTTTAGATAATTATATTTTAAGAATCAATTAAATAATAATTGTCAATAAAAGTAATTTATTAATAACTAATAAAATAGATTCCAATGATTTTGATGCATTAAAAAATAGTCATATACTGCTTAATGGAGTTCTGAGAAATGTCTCATTAGGTGATTTTGTCATTGTGTGAATGTCATAGAGCATATTACACAGCCCTAGATGGGATAGTGTACCATATGCCCTTATACCCCCCTAAGCTAAGTGGTTTTTATAGCTTATTGGGACCACATTGTTTATGTGGTCTGTCTTTGACTGAGTTTTCATTAAACGATGAATATGAGGGTTATGAATGTGCATTGTATGTCAGGGAAGTTATTTCAGATGCTGATACTCAACCCAACATCCACATCTCAGAGACAAGAAGATAGTGACTAAAGGAAGAACCAAGTGGAAGTGTTTTAAGAAAGATGGAGCAGTAGTGAAAACCCTCAAATAAAATAGATTTGATCTGCTGGAGGCACAGAAAGGAGATTTCTGTATCAGGATGTAGAGATAAAAGAGGACGGGAGAGGTAAATAAATGACTGCAATGACAAAGGGAAGCTAAATGTCTTAAGACCTTCTTACCCTAAGTAGAGTTTTAAATTTTATTTCAGGTGTTAGACATTTTAAGCAGGAGAGCAACATAATTTGATTTTCAATTTGTTGGGTGAGGATAAAGTCTAGGTAAAAAGTATGGCTTGAAAGTGAGACAGGTCCTCCAACTGAGGCAAGATATAATTGTGGCTACTATTTAGCAGAATGCCATTATTTTGATGATAGAACCAATAGAATTTACACAAGTGGAGTGAAGGAAGTGAAGGAAGTTGGGAGTGAAGGATGGAAAAAAGAGCAACCAAAGATGTTGTGCAGGGGATCTTTCACTCAAAGAAATTTTACTTCAGTGTTCCTAACAAATTGTCATGTGAGATTAATTAACCATGTCCAAGCCTGAGTTTCTCACAACTGAGTTGAGGCAACCCCTCCAGTCCATTATAAGGCAGATGTAGAGGGTCATATTTTTCTCTATGTTGAACCAACTACATCACTGATGTACCCTTTCCTATGAAATTTTGAAATTTAAATATATAACTAGTTTAATAGCCTTTCATGTTTAGTAATTTCTTGAAACTCTTATGTACCATTTTTTTTCTGCAGGTACTTCAAAGTCTGCCCACAAAGCTCTGAAGAGTCACACGAAGCCCCACGGTAGTAGATTACAAGCCTTCTGCTATTGCTTTCTTTCCAAAGTGGTTCAAGTGAAGCTACTTTGAAATTTTCATTATGTTGATGTCTCTTGACACTGTCTATGAGTCCTTTCTATAGGCAGTTGCTTCCTATGTGAGAGGGGGAAAGGTGATTAAAGGTGTTTGTTACTCTTTAATTTGCAGTAGTCAGATTCCAAACACATCTAGGGACTGTTTGTATTATGTAAAGAGGTGATGTATAAGAAGAAAGTACAGAAGCACAATATGAAGGTGACAGGAAAAAATCACTGTTATTTAAAATCCAATATGGTTTATATTAGGTGCAGAAAATAATATTCTATATTTTATCCAATGATTGAGGAATATGTAATTTAGATTGCAGCAAAGTAATGATGCAGACAATAGTGAAAACTTACCACTGTTATACCTTTCATCACAAATCACTTTGGGGAACCTATCTATGTAGTCTAACACATATGGTAATACACAGTCATGATGTGTGCTCCTCAAATGCATATGTCAAGGTCTTAACCCCTGATGTGATAGGCCTAGAAGGTATAGTCTATCTAAGTCCTGAGAATAGAGATCTCAAGACTGGAATTAGATTAGTAACTTTATTAAAGTAACCTCCACAAAGTTCCATTGACACAGCAATCTGCAAACTGGGAAGAGGCTTGCACCAACAACAAATCAGCTTGCACCATGATTTTGAACTTGCAAATATCCAGAATTCTGAGAAAAATATTTCTATTGTTTAGAAGTCACTTAGTCTATTCTATTTGTTTTAGCAGCCCAAAGGAATTAAGAATGCCATATAAGAGATTATCAGACAGCACTTCTTCACCCAGGTGAGCTGGCTGTTCCTCATCTGATGTGTAGAGGTTCATCTTCGACTATGGGCATAATGGTGCTTGTTTTCTGATATTTATTTAACAGCCAATCAGATAGCTTGGAGGTATTCACTTTCTCAGGAAAAGGAAATAAGTGATGCAAACTCATGCAGGGCCTTATTCAAAGCACTTTATGAAACCAGAGCATTATTCATGGACATTTCATGAATAGGCATACATCTGGAAGAGGGAATAAAACAGCCCAGATGAGCAGCTGGAATGAAATGGAAATAAGGAACTATGAAAAGAGCAATGGAATCTCAGATAAGCAATGGTGACTAGCACAGATTAACTAGTGCTGTTCTGTTTCTTGTTCTAGTGTAGAATGAGGACTGGTTGAAAAGAGTAGACACAGATATTGCACATAAAAAGCACTTCATCATACCAGGAATAAAGATTACATCTTGGACTAAGGCTATAGGAGAAGACACAGCAGAGGGTTAAGAGAAACCGTTGATCTTGTACGATCTTATTGTCTGTTGTGGGCATTTTTTTCCCATCTTGCTTACATTTATTCATTTAGTTGAAAGTACAAGTGGACCAGACAAGACTTCCTCTGATTATCAGGGTGTAATACTGTAGTTCAAAGCTCAAGCCACATTACTTACTCCAAGCATTTTTTTCCTTTATTACCAGAACCATCCACTTAATTAACATTTTATTGTAAAAGAATACAACCACTGTAGATTCTGGGGTTTAAATAACACTGCAGAAAAGAGAGATTAATTATGAAATAATGAGAAATTGCAAGAAGGAAACAGCAGATTTATTGAGAACATATTTGAAATTTAAATCATTACTTCTGATTTTCAAGCCAATGCCAAATTACCCTTATCACTGTATTTCCATTTCTATTTTCTTTTCTTCCTAAAAATGGAGATACTATTTGATCCAACAATCACATTTCTGGGAATTTACCCAAAGGACACAAAAACACTAGTTCAAAGGACACCTGTACTCAGATATTTACTGCAGGACTATTTACAATAGTGAGACTATGGAAACAACACAAATGCTTCCAAACAGACAAATGGATCAGAAAGTTGTGGTATATGTATACAATGGAATATTATTTAACAATCAAAAAAGACAAATTTGAAGTATATGTGATAACATGAATGAACCTAGAAAGAATCATGCTAGCACATTAAGCCAGAAAGAGAAAGAGAAATACTGGATGATCTCTATATGCAAGATATTGGGAGGAAAAACAAATAAAAGGGCAAGTAAAATTTAATACTATGAACAGAACTGTTGGGGCATTTTCTTACAAATTGTGACTTCAGCAACAATGGCCAGATTAGTCAACTATTTAATCCTGATTTCTGACTCTCTCTTGACTAAAATTCATCTGCCAGGCTTAATTCTTCTTCAAAAATAGACTATGTGGATAATTTTCTTGACTCTCTTCACTTACTGAAACTGAATAATTAGAAACCAGAACCTGTTACGATTTTTTATTAGTTTGTCTAATACTGAGTCATTGATTCATTAAGATATACACTCCCACCCCACTCAATTCTATCAATTTTCTTGGCCAGTAGCCAACATGGTTTTTATCTTAATGAAATTGGAGGCATGTTGGTTGTCCTTTCCCAACTGTACATGGAAGGGCTTCATTCACATCCTGTCTCTTACTGGCTCCTGCTCCACTCTCACCAACCCATACTTTTCATCTTTGCATGGGCAATGAATTCTGCCCATTCAGAAGAAATAGATAAAAATCTCCTTTCTGATGGAACATCATCATCTAAAATTCTCAGACAACCAGTCTTGGAATAAGCAGGGAAACTTCAGAGGAAGGTAGCAACCTTGTAACAATTGCTAAAATGTGAAGTCTTTGATGAGTTTATTAGGAGGAAATGAGCAATGCAAGTGTTACAAGTATATTCTGAAATATTTTCAGATGAAATACCATGATTGCTGAAATTATTTCAGAATTATTTTAAACTAGGAGGAGGTGGTGCTTGGCAGAATTATTGAAAGAAGACTTCTGTGCAATTGTATTTATTTTATCTGGATTATGGTTAAGCCAGGTTCATTACTTTATTATCATTACACTGAAGCAGCCCCTTGTGACTGAGCCCCACATGCCTCATGGACCCACCTGCCCCATTGGGCTGTGTGGCACAGAAGGCCTGGCATGATTCTCCCGCCATGGTGCTGCCAAACCTGAGTTCCTGAGCAAGGGGCTGTTAGGAAGTGAGCACAATGGAGTGGCCATGGGAGTTTAAAAATCAGAAGACCAGCTGGGCATGGTGGCTCACGCCTGTAGGTGGCAGCCTAAGAAGCCATCGCCAGGGGTCAGGGATTGCATTTCGCATCCCGCTGGGAGCAGGTAGTGAGATCTAGTCCCCCCAAAAATAGCTGGGCATGGTGGCACGCACCTGTAATCCCAGCTACCTGGGAAGCTGAGGCTGGGGATTGCTTGAGTCTGTCGTGCCCCGGGCAACATGAACCTGTGGTCCATGGGCAAAAACAGTGAGACCTAGTCTAAAAAAAAAAAAAAAAAAATCAGAAACACACAGGAGGAATCATCTGCTTCTTTCCATGTATGGCAATGTCTCCAGACCTGCTTTGCTTTTGGTCTGAGTAAATTTGCATCGTGTGCAGTTCCTACAGAGATCACTCCTAGCCACCACTGCTTTTCCCTCACTCTCTCTCCTCTATACCCTCCCTATCCTAAGGTGGTGGACTGAATCCATAGCTTGAGGTCTCCACTCCTCTTAGCAGGAATAGGCCTACTCTTGCAAATGTGTGAGGGATGTGCTGGCTCTTGCTCTACTTTTGCCAGTCATGAGTTTACAGGGCTGATCTCCAGAATCTTGGGTCTAACCTCCAGGGGAAAGGGGACATAGAGGGAAGGAACTGGTCACCTGTATTCCAACTTTTAAATTTCCATGCTCAGGGTTTCAGGGGGCAGAGTTCCTACCACTGTGTGAATTATTTCCTTTCAGTTCAGCTTGGGTGGTGTTCAGATGTCAGGAGGTGGAGTTTACTCCATTATCCTGGTGGGAAAGTAGCTTGGGGTCATCTGCACAGCCCAACCAGATCCCTTGGTAATACTGCCCATTCTAAGACACACATTTGCAAATATTTGCAATATTGCATAAGAGATATTATTGAAAAAAAGTAAGTATTTTGTCAAGAGTTGGGAGCTAAGTAAAATATTCACCTAAAATTATACAAAGACAGATTTTGATATGTAAACTGCAGTGACTCCACTCAGGCTCCCACCTACCCAAAACATCACTGATGAACTGGTCAGTCATAGCAAACTCCCTTTCTTATCTACCCTAGGCTGTGTTGAGAGGGATTCTGACGCAGCCTTCAGGCAGACACTACATGAATTGATTGTAGTTGTGGAAGGTGGAAAAAATAAAAACATGAAGGAACATGAGATAGATAGATAGATAGATAGATAGATAGATAGATAGATAGATAGAGAGAGAGAGAGAGAGAGAGAGAGAGAGAGTGAGCACACTAGGTTACTGAAGAGAAATTAAAGACAATATCTTTACAAATGTCTGATGGGACTAATATAATCAAAAGATTTGGGGTATTAGGATATACAGAGCCCTCACTGTATGTATATGAAGGGCTGGAGGCTAGTAGTGATTAATGACTCAGGGCTGACATTTAAGCCCTATATACTCTTTTTGACATAATTTTTGATATCTGCAATTAAGATATTTTGAGGAATTGATAGTATTGGTTTTTGAAGAGCAAATATAGGTAAGGGAGAGAAAAATATCTGGGTTCTGATATAAGCCAGACATAAGTCTTGGGATTGTATTAGTAATATCTCATTAAAATGTGGAACATCTTAAAATAACTGAGTGCCTGTGTAAGGTGTGTGAACTGAATCTTCATGTACTTGGCTATCTCCCCCCTGATAATTTAGTTTAAATGTATTTTACTGACAAGTAGGCTATATATTTATCTCTCTTAACCCACACAACTTAACTGCCTCATTGCACATCCTCATAGCAACCTTTAAGGAAATACTAATATACCCCCAGAAATTTGAAGAGCAATCTAATTCTTTACTCTAGGTTTCCATAAAGGAAGGCAGGCATCTCTCAATATAGAAAACAGCTATATGCCTTTAAATTTCTTTGTGAACAATTTTTTCTCTGAAAGTTTTATTTCTCACCTCCCTTATTTCCTTTCCCTTCCCCACTATCTCCTCATTATCACTGTGCTTTTTCACCACTTTTCCAATTCCAGACTATACCTTCAAAGTTTCTATTTTGACACATGGGCTCCTCTCCTGGGTATTACCCTTTGGGAACTGTGATCTGATCTTCATTGTGACAGCTTTTATCACAGAAATCGGTCTACACTGTGATTTTGATGAGTGAAATTCCACAACCTGTTAAACAGAACTTTCTTTTTCCTGGAATGCTGCCATTATTACTGTTCCTCAAAGCCACCAAGAGTTGGTAAGCAGTAATCTTTTTACTTTATGGGGAGCTAGGACAATAATGACTTTTGGCAGAGATATAACACCCTCCTGGGTGACTGTGTTTTGAGGAGTCAGATGTAAAAATAAATGCAATTGATCCCTATTCACTGTCCAAAGTTAAAATCTAAATCCTGGGCAAAGGTAGAAGCAGAACAGTGTTTCTGGGATGGGTATCCAAAGGAAAGTGGTATCCACTTGAGGCAAGCAAGGCAGTTGAGAAAGTCAGAGATAAATCAGAACATTTTGTTCAAGAGTATAAATGAGGACTATGGCCCATTCTCCCAAATGGGGCATGAAGTTTCCAGTATGTGCATGTGTGTGCATGCATGCGTGTGTGTTCTGTGTGAGTGTGCATTAATCTAGGACTCAGAGCATGCCATATTGCTCTATCATTTTTTGTGCCTATAGTCTTTGTCTTGTATTCTTCTTCTAATTCCCCCAAGAACACTTCTAAGCTTAGAACTGACTTGTTTTGTCAACATGTCTACATCCCTGTTCCTCCACCAACTCTCCAGAATTACTGACTGCACCTATCAAGAAGGATACTTTTCAGGTTTAAGAGCAGTTGGAGATTTTTACCAAACATTTTGTTGAATATTTTGTAGGTCATGTGAACAAGTGATTATGTTTTATGATCTTAAAATATGGTTAAGAAGGCCTGTTGTAGCTATTTTTATATGTGGAGGTGATTGACTAACTGATATTGGGAGAATTTCCATGAGACTATTTCAAATGAAAATTTTAATCATGAGTCTTAAGTTGTTCTGCAATGGTCTCCCTGTGATATTTGGTTTTTGTGTCCCTAGCTCCATGTGCCTTTCAGAAATAATACAGGGTTTCATATCTGTATTCTTTGCTGTTTGTTTGGCTTTCCCAGTGTGTTAAGAATTAAGATTCTTCATGATTGAGGTGTTCAGAAACCCGTCTCAAAGTATTGGAGCTATAGAGTCACTAAAATAAATGCAACATTTTTAACAACAGCAAATGTTGCAAATGTTCCAATAATAATAATAATAATAATAATAATAATAATAATAATAATAATAATAATTTCAGTAGTATTTATACTGCAAAAATCCTACATTGCAGGTGTTACTCTGGAGAATACATGAGTGAAATTTAGCATGCTTACTAGGGATCAATTCCTTATCATGAGAGGGACAGAAGAAAAATTGGGCAGAGAAGGAGGAAAAACTGTAATATAGACTCAACAAAGCATCAGTCACCATGGAATGGTGTTACCCAAAAGGGTGTCCCAGTGTTGTGCTAATAAATATTGAACAACTAGCTGTCTAGAAAAATATCATGTCCTGATTTGTATTATTTGCCAATTACCATCATGTGAATTTTCTACTATGACTGAATTCAAGCTACCACTCTGATGTCACTGAGTGGGGAGTGGGGAAGATGATTCTGTGAGATGGCACGGCAACTCCAGCATGCCATTAGAGTCATTAGACCCAAATGACCAGAATATCACACCATTGCATCACTGATGTGTGTTACTGTGTGGAGTTGGCGATGATGGGTGAACCCATTTTCTACAACTCAAGTGCAAGCTGAAGGAACCTTGACTATATAAATATTCCTTCATGGAATAGGAGTGGAGTAGGAGTACCTCATTCTTAGCAGAGCATTTGAATGGGTCATCTTTTTCTCTAAAATTCTCTGTTTCCTGTGCCACTCAGGTATACGTCCTCATATAGTGGCATTTCAGTTTATAAATTTGTTGGCTTCTTTTGTGTCCCCTGGGAAAAAGTGTGTTGTTTTTAAGGACCAGGACCTATGACTCACCCATAATTGCAGTGATACAAAATGCAATATCCAGGACATTAATGCATATGATGGTGACACAATCTACACCTCAAAGTCCTTGGTTCCAGCATTCCACTTGGGGATGCAGCCTATGGTATACCCTGGTTGATAGTGCTGCATACTCGAGAACAGGGGTTGGCAAGCTTTCTATTTAAAGAGCCAGATAGTAATTATTTTAGAATTTGTGGGCCATATGGTTTTAGTGACAACAACTCAAGGCTGCCCTTTAGTGCAAAAGCAGTCCTAGACAATATGTGAGCAAATAAGGAAGGCTCTGTGCCAATAAAACTTTTATTTACAAAAGCAGGTGGCAGACTGGGTTTGCCAACCCCTACTCAATATTATAGCCTCTCTGCTGGAGATAGAACTGTAACTGTGCCTCAGTAGACCATTTCAGCATTTTTTGAGGCCAGCTGCTTCTGGTAGTACAGTATGAAGGGATGTCCACTGCATCCCATGTCTGTGTGCCACACTGAGCATACTGTGAAGTGGGTTTCATGCTTGGTCACCCTGTGAGACAGAGATACTGGCTGAGGCTCTGTAAATAAGGAAAGAAAACCTATATGGAGCATGGGAGTCCTTTGAGGATATGCTGTTGGACCTTTCAGGTCTTTGGGACCCAGTGTAGTTTACTTGTCACCAAACAGCCAGATGGTGTCTAGCACCACACTGTGGGTTGAGTTTTAGTCTCTGCTGTTGTCAACTTGAGTTTTCAGTGGCAGCAGTGGCTACAGCCTTTGTGAGTGGGAATTCATGCTGCTGAATACATGTGGAGCCTATGATTCGGTTCTCTCACCATGAGTTTATAACCCATGTGCCCTTATACTGAGTCACTTGGCTATTCAATGCATCTGTGGTGGGTGCTCTCTGGTAGGTGTTAACATGTGCCTGACAGACAGTCACACCACTCCAATGACTTATGTGGTATGTTTCCACCTTCATTGTCCTCAGCATGCCAAGCTGTTTCCTTCTAGGGCCCTTCCCCTATGGGTAGCCATCACCATGCTTATGAGTCTCCCTCTATTCTATTGTGGGACTGCTTCTCTCTCAGTATAAATGGCATGAACAGGTATCCAGTTTCCACATCCACTGTTGAGAGGATTCTCTCTTGATATTGCTTCATGGCTCTACCCACTATCAGTTTTTCAATTTCCCACTAGTCACTGAAGTCATCCTTTTATAAACTACACTAGTATTTTCCCTCCTTCTTCAGGAATGCCTGAGAAGCATAAATGTCAGTTGAAGAAGGAACACTGTATAACAGTGGCAGGGGTGGAGTGGTGGTGATGGACAAGGAGGATAGGAAGGTAGGTGCTCTCTTTATGCAGTTTTACTTTGTCCTCTGACTTCCCGTGATTTCCACCTCCAAGGAGCCTCTTGAGCCCATGGTGTATTGCTACAAGGTTCACTGACCTCATAACTCAGTGGATCTGATAAGAGCTGGCTCATAATAGGTCCTTGTCACTGTAGTCACCTGGGATCTCACAATCAGGCCTTTGTTGTACCAGGGCTGAGAAGAATGTCAGAATTTGTTTTTAGATGGTGTCTGCTTCTCTTTAGCAGATGGCAAAATCCAACATCAGATTCCCAGGATTCTGCAATGTGATTCCCCCACAAATTTCACTTGGCACCTTTTCCCATCACTGAGCATTCTAATGTGGTAAGAGCATAGTCCAAGGAGCAAGGTGGTGCTACTTTGGTCTGCATCTTTTTCAAGTCCTCTCCTACTTCTAGCCTTACTCAAAGCTGACAACCTTTTGCACCAGTGATGTAACCTTTTGTCTGTAATGGGGCCAAAACCTATTCCTAGGGGTGGGATATGCAACACTCTATATTTGAAGAGAACTTATTTCATTCTTGTTGGCAGGAAGTACAAAATGCAATCATTTATCTTTACTTTGAAGAGTATATCCTGGCATAACTCCAGCTACTGGACACTGAAGATTTTACAGCTGTATTTGACCCCTGATTCTTCCCACAGAAGAGTGTCTGTGTGCTTTCTTAAGGTCTCCAAAATTCTAGCTACCTGTTGCTTATCTGGCCTAATCAAAACATATCATAGGCATGAATCTGTGTGGTTTTCTGTGGAGCAGAAATGTTCCAGATGCCCTTGCACTGTGTTATAACAGAGGGAGGAAGAGTTAACATAGCTCAGAAACAAAACTATCTTCATAATGCTATCCATTCATCTGAATACAAATCACTTTAAAACCCTATTTCTATTTGGAAAAGAAAATAACATATTCACCCAATAAATGGCCACCAGCCACAAAGAGTTCAAGGAGGTGAGTAAACTGGGATGGATAGACTATAACTACCTGCAAGAAAACTAATTTCATGGGAACCCCAGATGATCTATCAAAATCATCAGAATGCATGGGAAAAGGGACTCCAGAATCATTAAAATTCAGAATTGTTTTTTTTTTTTGTTCCATAGGTCCCACGGCTTTCAATTTGCCTGAGAGTGAATGTCCAAAAACTTTTGCAAGCTTACTTTCTTTATCTGTAAAATAGATAAGCCTTGTCAGACTTCTATGAAGACTTGATTGAAACTCTGTAACATTGTTGGTATGGGACTTAGTATAGTAACAATAACAATTGCTTGTAGGTATGTAGATGGCACCTACTTAGGTGTCTGGGGAGTATATAGAAGCAATGACATGGAAAACCTGCTTTAACCTTCTCAGAATGAATTCTGCTCCTGATCAATGACTCATGTCTGTGACTTACCACATCCCTGCTATGTGTCCAGATATAGTGAGTAATCTGTCTCTCAAGAGACTTGATGGACACTTGATCCACGTCAGGCAAATAGATCCTCTCTGGACTTCCAGTGGAATTCATCAGAAAAAGGAATTTTTCTTTCAATAATTTGCTAACTCAGTCATCTTAGCCAATATTTGGAGAGACTGTGAATGAAGCAATGCAGAGTTCAGAGATTGGGGTAGGAGTTGGGTGGGAGGTAACAGAGTAGGGAATAAAACAGGGAACAGGGGCCCACACAGATTCCTGATATTCTATGAACTCTTGGATGTGACCCTCTCCATCCCAATTTGTTCTGGAAATGTACAGTTACGTGAATCGTTGTCTACTCCCAATGTTCATTTCTTAAACAAGTTTTAGTTGAGTTTCTATTGCTCATAGCTGAAGCATTTCTGAATTTTAGAGCTAGGTTCTCTGGTTTTTGATGGTCAGAAAAGACTTCTCAGGGGAAGTTATATTGAAATAGACTCAGTGAATAAGAAGAAACACACTGACCAAGTGAGTAGTGAGGAAAGATCAGTTTCAATGGCAAAATTAATTATACCATAGAATCAGATCTAACAATTTGGTGTTCCAAATTCTTTAGCACAATCCAAAGTACTGATAGCAAATTGGAAGGGGAAGAAGATATTATAAATTTCAGACTTACTGGCACAGAAGAAGGGTTACTTGATATGAACAGTGTTGGTGTAGTAGGGGTGTGAACCTGAAAATAAGATGTTCTCAGAGAAAGTTTAGAATAAAAGGTCATGTGTGCTGAGTTTTGAATAGTAAAAAGTCCATAATCACTGTACAGCAATAATAGTAAAAAGTCCATAATCACTGTACAGCAATAATAACAGTATCAATTATGTGTATTGTGCTAAGTATTTTATTGTTTTATTAATTATCCAATTTCATCCTAACAACTCTGAAAAATAAGTGTTACAATCTGGTGCATCATCATTTATCTTTCCTTTCTACTGCACCATCCATTCACCATATATGATGTTATGTAAAAATCCTATAACTCTTAGAAATCAAATTTTCAGTTAAAAATTTTCACATACATAACCATATACTTTCTAGGTCAAATTGTTGTTCTTCTTTAATTCTATTATGCGTTAGTGGAAAATATGTAACAATTCTACACAAATTTCAATTCCATGAAATACAGGTACAAAAACTCCTTTGAAAAAAAGCAAACAGCAAAACCTTGGAGCTCTCTAGTCATTTTATAGCAAGACTTACTATGAGATATGTATAAGAGGAATCTTAACTTATAAATACCTATGCTGAGAAAATCAAAGTGAAAAAATGTTTATGTTCTAGTAGTTAATAAAGTAATAACCTGCTTTATAGTACGTGCTGTATACTTACTAGGCACTGTACTGCACTGTCAACATGAATTACTTTATTTAGATTTCACAAAAGCATTATGAAATTGGATCTTTTATTCGCATTTTGTTGATAAAAATCCTAAAGCTTAGATAGATTAAAAGCTTCACTAAAGTCAGATGGCCAGAAATAGCAGAAGTGTGTTTTGAACCAGCCACTCTTGAGTCTGCTGTCTTAATAACTGTGCAATCATGGTTCCTGTGTTTATCCTGAGAGTTCTCTGGCACCAACTTCTAGTCATGCTTAGAGAAAGCAAGAGTTGAAGGCAGAGGGGTGATATTGATTTTTTTTACCAGTTGTTATCTGCTCGTCTCTGCTTTCACTCACATCCATTGCCTCCAGAAACCTGTGTGTTTCACTATTTCAATGCCTGCTAAGTAAATTGCAAACAAATTTTGGGATTGCAGAAAAGGCAGCAATATTAGGCAACTCCATCTCAGAGGAGTTGACAGGTGACAGGTGGCTGCAGGGTCTCCAGGTACTCCTTTACTTGCTCAGTTGCTTTCCAGGTCACCACAGCACCCCAAACACCTTCTTGAAATCCTCATGATTTTTAAAGGTTAATAAAGCCTCTAATTTCGGATTTCTTTTTTTAGTTGAAAATAAGCACACACATACAGTTAAAAACAAAAGAATCAACATAACCCACAATAATCAGAGACCAGTGTATCCCAACTTCTAAGGAATTTCGCTTGCAAACAGCTAATTGAAACGTTCCTTCAATTTGTGCTGCTCAGTTTTGACAGTGGCTCTGCCCCTTGTCATAAAATCAATGGTCTTTTTTATCCCTTCCCTTCTTTCACAGGCTCGCCTCTGACTGTAGGGCCTTCTTTCCCCACTCAGAGTCTTCCTCAGATCATCGGGGTTAAGTGATCTTTTCATATCGCCTGGCCAGACTGTCACAAGGCATTGAGTGGCTTTTGAAAATGAGCCATGCTAAATGGACTTGATGGGGGTTACAACCACCATTATTGCTATCACCACTGTGATAAAATGGAGCAATAATGATGGGGAAGGTACTTATCACTGTCTTTTTGAGATCACTTAAGATAGTTTGGGTCTGAAGCTTTTTGCCAAAGATAAATGGAACATGTACAAGATAAATGTTACTATTGCAGAGTCTTTTGTGTGTGAACTTGCGTGGGCCTGGGTTGTTTACCTGTGAGACAGCTAGAGAGGGAAGATAAAGACAGGCCAGTGAACCTATGGTCCACGTGAGGTGGTCACCTTTCCTGACAAAGGGGAAGAACACCTTAATTAAAACGAGGAAGTCAAAATGCAGATAACAGAACAGAAAGATACTTTGGCATTATTTTATTGACTGCATGCTATCCATTTGCTTAAAATCCATGAGATTCCAGGCTAGGTCAGATTCTATATTTTTAAGTCTAATAACCACAGTGGTTAAGTTGGAAAAGCCAGTTATTAGGCAGGTTCTTGTTGAGCTATGACAATGACTTACTGTGTGACTCTGACTGAAAAATGTAACCACCCTGAATCTCTGTTTCTGAAGTTTACCAACTCAGTCCCTGGTGGCTGAGACTGTCCTGGTTTAACATTGGAAGTCTCCTCTCACATGAAAAACCTCTGACAAGCCAAAATCATTGTCTTCATAACTTTTTTTCATGTACTTTGTCATAAAGTAGCATTAATACCTTTTACAAGAGTCATTGAATACTGGAGAATTAAAAATGTCTAAAGATATAATTGCTATAGCATACCAGTCTCCATAGGCCCATTTTGCTTGCCTCTAGATAATAAAAACTTAAAGTGTGTCAAACAGGGACCTCCTTCGAACTGAAATAGTCTATTTTGGCTTCATGGAAACAGGTAATGGGAAGGAATTCTGGCAATAGACAGGTTACCTGAATTTTAATATTTTCTGATTACTGTTACCAAGGTAATAAGGGTCTCTACAAATCATTATTGCAGGGAAAGTATCTCTCCAGCTCACTTCAAAAGAGTGTGTGGCTGAACAATAGCATTGGAGAATTAGATCCAAAGACATTGGTTATCATTCTGAGCCTTCTCTTGTTTTAAACTGTTTATCTGTTTCTTGTGGGCTGTAAGATGTTAAGTATTGTGAAGTATGTGCCCTCTATGTAGAAATGGCTCAATGAATGTTCTATTGTTAAAAGGATATAGTCCTTATTTCATTTATATCAGAAAAAAAGGCAACCATGTAAATTGTCCAGTACACCGTAATTTAATTTATGGCCCAGAACTACATATATTTTTTGTGTTATGTTATTTATGAGTTTCAACAAGGTAAATCACTGCATCTGTCTGAAACTTAATTGTCTCATCTGTAAAATGAGGTTCTTAGGGCAACACTGAAATCTCTCCTAGTTCTAACTTTGTGCTACTTTAGAATTTTCAGTAATCTCTGTAAAAGGACAGATAAATGTGGAAATTCCCCCCACATATTCACACCAGTTTCATCATGTAAAAATGTTAAAGAATGGCTTTATATAAAATGAAAAAGATGTGACTGTAAATATTGTGTACATGTTATGAAAATGCAAGCAATATGTGAAGGAGCAATATTAGATTCACCCTAACTCCTCTACCTAAGGTAACCATTGTAATAATCCTTACTTACTTGTTATGTGCCAAGGTAGTGACAATCAAAAAATTTGAAATGTAATTCATAAATCCAATAGAAATATAATTAGAAATATAAAATATAACTATGACATAAAAATTGTCAGATGTGAGTTCTGATCTGGAACTGGGCACTAGTTATTCATCCCTTTGTCTTCCCTCGCCTCATTTTCCCCATCTTGAAACAGAAAGGGTTAAACCAGATGTTCTCTTAGGTGCTTCTGAGTTTGTAAGTCTAATGTTTTAACAGATTAATAGGAAATAAGGTTAAAACCACAGCTTGGTATTTAAAGAAGTACTATGGATGGAGTACTGGAATGAAATAATCTACAAATTTCAGACTGCTCACTCTGTATTGTCAGCAATTATTTTCTATATCATGTCCTTAACCTCCCATGTCAGTGCTTAGGTTAGTAGGCTAATAAACTTCCTAAAACCTATCTTATTAAATAAATTACTTGTCTTCTACATAGTGGACATGATTCTAGGTGTTAGGGATAAAATGATGAATAAAATTTAGTTTCTGCATTTCTAACAATTCCTAAGTTACAGATAAACATTTTAACTTCTAACAAGATTTTTCTTTGGAAAACTCATGAATCTCAATTGTACTTGCCTATATCTCCATTTGAAGCCACCTAAATTTGTTTTTTCTAATCCAAATGCCTCCTCTCCACTGAGTTCCCTTTTCTTTAAAACCCCTCTAAACATTTTCATTTAAATCTCACAATCATCCCTAAATCAACGTACCTAAAATTTAAGTAATTTTAATTTATTTCTACCTCAAAAAAATTCCTTTGATTGGTCTAGTCTTGAAGTCTGCTATGGTTAAAATCTACTGTTCTCTTCAAAGAATTGTTTTATGCATGCCTTTATTTTAACCTGAATTTCTTAGTCTGGACCAAACTAAAAGATATCACACATTTAGATTATTTCAATTTGATCTTAATGCAAGTTTTGTCTATTACTTCCTCCTCTAGCATATACTTGACCAAATTGTTCTTTCTAAAAATACATAGATACAAAATATCATGAGGTTCCCTCCCCTAACCCTCGCTACTTATTTCTTCTTTTTCTGTTTTCTTTTTTGTCCTCTTTCTTCTCTCCCTGTTTCCCTCCCTGCATCCCTTCTTCCCTCTCTCTTCCTTCCTCTACCCACCACTGTATTTTGCACTCATCTTTATCCATCTTCCATTTATCTCATTAATTGTTAGGTGTCTTATTTAAAAAAAAAAAAAACACCAATGCAGATGAGGGAGAGAGAACGCTGAATATTCTTCCAAGGTTCATATAATCTAGTGAAAAATAAAAGCATGTAAATCACTAATTTCATCATTTGTTGTTTTCCTGCCAAAATGAGTTATTGCTTTGGTGTATTTTATTGGTGGTCTCCACTCTATTCATTGAGAATATCATGGTAGAGTTTTTTGAATTTTTTTTCCTTCTAATTTTTTTTTTTTGAGATTTTTGCCTGTTGAACAGCAAGCTCATGCTGCCTGGGGTACCACAGACTCAAGCAATTCCCAGCCTCAGCTTCCCAGGTAGTTGGGATTACAGGTGTGCACCACCAGTCCCAGCTATATTTTTTTGGAACTAGGTCTTGCTATGTGTCCCTGGTGGGACTCGAAATGCAATCCCTGGCCTCAGCAGCAGCTTCCTAGGCTGCTGCTTACAGGCACGAGCCGCCACCATGCTCAGCCCTTTTTCCTTCTAATTTGTGAAACAATAAAGGGCAAAGATTCTGACTACCTCTTCTCAGCACCTTGATGTGGAGAGAAGCTCCTTCTTCACCCCAAACCCCACAACTTGCTGCCTTTGATATGTTAAAGTTGGCATCTCCTTTGCAGTTAGTGTTTGTACAAATGGAACTGTGTCCTACAGCTGAGATGTGGGTGTAATGCAAGAAGTTCCTAGTGCCACTAATCTTTGCCCTGTGGCACAGCTATAATTACCCAAGGAGGAAACCTAGTACGATTTACCAGGACAATGCCATGTAATGACAGAGTATTTATAGGTGGCTGTGGATTATTATGTAATTACACTGAATAGATCCAAAAGTAATTATCAGCATCCTACCCCTGGGGTTTAGAGGGAAAGAATAATCATGCACACAGAGCTCCTTCTCTCAAAGTAAATCCCTCTTGTAGGGGTTTCCCAGCAGGAAGGGAGCAAAGGAGCCTTAATGATTCTATGTGGTCAGGCTCATTACCCAACAGCACTGCTGTTAACCCCATTGCTCTGGCCTGGCTCCAATTCAGGAAAGTACATTTTACTGTTCTATCTCTTCCACTCAACTTTCACCCCCAAGTTTCAACCCAAATATAACTATGCACATTGCTCTTCTAAACCCACTATGACAAAAGGATATTTTAAGCTAGGCATTGAAAGATAAGCAAAATACTATTGGGAAGGCAGAGAAAATGGGAGAGAAGGGAATGACAAGAAGAGACACTGTAAAACAATATATGGACCTCTGAAAGAGAAGAGAAATCCTGTAAGATGACAAGAAATCATGCTGGCTTTGAGTGTTTGTTATGTGAAAGGGAATGGTCAATCAGACAGGAGGAAAAATGGAGTGAGGTCAGGATATCAAGAGCTTTGAATTCCATATTAAGGTATGATCTTTACTTCTATTATAGCAGAATCACTGAGGGGAGGAATATGATTAGGAATTGACTTTAAGAAAATTAATATGGCAGCACTGTGAAAACTAGGTTAGGAGAGAGGAGGAAAAGGAAATTATTCAATGTTGAACTATTTAAATAAAAACATTGCAATGACAAGTTGAAAAGTAATTGGAACCACTGATAAGCAGTTTTGAAATGGAAAGAAGTAGTGGACACTTCAAAAGAGTCATTGCCTGGGTTCAAATAGCAGATTAGCTCTAGCACTCAAAGTGAAGGATAAGTGATGATCTGATGGAGTCACAGTTCTGTGTCATGAAGACGGTGCTATGATTACTAGAGACAGTGGACACAAAGGAAAAGCCACTGTGGAAAGTAAGCTCAGGTTTGCAGGCAGGGCTACAGGAAATATCTGCCATGCCTTTTTCAAGCAAACAGGAAACATTTTCATAAACCAATGGTTCTTCCAGGAAACAGAAAATAAGATGCCTTTCTCTAATCCTCCATTTTCTCTTCCCAAGAATGAGGTCATCAAATAAGGAGATGGCAAACATCTCACTTAATTTATGAATATTCCTCCTTCTGGAAGGAGTTCAGCAGAGCAAGGAGAGAACAGCCCCTGTTTATCCATAATGATCTTATAATGTATAAACCTAGCAAATCAGAATTTTGCTATCTGATGTCTTTTGTAGGATCGCCTTCATAGAGTAATAGTAGAGATTATTTGTACCAAATTACCTCATTACAGTGGGCTGCCTGTAGTAATTATCGTTATTCCATTGGCTGACTTACATAATGGTAAGTCCAAGAAACATGAAACCACACACCATGAATTATACGTCCCCCATCCTCCTTCACTCAGGTCCCCTATTTCAGAATTACATGGTGTTTCATAAGGGTAGCAAAAAAAGCAAGTTATATTTGTGAGTCACTTTGAAGGGAAAAAAATACTGTGCAAATGTTAATGATGCATTTGAAGCAGCGTGCAGGGAAATTATCTCTAGTATGCGCGTGTACTCCCCAGCTATGTGGCCTTGCAGTGTGTATCTAGGAGGTCTCTGTTTTTCTTGGTCTTTCCTCAAACCAGTAAAAGATTGATGGGCATTTCAGGATATAAATAAGTGAATAACAAACATTTTTCTCTAAATGATTTATTTTTGAGTCTTATAATCACCTTACTGGTAGGTTTTTTCTATTTTACAAACAGACATAGACAGGATATAGAGGTTGACAAAGAACACAGAGGTCCTTAGAGGTGGATAAGTACTTGAACCTAGTGATATTTCCATGGCACCATGTTGCACTGTTTTTCTAATTGTATGCTTTCATACTGAAACCAGGAGATTTTATTCCTCCCATTCAGAAGCTCATGCTTAGTTTAGCAACAACCTTGTCAGAGGTCAAATCCTGCCCCAAAACATTGCTAAATAAGATGAGGGCATGTAAAGGGTGTCATCTAGTCCTTTCAGTTAGGAATTCCAAGGTTTGAAGACATTAAAAGAACACTCTGCAAAGAAAATGTGATTCTTCATCTTGTGCCACTGACACACCTACTTTGTTATACTAGTTGTGATATGAGACTAATATCTGCCTCATATTTAATTTTGTAATCTTTGTTAAAACATATTATGTATTTGTATTATTGTCTATTTTCATGGAGGTTTTAATATTTTATTTCATTTCATTTCTGACTAGCTCTCCAATATAGAAAGTTACTTTATGACCATATGGAGATAAAGGCATAAAGCACATCCATTCATTTGTGGAATGAAAACAGTAAAGGTAAATAAGGAAAAGAAATGGCAGAGAATGAAAACAATTAAGTCACCAAAGACTAAAGACAGAAACAGAAAATTCTTAGTTCATACTATAACAGTTGGTATTAGAAGTCACATATTGCATATAGTGTAGTCGTGTCAATGTCAAAATTTTGATGACTCAGTTCTTTTTCAGTGTCTGATTTTGACATTTTGGCTCTGCAGAGTTCTGAGGGCCATCTTCTGTGTCAAATAGATATTCCATCTTCTCAGCTGAGCCTCCCCGTCACTTCACTCCTCCCCTCCCCATCCTCTCTTCATGTGGTGCTATTGTTGGTGATATTGACAGACTAAAGGATTGCTCATTCCCCATAGCCCCACAAGGTAAATTAAAAAAAGGAAAAGTCAAAGCTATTTCTGGACCCTCTCGCACTTAGGGACTCCCAACTCAATACATCTTGGTTGCTTGGAAATGATGCTTATTAATAAGTGAGGAAGGCACGATTAGTTCATGAGGCTTCAGGGTCACCTATTTAGGGGATAATTTGCTTTCCAAACATACTTTTGCATTGGATTCTTGTAAGTTGTTGAGCACAAGATATTTGACATTAAGGCAATTACTGCTACCAGATCTATGAATGCAATAAATGGTCAGAGTAGCTGGGGACAGTTTCTGAAATCTTTCAAAATTATAACATGCAATAAGCTCACCAGCTCAAAAAGAATAGTTAGAATCATTTATGCCTCCATGAAATCAGATTATATGAGCACTCCTTTTTTTTTCTACAAGGGAAAAACAGCAATATATAGAAAATATTATATTAAATATGTTGTTGTTTATGAAACATGTGATTAAATGGAGAGTTTTCATATTGTGTGGAATTTTGAGATTTGATTTATTTCCAATCTCTTTAGTTTAAAATTTATTTATTTTCAATTGAGGTAATATTTGAATATCCCTATCAAGTACTATCATTATTGTTTATCCATCATCAAATCACCCATAGTCCACCACAGTGCCTCCTGCTTCCTTCCCTCTTTGCTCTTACCCCTCCCCATGCTGATCTCCTACGGTGTTTCAGTACTGTAACCAGCTAGTCTATATTTTTATTAGCTATGCTAATTAGCTATGCTAATTTTTTAATCTGATATTGAAACTTTTGAAAACACTAAGATATTACATTAGAGATACGTCTGCATAAGAGTTGGAAGGTAGAAAAAGTACTTCTATATGTAAAACTTTCAAGTAATTTTTGATATATACAATATAAAAAGTTAATGAATATCAAAAAACAAGGAGAGAAAACAATTTGTAAGATATACCTCTGATACTGTACAGGCCCTATAATCTGACATTTTCTAAAATATCCAAAGAACTTTTAAAATGCAATAATTAAAAGAAATAAAATGGGCCAAAGAACTTAACAGACATTTCACCAAAGAAAATCTACAGGTGGCAAATAAAATGCGAAAAAATGCTCCACATCCATACATCACTGAGAATGTGCAGGTTAAAACAATAAGATAACTCTACACACCTACTAGAATGGCTAAAATCCAGAACATTGAAAGCATCAAATGTTGACAAGGGCGTGGAACAGCAGAAACTTTTATTGACTGCTGGTGGGAGTCAAAATAGTCCAGCCATTTTGAAGGGTAGTTTGGTGATTTCTTAAGAGATTAAATATCCAATCTCAAAATCATGCTCCTTGGTATTTACCCAAGGAACTGAGGACTTATATCCACACAAAAACTTACATGCAAAATCTTATATTAACTTTATTTATAATTGGCCAAACCTAGAAGCAACAAAGATGTTCCTCAGTGGAAGAACAGATTAATAGACTGTAGCGATCCAGACAACTGCCTCTTCAGGACTGAAAAGAAGAGCTGGGGAGTGAAGTATAAAAAGAAATGGAGAGATTTTGAATGCTTACTGCTAAAGTGAAAGAATACTGGACATACATGATAACCTGACATCATTCCAAATATCCAAATCTGATATGGTTACATACATGTTGCATAGACATGGCATTCTTGAAAAAGCAAAACCCTGAATAAGATGAAAAGCATTTTCAGGGTTAAGTAAGGGAAGGATGACTGGGTGGAACAAGAGGATTTTTATGAGTGAAACATAATTCATGAACCTGTAATGGTGGATACAAAGGTTGTATCTTTTGGCCAAACCTATGAAATGTGTAACACCAAGAATGAGACTTATTGTAAACTATGGAATCTAGATGATTGATTTATTCATGGATGTTTATAATTGTAACAAATGTGTTACTCTGGTGCGAGATTTTGTTAATGGGGGAAGCTATGCATGTGTGGAGTCAAGGAGTATAAGAGAAATATCTGTACTTATCTCAATTTGGTTATGAATTGAAAATTGTTGTAAACATCCTTTTCTTAAAAAATGATATATCTGGCAAAAATGGAAGATTAAAAGTACTCCTACCTTGTCTTCATAAATTCAACTGAAAACAAAAAGAATAATGATAGCAGCAAACTCCATCTTCAACTAAGCTATAAAGTAATCATACCCTCCAGGCTGTGAACAAGGCACCCAGTGCCTGTGTAAAATGACCTAGTCAAAGAGAAAACTGAAAACTATTTATCCCCCACAGAACTTGAGCTTTGTGCAAAATTTTCCAAAGAAATGTTAAATACAGTAAAGGGTAAATAGCTATAGCCCTTAGCTTGGAATGAAAATCCAGGTTAACAAATTCTGTTTGGAACAACACAGTATAACATTACAGAGAAGAAGGAGAGTTTGACTTGATAGAAACAACAGGTCCGAAAGCAGGCTATTGGTGTGTGATTGGCAAAACAATGTCTCTACAAAGATGCCCATGTCTTAGTCCTTAGAGTCTGTAAAAACTCAGTGACATGGCAAGGAAGTATTAAGATAGAATTTAGTTTGTTAAACAGTTTGTTAGTTTGTTGACCTTTATATGGGGAGATTATCCTGTAATATTATAGGTAGGACCAAGGAAACCACAAAGGTTCTTAAATGGGAATGAGGAAGACCAAAGAGACAGACCTAACAGGAAAACATTGAGAGAAACATTTCAAGAGACAATGCTGACTTTGAAGATGGATGGTGGTCACAAATCAAGGAATGTAGTTGGTCTTTAGAGGCTGGAAAGGTAAGTAAGTGAATTCTATTCTAGGTCCCCCAGAAAGGACTGCATTATTACCAACACTTTGATTTTATCCCAGTAAGACCCATTTTGAATTCCCACTTCCGGAAATAAATGTTGTTTCAAGTCACTAAATTTGTGGTAGCTTGGTGTAGCAGCAAAGGAAAACTGATTCACTGTGTAACAGAACAAAGGAGAGGGAGTGCTTGCAAACTGCAGTTGGCAAGTTGTGTGCTAAAGAGTGGTGATGCTAAATTAAATCCTTGCAGTAAAGACTGCTAAATAGGGTTTAGCGCTAGCAATAGTAATTACTACTTAGCACTGAACACTTTCCGTCCACTGGGCACTAACTTAAGTGTTTCATATGAATCATCTCCTTTAATCCTCAACAGAAAGCTGTGAGTAGGTGTTATTGCTACACACATTTAAAAATTCAGGGTATGAGATTCAGAAAGTTGTAATCTTCTAAAGTGACAGAGCTAAGAATTGATGCTAGTTTTCAAATCCGTGTACTGTGATTTTGAACCCAGAGCTTCTTGCTATTGCAGAGTAAAGACACATTCATAAGGAGATTATGGAGACTGCAGATTGAATCAGAGTTGCCTGTTATTTGCCTTGATTCTGTCATCCTCTCTTCTACGACATATCAACAAATAACTGACCCTATGAATAAGTAGTCAACATTCAAAGTAATGGAAAGAAAAAAAAAAGGATATAGTCCCTGCTAGAAACTGCAAGAAAAAAAAAAGTAAAGTGAAAACAAAACCAAGACACAGAATATAAAGTGTGCAAATTGTACATTAAGTGGATGACAATTATGGGTCAACACAATCCCAGAAAATCAAAGAAATGAAAGATAAGTGACTTCTTGACACAAAGGCGCAAAAAAATGAATACAAAGGCTGGAAGAAGAAACAAGACAATAGAATGTGATGAAAATTGAACTGACAGAGTTCAGGATTCAAATAGAAGGGGGAATTTCATAAATGAAAGTCATGCTAATAGCAGAAAAAAGGGATAATAGATATTCCTGAAACCACAGAAAAGGACCTGGAGGACAGAATTGAGAAAAATGAATGGAAATAATGAGTAAGAGAACAATGATAGATATGGAATTCATGTAAATATCTAACAGGGGCATACCATTGGTTTTTCTTAGGGAGATATCAGGAGAAATAAAAGATTAGAAAACCCAAAATTATGAGATAAAAACATAAAATGGATGAAATATTAAATTTATAGTATATCTCAAAATGTCTGTTGTCAAGTGTACACAATTATAAATGTCAAGACATGGTATAGTAAATTTATTAAATCCCAAAGACAAAGGCACAATCTACTGCTATGGGTATATGCTCCCCCTCCAAAAATCAAGCCACATATTAAAAATCAGACTAGCCTCAGACTTAAGCACAGCAAAATGCAGTACTAGATGCTAATTGAATAATATCTATATAGGTCTAAATCCCTTAGTAAGAAAATTAATCAAGAATTTTATAAAAAGCCAGAATTCATCTAACTGAAGGAAAGAAACTGACATCTTGTACACTGAAGTGTCTAGAATTAGCAGCTACGAGTTCATTTTCAGATGAACTTGAAAAAATTTCAGACACCTGAACAATCAATAAAGAACTCTCAAAAACAGGTGAGATGATGAAAATACTCTAAATCAATATTGGCTAAGGTTCAACTATTGAAGAAATAATAATGTAGCAATAAAAAAGTAAGTATCCAAAGTTTTGAAGTGGTTGAAGAGAGGTTTAAGATAGTATCATATAGAGAAATAAATGTGCTCATTTTTCAGAGCACAGGTTCTAACATATTGCTAACACTACCAGTTAATATGTGAATATATGTTAATAATTGCTGTCTTGTGTACATTACTTTAATATGAAGGTTACTATTAGAACTGAGATTGAGTGTAAGAAAAGAATATAAATGAAACATGAAAATATCAATGCATAAATACTTTGTCTCCTATTGTTTAAAGATGGTAGCTCAAGTAATAGAGATTTCCAAGTTTTAAGGATCACTGGAATAGAGAACATAGAATATAGAGAACATAGAAAAATAGAGAACATACCTGAAGTAAAATCACAAATGTAAAAATCACATAATATGAAAAAGTATATATATATATATTTATGAATACTTCTTGTATGGATATTGTCTCATTAATGACTTGACATTTTATTACTATCCCCCCAAATGCTTTAAGATTTTATTTGTGGGTAGGGAGTCTGGATGGACAGAGTGGTAACATGTCAAAGGAGTATTACTTTTTGTCCATACAACTGAACAGAGGAAGAGTTCTTTCTCTGAGGGTTTCAACTCTAGAGACATGGGATGAATGAATTTCTCAGGAGCACAGTGTGACTTATGGGAACCAAATTTTAATTTAGCTTAGTGAGTGGATTTGAGTCAGCACCCTGGTTCAGTTTAATGGAGGTGGTATGGGGTGGCTATGTGCTTCCCCTTCTGGCATGTATATTTAAGCTTCGTTTCTAAGCACACATTTATTCAAAGGGTTTGAAAAGCTAGAACAGTTAAGTAAGACAAAACTAAAAGGTGTGGTTCAACTAAATATGTCTAAATACCATCTTGAGGAGTATTGGTGCTAAAGGAGGAGTGCAAAATGGATCAAGGTAACAGACAAGATTCTTCAGTGCTAGTGGACAGTGGGCAATGGCAGCATATTATCAGAAGAGTACAGGTTCCACCAAAGAGCACATTCATTTTAGCATTTTAAAGGGACTGGTGGGGCGGGGAGAGGGGAAGGAAACCAGAAAACAGGGCATCTGAACTCAATGATCTCTGAACCAAATTAAGTTGTCAAGTGTATTTGATTCATTTTGAAGTGCACAGCATGTCAGCCAGAGCAGGGAGCCACGTTGGCTTGTATATAATAAGCTTTCCTTATTTGAAAAATGAAGGGAGTGATACAGATAGTTTCTAAGGTCACTTTAAGTTCTAACCTTTCTATGTTTAGAGCTTGTAAATTCTTTTGGAAGCAGATAGAAAGCCCTATAACTCCTATTGTCCAGCTACCCTCCACTCTGTGCACATAGCACCCTGTCCTACACCCCTGCCTAAGATTGGAGCCGAATGTGGGAAGTAGAATTGCTGACTAATAGATAGCATGGGCTGGACTAAAGGATGGCTGGTATTATATAAAATAATTTGCATTATTTTGACACAATAAGATGGTTAATTATCCTATAGCACCCCAAAAGCTGGATGCATTCATTTTACAAAACTTATGACCTAGACTTAAAGACAAAACTTTAAATGTCACAACAGGGACTAAGCCAAGGTCATCCTGACTGGCAGTTTTATCAATCCCCATTTTGGAGGCACTCTGGGAGGTAGCCACTGTGGAGACCAGTAGAATAGAGAGTGCTGGTGGCATCCTCACCATCAAGCCTCTGTATCTCCAGCCAGAACCAGAGCTAGCTAGAAGCAACTATTGTCTGAACCACTAGACAATGATGCAGTCCTTGGTGTGAACTGGTATTAGCTCAAGGTGACATTGCTAATGACTATTCTGCACTTGAGAAGGCACCTGTTGTCCAGGGGTGGAAAATAATTTTGCCCAATAGATTACAGAGGCCCTGAAAATGAGAAGTCTGATACTAAGAATATCCAGTTTCCATGAAAAACTGCTAGCATAAAGCAGATCTCTATTTATATGACAGCATGAATAAAATAGACTATTTTGCATTTATATAGTGCCTTTCCTCACATAAGAGCCCAGGGGCTTCACTAATACAGCCTTACAATGAAACGCAGTCACCTCTGGGAGACCACCAGGCAGACAACTCCAGCTGTGCAGACAGTGAGACTGGGGGAGGCTGAGGACCTCAGATGCCTGTTCTGAATTGCAGTAAATTGAATGCTTGGATAACAACATGCTCACAGCCCTCTAATGCAGACACACCCTCATCAATTCTCAAACTTGCCAACAGGAAGTAGAGAAGTAGGCACACATTTTTTGTTATGTGGATTATAAAATTAAGCAATTGTTTTCAAAATTGTGTTTTTAATTTAAGCTTAAAATGGCATAATGTCATGTTCAAAATTTTAGCTTCTAATTCATATACATGTGTGTGCGTGATTTTATGTGATTGAGATTATATCATATGTTATACATTAAGGATCTTTTTTCACTAAGTAGTGAAAAATATCTCATCAATGTTTCTGTATTTTATGGAAATAATACTATAATGTGATGGCCTATACTCTATTTCATTTTCTATATCATAATCCCATAGTTTACTTATTAGTCTTTTTATGTTCCTTTTATTTTCTTCTAAACCCTGTGATGTCTTTATGAATAAATTTTCTTTTTCAGATTATTTTCCTGAAATTAAATAACAGAATTCAATTACCAAAATAGATCAAGAATAGTCAACAATAATAAATTAGCATTGTAAATCAATGAGAAGGAGTGATAGTAAATAAATCGTATTGGAGGGATTTGTTAGCTATATGACAGAAAGTAAAATTAGATTGTTACTTTAACCAAAGTATATATATGGTGATCTAGAATTGAGGCTGTTTTGCACATATTAAATATTGACAAATATATAATTAGAAATAATATATATGTCTATTTTATTCATCCATCACTAATGTGCATTATCATTTAAAATTTATTCTCAAATTTAATAAAAATATACACATCTAAAATTGAGTGATTTTCATGACAACCATTTCTTTCCTCTCTGGTAAATTCTGCATTTTTCTGTTGTTATATAATGAGTTTGTACTGATTCAAAACAGCTTTTCATATATTAAGGATATTAAATTTTTCTATCATTTATTAGAAATACAATTTGGTGTTTTAGAGTACTATCTTTGTACTCATACAATCTAACTTCTAAGCTCCACTCACAATATACAACCTGAGTTACAGACAAGTCACTTTCCTTACTAAGCTTTGGTTTCCTAAATTAAGAGTGGAGATAATCTGAGGTAGAGTTATCATGAAATCAAAGAAGTACCTGAGAATCGCGTTCATATGATTTTTCAAAAATTTGTAAATGTGAAGTATTTTAATTATAACCAGTTAAGATCACATTCCTTTCATTCCAATATACCCTTTATCCTACCCGTCAGCAGCCATTTTCTTTATGCATTTTCCCTTATGATAAATAGCATTGTATACCTGCAAAATATTGGAATCTGGCTAAGAGGATGCATTTGGTTTGGGTTTAGTAAGCTATTTTTTTTTTTTTTTTTGACACTAGGTCTCGCTGTGTTGCCCAGGGTGGTGGTCTCCAACCCACGGACTCAACTAATTCCTAGTCTTAGCCTCCTAGGTATCTGGGATTACAGGCACTCACCACCACACCTGACTAGTAGGCTATTTTTACATGGTTCACCACCATTTTTATGCTAGTTTTCCTGGTGAAGGCTACTTTTTCCTAACCTCTTCATATTCTGATACTAGGATATATGCCTCGATTACTGTAGTGTGAATATATTTCAGAGTGCTCAACACTGAATGTGTGAGGGTAATGAAAGAATGTCAAGGGTTTTATCTAGAAATCCCAAAATTAATCTGTATATGTTTCTCCAAATTTCACAGTTCACATTCAAAAAAGAAAAAACATTAAAGTGTTTTCCAGAATTGACAATAGGTCTAAAATTTACATGACATTTGCAACAGTGAGTAGTTGAGGAATTTTCTTTAAATTATCAACAATAAAAAAATAAAATTTCTCTTTTTAGGAAAAAGTAAGCAAATAGTAAGCAACCAGAACATATACAGAGAAGCATACCATAAAGATTATCAGTTAATTATTTAATTTATATTTTCAAATATCATATTTGTAGGATCAACTGACTCTTTAAAATTTTATTTTATGAGGATTTTTCTCTCCCTAATAATATATTTTGTAAAATATTATTAAATATTTTTTTCTTAAAGAAGGCATTCAGATTGTGATAGTTTAAGTCTTTCAAAAACATGTAGGCCAACATGTATATTTTACTTAAAGTAATAATCTAGTTTAATTTTTATCATATGTGCAATAAATTTCTGCATCACCATTATTAACTATTACTCATTCTCATTGATTTACAATGCTAATTTATTATTTGCTGTTTATTCTAGATATAAGGACAACTCTTGGTCTATTTTGGCAACTAAATTCTGTGTTTACATAGATTTATTAATGGTGATATAATATGCTTACAAGACAAGTTCTCCCAACGTATGTTGAGTGTAATTTTCATGAAAATATTTATAATTTTGTGGATTTGAATTAATTCTACCATTTGTTTTTACTTCCCAATTTCTTTCAGAAAGTCCACTGACATTTTGATTGGAATTATAAGGAACTTATAAAATATTTTATTTCAATTGCTATTTTTTACAGTATTGCTTTTCCAAGAATATAATATATAGTTCTATAATCATGCAATTGTTTAAAACTGATCAGTTGTATATTTTCTTTGAAATATAGTTCTTAAAATATTAAAACTATCTTTCCTATAAAGATATACATGACCTTGAGTTAATTCATTTAGTCCATTTGGACAGTTGTCTGACTAATAGGTGGATTTGGTTTGTTTTGTCATTTTCTAGAATAGAGTAGGATCCAAAATTGACAATGTAGGCTTAAAAGCATTCTGCCAATTATTCCGGCTTATCAGGACCATTTTGTTTTCCAGTAAAAATTTCATTATAATTTCAGTAGCAGTTTTTGTATGTTTTAATGTGGGATTAATATCTGAAACAATTTTTGAGTAAATTAATATTTAAAGTCCCCTTTTCAAGGGCTTCTCAGAGCACCTATGACTGTTAGCACTCTGTTCTGGGTTGTTTTTATCTTTTAAACAAACTTGTGATTGGTACATGAAATGCAATTATTAATGAGAAATGAAAGAAGTCGACACAGACTAGTCTAATAACTATGTTGGTGGCCATATGACTTATTTTTTCATTGACTGGGTTTGTGGGTTGTGCTGATCCTTATTAATCTTTATGATATGGACTTGATAAGGTACCTACTGTATCAAAGAGAATAGCATAACTAATAGTTAACTTATCAAAATCTTTCAAAGAAAATAAGAGTGAGTTGTTGACTTCTGGAATGTTTAACAAATGTGATATTCCTGTTATTTCTATATCTCAACTTTATTAAAAGGTTGATGGGAATTTTAATTTTTATGCATAGGGAGATCAAAAAATATCATCTACAAACCACTTAATTATCACCTAAGTTGAAGTAGGTTATGTACAATGAGAAACTAATCAAAAATGTTTTTCCAAGTTTGTATTTAAAAACTATAAGTAGTTAAATCATGTAATTAAATTTTCTTAGATTCTAAGGATTAGAGTTCATTTGAAAATATGAGAGTCTGAACTGAGATTACTATGGATTCTTAGAGGACAGCCTGAATTTTTTAAAGTAGTTTTGGCAAACTGCTTTAATTTTATGGTCAAGTGATAACTGTATTACAGATGAATTTTTTAAGTAGTTTTGGCAAACTGCTTTAATTTTATGGTCAAGTGATAACTGTATTACAGATGACTAGGCAAATAAGATCTATAATGGCACAGTTAGGCTTTTGATTCTGTATTGGGTGATATGTACATATCTATTACCTGGGTAGGCATAATGGACTATATGTAAATATTAAGATGCATAAATTTCACTAATTAATATTCAGAGAATTGGTATCAATGTATTATTCTAACCTGGAATGACATAACAATTGATTTTCCATCATAATTATTCCTGCATTTAGTGGTATTTAATAGTTCAATCAATAACCCGAATGACCATGTTCATTAGGTGTGCAAATGATACTGTATTAGTTAGTAGAAAGCGTATTAAGATTCAGTACATCTAGGATAGACAGCAAGATGATAAGAAACAAAGACCATTTACTAAGAGGCTATACACTTATGGAAAGATAAAATACATATGGAAAATTACATATGTATTTCTCAGATTAGACATATCTGAAATACAGCATTCATAGATTAAGACAAATCTATTCTATGTTAACCAGAGTAAAATGTCCCTACAAATTATAATACATAAAAAAAAATTCATGGGAGAATACATACATGAAAATGATCAAATCATGTGCTTTACGTGCAGGTAATTATATGTCTACCTAATATTAATAATGTTAAACTTTTAGTATAAAATAGATACATGGAAATTCAAAGCTTAATAAAAAATGTAGAAAGTAATAACAGTTCTTGGTTTAAGATAAAAGCTATAGTTTCAGCCTCTATAAAGGTGAAAATTAAAAGTATTTCATTTATAAAATTTGCATCTATATCCTGAGTAGCTAACTCCTTTAATATAAAATATTTAAAGCATACATGAAAGTATGGATGATTACATAATTAAAACCACTTTATTCATAACCCAGCTTTAGAAAAATAATCACAGTATCCAGTATTTTTTCAGTTGGGAACCAGTAATTTATAATTCCTTAGACGTATGCCTCTACGTCTCTCTTAGTCTGGAAGCTCAATAGCTGGGAATTAAGCCAATCAATTCATAACGTTTTAACAAAATATAATTATATGCATAATGGTGGTGAAATCCCATAAAACCTTAGGGTACCCAGATCTTCCATTTCACTATTACCTTAAATCAACATGCCCATTTTTATGTCCCTATTTTTTCCAACTTTATTGAAATGTGATTGTTATATAACATTGTGTGAGTTTAAGGTGTATACTATTGATTTGATAACTTCCATATTGCAATATGATTACAACTGTAAACTATCACCTCCATCATGTCATATAATTACTGTTCTTTCCAAATAAAATCCTAATAAGACAGATGTAAGTCCTATGAGGAAACGTCACAGATTTTAGTTTTAAAATCTAGGACAAAAGCTCTGAGGTATCAATTAGAAATAGCTTAAAATATAATAATAATCATAATAAATAGAGATAATACACAATAGGAAATAGGTGTGAAGTAATTTTAATAAATTAACATAACTGTACCTTAGAGGTGTTTAATCATATTCCTTCAGATGGTTGCTACTATGTGTCAAGCACTCTGCTAAGTGTGCTTTTGGAAATATCTTAATTATTTTTCACAATGACATTCAGAAAAAGATCATTATTCCATTTTACAAATGCGGAATGTGAAAACTGGAAAGAAAGGTCAAATTGTGTAAGACTGAACATCTATAAAGAAAACTGGGATTTTATCACCAGCAATCCAGCTAGTCAACACAGCTCACAAAATACTGGCATGCATACATGCAACATTTGTGTATGTGTATGGGTCTATGTAGTAATTAATAAAACATGTCCATATCATATCACTAAAAAAATCAAATAATCCTTGAACTGCTTCTTTCCATTGAGAGCCCTTTTCATATTGCCAGAAAATTTTGATTACTGAATCATATCTATGATTGTATCTATGTTTCATTAACAAAAAGTTGAGTGAAGAAGCAGAAAAGGCCATACTAGCTCATAGTATCTCAAGTAAGCATTATTTATAAAGAATAATTTCCTTAAAAGTAGAGATAATTAAATGGCGATGCATTAGAAGTGGAGAAGAGCTATGACACATGAAATCTTGGGTAGGGGTGTGTTATCCATATCATTATAATGCTGAGTCCCTCAGAGGCTAAGATGAATCAATAACAACAGTTTTTCAGAATCCTGGAAATAATTTCATGTCTACACAAAATCTTCCTCTAGGACAGTTCTCTGGATTCTGAATGGATAAGATGAAATAAACATGGCAGTTTAAGGAGTATTGTGTGAAGGACACTGCATCAAGACTCATAGTGGGAAACTTGTGAGACAGTGAATCTACAATTTAGACATTATGGGGCAAACACAAAAGAGGTGGGTCTCCAGAAAGAGAAGCACTGAAGTTAGCATCACATGTATCAGAAGACCTCAAAGTAGTTGAGAGCCAAAGGTAGACTAAAGTGGCTAGTGAATGAAGCCTGTCTCTGACCAGTATCTTGGACAAGATTCTGTCAGGAAAGGGGATATTGGGACAATTGTCATGCTTGCCATCCCAGCTCCTGAAATGCCTATCTTTGGTTCTTAGAGATTTTCTGAGCAGTTTCTGATTCCAAAAATCTCAGGGGCTCTCTAGAGGGCTTTGGAGACCTGTGAAAATTGTAATCTGGCTTTCATGCATGTCAATGAACTCACTAGAGGAACTCTTGCATCCCTCTCAAGCTTTGAGTCTACATTTCCCTTATTCAGGCCAGCCCAGAGCTCTGTTGAAATGGCAATCAAATGACAGGTAACACATAAACTCCTGGCTGGATAAATAGACAGATGATCCCTGGAACATGTTCTGTTCCAGTGATTTCATTTCCCTTGGATGGAATGATACCTGGAGACTTACTCATTTTCACTGGTGAGTGGATGCACAGAAGTACCAAGACAAGGCAAGAGGAGGGCTGAAGCATGCAGGCAACATTCACATGCAAAATATCTCTTTAAAGAAGGCTTTAATCATTGTTCTGGGAAATGAGAATACTAAACCCATATGATTTCTTTTTTTTAATTTCATTTTAATTCATGGCATCTGAGGTTTGGGTAATTCATTTTTGATTTACTTTTATTGATGATTTTTTTTTCTAACGAAATGTAATATTTTCATTTCAAAAAATTCAGGGATGTGAAATTGTGCTCTTGACTGAAAACACAATGGGCACATGCAACTTATTTTTTATGCTAGAGCTTCAGGGTTTCCTTACTACCAATTGGCTTGCTTTGGTTCCAACAAATTTTTAAAATATCCAGAACTCAGAGAACCTTCCACTAAGGAAATTTTGTGTTACATATGGCATTATGTCCAATATTTAACAAAAAGTTCTCAAACTGACAGAAGGAACATAATAAACATGATAAGTGCTGTAATATTTAAATTTTGTGCAAGCATATAGATTCTAAGTGAATATTCTTGTGTGAAGTTAATATGAATGAATTAAGTTTTCTTTTAATTTGATTGATGAATTCTGTTTTTAACATTCTGATAATATTCCTTGGCATACTTATTTATCATTGAACATAGTGATCATATTTATTGATCATATTTATCTATACCCAAATGTTTTCATTCAGACTGATTATATGTGGAGGTAAGGGAGAAAATTTTAAGAATGAACCCTAGGTTTTTAGTTTGCATTAGGGAGTTTCATTGTTTTTAACTAGAATGGAATATATAGATGGATAAATTCGCTTAGAACATTTCTGAATACTTAACCTCTCTCAGTGCTCCATGAACGGCACTACCACAACTCTGTGCATAATCCCAAACTCAGATTCATCTTTTACTCATTCTTTCCATGCAGTAAATCCAATAGAAGTGGTCAGATGATTTTACCTCCCACAAATCTTTCTTTAAAAACAGCTTTTCTGTGTGGAGGGCCCTCAAATTAATGAAAATGGAACTACTGTATGACCCAGCAATTCTCTCTGGGACTCTACCCTAATGAGATCTCAATGCTTGTACAAAGGGACAGCTGTGCTCAGATGTTTATTGTAGCACTATTTATAATTGCAAGGACATGGAAGCAGCCAATATGTCCCAAAACTGATGACTGGATGTGGTATATATACACAATGGAATATTACTCATCAGTTAAAAATGACAAATTGGATGATTTTATGATAACATGGATGGACTTAGAAGAAATCATATTAGCAGAAACAAGTCAAAAGGAAAAAAACAGAAACCAAATGGTTTCACTACTATATGGGACATGGGAAAGATAAACAAAAAGCTATGAAGAAAAGTCAAAACAAGCCAACAACCAAATTAAAGTACACAACACAGGGGTGGGGGTTAGGGTGGAAACAGTTGGGGGGGTGAACCCCAGAGATCACAAAGGTGTGATATTTATATAAATAAATAATTTAATATGAGAAAAATACTTAGCTTTTTTACCAAATCAGTAATGAAGTTATTAGCATACAATAAACTGCACATATTCAGTGTACAATTTGATGTGCATTGATGTATGTGGGGAATCACAAACTCACTACCACAGTGCTGTGGTAGAGAATAAATACAGCCATCACGCCTCACAACTTTCCTTTTGCCACTTAAATGCCCTTTCTATTCATCACTGTTTAACCCCTTTCTTTCTTCAGGAAGCCAGTGATTAATTTTCATTATAGATTACTTTGAACATTTAAGAAATTTACATAAAGGACCATACATTTTTTCTATTTTGTCTGGCTTTTTTCACTTATCATTTTGAAATCCATCCATGTTGTTGCATAAATCAACAATACATTCTTTATAATTGCTGGCTCATATTCTGTTGTTTTACTCCATCACATGTTGAGATTATTTTATGTTATATTTGTTTCCAGTTTGGACTATTACAAATTAAAGTTGCTATGTGAACAAAGTATGAAATATATGTGGACGGAGGTTTCACTTTTTCTCAGATAAACAATCAGGAGTGGAATGTCAGGATCATATGCTAGATATATGATATTTGCTTAACTTTAAAAAAAAAATCCAAATTTTAAGTAAACAAACTCCCAAGTATGTAGTATCACAATTTTAGATTCTCATTAGTAGTACATGAGAACTTTAGTTCTCTCACATTCTTATGAAATTTATAATCTCAATTTTTATTTTTAACTGACGGTTTTTAGAGCAGTTTCAGGTTCACAGCAAAACTGGGAGGAAGAAACAGAGTTTACCCATATGTTCCTTGTCCTCAGTCCTCTGTCCCTACTAAAGTGACAAATTTGTTACAACTGATGAATTTCCATTGACACATCATCATCACCCAAAGTCCATAATTTACCTTAGGGTTCACTCTTGGCATTGTACAGTCTTTGGGTTTGGACAAATATATGACATACATTTTCTTTAGAAACTCATATATATTAGTATCCTAAAAATTCTCTGAGTTTCATTTATCCCTTCTCCTTCCACCAGCAGTCCCTCGTTCCACTGATCTTTTCACTATTTCCATAGTTTTGCCTCTCCCCCATCTCCTCCCTCTCCCCGTTCCCCCTGATAATTATTAAATTTGTTCATTGAGTCCAACACTTATTCTTGCTGTATTTTGTCTATGTATGTTTTCATGTTATTTATAATCCACAAATGAGTAAAACCATCCAATAACTGTCTTTCACTTTCTGACTTATTTTCACTCAACATGATCACCTTGAGCCTTAACCATTTTGTCCTAAAAAACATTATTTCATCTTTCTTCATAGCAGTGTGATATTCCATTGAGCATATGTTTTACAATTTCTTTACCCATTCATCTATAGAAGGTTGGTTCCATCACTTGACAGTTGTGGAAAATGCTGTTATGTACATAAATGTACATGAATCTTTTCATATTAAAATTCAATGAAGTCCAGCTTATTTCTTCTTTTTTTCTTAGATGTTGTAAATACATCAGAAAGATGCTGTATTTAAAAGTAATTACTTTATCTAAAAAAAAATCAAGGTTTTCTCCTATTAATTTTCTTAGAGTCTTACAATGTTATACATTACATATGTTTGTGACCAATTTTGAATGGATTTTTGTATAATCATAATGGTGTAATGTCTATATCTAGATTCACTATTTTACATCTATGTATCCAGTTGATGTAGCACCATTTGTTTTAAAAAATGCCATTACACCATTTTATTATCTTTGTTCCATTATCAAAGATCACTTGACCATATTTATGTGGATATATTCCTGTAACTTCTGTTATGTCATGTTGGTCTACTTGTCACTCTTGCCAATATCAATAGTATATTGATTGTTGTCATTTTATTGTAAGTCTTGAAGTTATCACTTCAAGTCTTAAAGTTAGGTAGTATCTATTTTCCACATTAAATCTTTTCTTTCTATTGGATCCTTTGCATCCATATGTAAACTTTATTATCAGTTTGCTGAGATGCACAAAATAACCATTTTTGACTGGGATTGGATTAAATCTGTAGCTCAAGTGGGGAAGAGCTGATATCTTCACAATTTTGTGTTTACCTATATGACATTGGATATTGTTCTATTCATTTAGTCTTCTTGGATATCTTTTATCAGTTTTGAAAATTTCTGATAAAACTTATGACTATTTTGTTAGGTTTATAACTAAGTACTTCATCTTGGGAGGCACTAATAATTGATAGTGTGAATTTTAAATTTTACTTCCTGACATAAAAGAAAATGATTGAATTATGTATATTAATCTTGTATCCTACTAGTTTAATATTCAGCAGTGTTTTTTGATCAACTTTTGATATAGTGTTATTTATTTTTATCTATCTATCTATCTATCTATCTATCTATCTATCTATCTATCTATCTATCTATCTATCTATCTATCTATCTATCTTTTCCTTATCTCCACAATTGTGGCTTTTCTCTTTATTCATTCAGTCCATTCAGTTTCTTTCAAAAGGAACATTTTGCATTTTAATGAAATACAACCTATCAATTTGTTATATTATGGGTTTAATATAGATGTCGCATTTAAGAAATTTTTGCCTAACTCATTGTTTCCAAAACTTACATCTAAATTTTCTTACATAATTACTCATATATTTAGACTAGATTTCTAAATCTATAGACAAATTTGGAGAGGACTAAAACAAATAAACAAACAAAAAAAATGGAGACTTCCAACCCATGAAGATGGTATACCTCTCCATTTATGAAGATTTTCCTCAAAAATATTTTATATATCTTAGTGTACTGATCTTGATATTTTCCACCATATTTATCCTCTGATTTTGGATACTGAAGTTAGCATTTCTTAATTTCTGATTACTCATTGCTGGTATTTATCAATACAGCTAATTTTTGTATGCTAAACTTAAAGTCTGTAGTTTCTGTTGATTTCATTATTAATTCTAGTAGCTTTTCTTGGTAGATCCTGCTGTATTTTCTACATATAGAGTCATGTTGCTTGAGAATAAAGACTCCTTTCTAATTATTTTATTTCTTATTGCAGTGGATAGAATCTAGCACAAAATTGTATAGATATGCTGATACTGAATATCCTTATCTTTGATCATCTTGTGGGGTGGGGAATAATCATTTTTTTCACTAGTAAGTATGTGAACTGTAGTTTTTTTTAATTGAAGTAACTTTTTAGGTGTTAATTTGGTGAATTAGATTGATTTTTAATTCTTCATTTTGCATTCCTAAGATAAACCCTACTAGTTATGATCTTTATATGTTCCAGTTTGAATTGCTAAAATTTTTAAGTATTTACATATGTGAAGGATATAGATTTTATTATTTTTGTCTTGTAATGTCTTTATCATCTTTCAATATCAGAGTAATTTTGGCCTTATAAAATAAGTTGGAGATATACTTGCCACTTTTCATTTTTCTGTAAGAGTTTTTTATAGAATTACAAATATACATTTTAATTTGTTGGCTGTGGGAACACACACACATATATAAATACATATAGCATCCAACTTTATTAATAATTGTCATTAGCTTAATTATTATAGATGAAGAGTCTAAATTACAATGAGATTAAGTAATTTGCCAAGGCCACATGTTGATAAATGATGAGGCCAGTATTTGAAAGAAGACAGTTGAATCCATAATTCCAGCTATTATCTATTACACTATAACCTCTGCCAATTACGGTAAGCAGCCCAGGTTTGATTCCAATCTGATTCCTAAGGTTCAATTCTAATCTGACTCGTAAGAATTTTAAACAAATTAATACTCTCTCCCCCCAAATCATATAATATTGGGCAATAAAAATATTACACAGACGTATGCAGAAATTTATTTCTTTTGGCTAGTTTCTCATTTATTATCCATACCCTCCCTTCATTATGCTAATATTATCAAAGCATCTCTCAGACTAACGTAAGTACATAGTACTAATGTAAGTACATAGACTTGACCATTAACTACTCTCTAAGCTGGCTGTGTCTATCTCATAAATTGTTGGCAGGAAGTTGCTGAAGTAATTAGGGGTTTACTTTGTATATTTCTTTTTCTATTTTATGAGCTTTTTGGAGAAGAAAGCAGCTGTTAAGCTCAGTTTCTGTGTTTCCTCTTCCCACATCTGAAGATATTTTGACTCCTACCGAGAGATACAACATCACTCTTAAGAAGTGTTTCTTGAAATAGAGAGATAGTACTCATATCATATCATTCTTATTATATCGTAAATTGAAATACATATTTATTTCCATGTATATTTCATATTCCAGTATTAAACTCCTGCCATATTCCCACATTATTTCTTAATTTGATAAGAATCTTGTCATCAATCCCTGAAAGTATACCTGATCATGCCTATTTCATTTTACCTTTCTTACTTCCTCCCATAGACTTTCCCGCTAAAGCACTGAAGATTTATGACCACCTGGCTCAGAACCTACTCACCTTTCACATAGAAGGCACCAGATTACATTGTAAATGGAGTCCCAGTCCTGCCTGTCACTCTCATGTGGTTCCATCACCTGCTGAGATACTTCCAGACGTCAAATATTTGCCTGCTGTTTGACTCCCTGACTTCATTAGGAATACACCCCTCATGTATTCCATCCATGAATTAATACCTGTCATTCATGCAAGTTTCTTGGAAAATCATATCCTACTAGGAGACTGTCTCTCCTTCAAAGTAGTGTGAAAATCATGTCCTACTGGGAGACTGTCTCTCCTTCAAACTAGTGTGAAAATCATGTCCTACTAGGAGACTGTCTCTCCTTCAAACTTTTGTAACAATAACTGTCTCCTTAATGTCTGTATGGCCACGTAGGTTGCAGCAGTTTCAGACTGAATTCCTGGCTGCCCCTTCCAATTTCAGTGAGCCCGGTATATTAAGCCAGAATAGAGAAAAAGCTTTTAGAGCAAAAATGGATATTCAGAGTTTATCATCACCTAAGTGATTCAGGAATTTCCTCTGTACTTATCCCTACAGGATATCATCTTATTTCTGCTTGAAGACCTTTAGAAATGGGAAGCTGACTGTTTTATGAGTCATACTTACTTTTTCAAAGCAAGTTTACTTTTAAAATTCATCATTCCATCATTTCTTTGATTTAGTTTTTACCTTTTATCAAAATCTCATCATTTTGAGATGGCTTTAAGTTACTAGCTTAAAACACCAAACCTCAACACATACAATGCTCGAATTCAGTAGAATTTGAAGGTATAGGATGAGAAGGGTAAATTTTTAACTGCATAGTAGGTTTTACTTGGCATTGGGAAGTAACTAGAAGCAACAAACTGAACTCCATTTCGTTTTGTTCTTTTCCTAGAACATGAGAAGCTGAACTTTATCAGTGGTTTATCAGTGGTTCCACAATTGTTTAATGGCTTCCTTAACATGTCAATAGACACATACACAGAACATGCTCTGTCAAATAAGATTAGGAAATACTAGGCAAATAAACTAAACTGTTTTCCTCACAGTTTCTCAAAACCTTTAGTTAACCAATGTGTTTGAGAAATCCAAGAAGGAAACAGAATAACAAACATTTCACAAAATCTTTCATAGTTCTCTCTTAGTCCTTCATTGGCTACCTATTAATAGAATTCTCTTGAATGCTTCTGGAAATCTCATTAATGATTAATTTTTTGAAAATATTTATTGTAGTAACATTGTATTAAATAATTTGTATGGGTTTTAGATATCCATTATTACAAATCAATATCTATATGTTCTATATATTCACCATTAAATATCCAATTCTAAGTTTTCAGTTATGTGTTCTATGGTGAAAAAAAAATGATATTTTCACCAAAAAAGAGTCAGCTTAAAACAGTGTGTAAATATGGTCACATTTATATGAAATGTATCTATCAACTGTTAAGTATAACTTTCAAACATCCTCTTTAGATCATAGTGTAAAACTCCTTTTACAAGCGTCCCTGGAGTAACACCTGTGTGTTCTGCTCACTCCTGAACTCTCTACATTTAATTAGGTGGTAAGACTACAGTCTTACAAGCTGTGTCTTGTCTCCCTAACTAGACTCTGTGGGTAAAATTAGCCTGCCCAGCCATCTTCCTTTGAGAGAGCCTAGAACTGTGCTTTAACACAAGACTTCACATGTAGATGACTCTCATGATTTATTTATTTTTCAGTTTACTAACGGCCAATATTTTTCTTCTTCTGAGCAATTTCTTTCCCCAGTCTCTATTTACTCTTATGATTTTTAGGAACCTACATTTAGCAATTGCTTAAATAACTCCTGTCAATCGTTTAAGTTGTTCAAAAGATGAGCTGAACTTTAGGCAATATTCTTTTCTGGAGACAACTTTAGTCTCATTTAATACCATGCCCCAAGAAAAATATGCCATGCCATTTCAGACAGATTTCAAACTTCCTGTTTATTCCTCCTCCAGTGTGCCAGCAACTCTGCAGAATGAAATGTCTCCAAATCGCTGAGACGGTAATTTCCATGACAGTGTCGTCCATCTCATTTCTTGCCTGTCCTTTCAGTTTTATGAAGGTTAGAGACATTCTTCCCGGGTGTTTGTTAAATTGTTTATCTAGTCTGGAACCAGCTACCCATGTTCTGCTCAGAATATTTTATGCAGATTCCACCTTCCCTTGTCACTGGGTGCTTCCGAAAGCCAGCAGACTCTGAGTCAAGAAGAGACACATCTTTGATAGCTGTTTCATTTGCGTTTTACCATATTCATTCATGTTAGTTTCTGCTGCTTACTGTTTGGGCTCAGAATATATGCTGTATCAACAGATGGGGCATTTCCTGTTTGGTCGTGAGTCTGCTGTGTTTCTCTGTCTCACTCTAGTTCAATGCTCACCGTGGATTTGAGGTTCCAGTTCATCAATATTCAAACCTGTTCCCACAAGAAAGACAAACACATGTTCTCTCTCTCTCTCTCTCTCTCTCTCTCTCTCTCTCTCTCTCTCTCTCTGCCCTTATAAGACATTTTCTAAGAATGAAATATGGTTTCAGCTACTGAACTCCTAATATTTAATCTACTGAACTCCTAATATTTAATGAAAAGTGCACTTAGTTATTCACCGAATCATGCACTTCACGGTTATTAAACATGACCATACCAAACACTTAGTTTAGTACTAAAAACTAAGGACAAAGAAGATAACTTTTTGCCTTTGAAGAGGCTGCAAAGTGCTTTTTTGGGGGTTGGGGGGAAGAAGAGGGTTAAGGATGGATATGGATAGCAAGAAAATGGGATAGTCTAATTAGAAATGAAACTCAACATTTTTCTTTGATTATTCCAAAACTGGTAGCAATTCTTCCATTTCTGGAGGGAAGATATTTGATTCCTTCTTTTGATGTAAATTATCCTATTACACTTGGGGAAAATGCCATTATATATTTTGGATATGCAAAGGATAAGTGGTGATACTGTTTCTGAAAGGCATAGAAAGATCCAGGCTGTGAAGTTCTAAAGCATTCTCATAAAACCTAGACAGCTTCTTTCAAAGTGAAGCTTTATTTCCATAAAATAAAGTGATAGAAAGCCTAGCCTTAATCTTAGATGAAGAAATAAATAGATCTTCCCCTTCTGCTGAGTATCAGGAATGGACTTCCTTCTAGGACACCATATTCAAAGTCATATTTCACATAAAGATTTTAGTTTGCTTTTTTTTTCTTCTTGAACTTAGTTCCTCTCTATTATCCCAATCTATTAGCCAGATTTTAAAATTTTGATAAATGCTAAAAGATCTGAACTTCATGGTGTTGTGGTGAATTAGGGAGAAGGGATGTATTCTTATTTAGGATATCATACAGTTTCAGTATATATGCTGCTGAAGCAAGCACATCATCTAAAGTAAAATAGAATGAAGAGCAGCAGTGACTCATTATAGTGGCAGGAGAGGATGGCAGGAACTGAGCAGAGTTTCACTGCCAGGCTGTCCTACAAGGTTATGCATGAAAACCAGGTGGGGTCTGTGTAATATGAAAAACAGATTCTTCACAGATGCCCGGAAATATCTGGAGAGAAAACAGGGTAATGGACTGGACTTCTTGTGGCTACATGATATTGGTTCACAGATTATGGTTTTCTGAGAAATGAAAGATGATTTTTTTGAGGAAAACCCATAAAAATACAGTTATTTTGGTATGGTGCATTGAAGTTCTCCAAACACATCACAACAGGACCCTAAATATATTATAGCAAAGCTGCTTTTTGATGCAATCATGACTTTGGCATCAAAAGTGGGAACTCTTACAGCTAAAACAACACTATTCAAAACACAGTTCAAATCACAATGGGGATCCTCGATCAACAAGCAAGAGCAAGAACTATGAAGGCCTTGTTGTCACTGGACTGGGGCTTCTTCAAGATGAAGGAACCTGATAGTAAGATTATTTCCAAATTAGTAACCTCTATACTCCCAAGGGAAGGACATGCATTCCTCTGTGTAAGGAAGTATGTTCAATTAGTTCTTTCCAATTTCTCCCATCTGCTTTCAGTGACGTGTGCATACATAATAAACTCTTCTAACATGTAAAGAAACAGAATGTCATGAGTAAGTCAATAAAAAAAATGGACACTAGATATAACCTGATGTATGAAGTGTTTAAAGAAATAAAAAAAAAATTCTAGAAAAGCAGACAACAGGATTTATAAAACAAACACTTAAATATAGTCAACTATAATTTTAGAAATAAAATATAATGGTTAAATGACTGTTAGTAAATGATCTAAGCAATAGATTATAACTGATTGAATAGAATAAACTAAAAAAGCATAAGGGAAAATATATGAAAATATATGAAAGACTCTATCATTGAATGAGAGGACAGAGGACATATGCAGATGAGGCAATGTGACAATAGGTCTCATTATTTTCTAGTTTTAGTGCCCTTGACCCTTGGACAACATAGATTATAAACATGTGGGTTCACATAGAGGTCAGTGGTTCTTCTTTAAAAAGACAACTTGAAATAGGGCCATCAACAAATACAGCGTGAATGTATTTTCTTGTGAATGTATTTTCTTGTCTTTACAATTTTCTTAAGAATATTGTTTGTTAGGCAAAACCTTCTCTGATAATATTTATACATCCTTGAATCTAAAATTTCTGTACTAATTATTTTGACCTAAGATTTGATTTACAAACACCTCAGTTCTGTAACTGAAAATAAACTACACTGTGACTGCTGAAAAAAAAATATGTTGGTATTGAGTTTATTGTAAGAATACAGTGTATTTAACATTTAACAAGTAATACATAACATATAAAATGTGTCAAGTGATTTATGTTCTCAGTAAACTGCCTGATTGACAGCAGCCTATTAGAAGCATTGGGGCATCCCAAAGTATCATGGGGATTATTAACTGCATGGGGACTGATCCTCTACTACCACCTTGTTCATGTGCCAACTTCAGTGAACATAATTAAAACTGTATGATACCAAAGACAAAGATATCAGCATTAGAAAGGAATATATATATATATGAATGACAATTAGACCAACAATAGCTTTCTCAACAGAGAAATGTTTGGAATATTATTATTAGACTTACATTTTCAATTATGATGCCATTCTCTCCTTTTTTTCTTTTATTATTTTAAAACTATTTTACTAAAGTGGCATTGTTTTACAACACCATATATAATTCTGTCTTTTTTTATCTATAACATCTGATTTTAAACTTATATTTTTCAAAATTCAGTCTGGCTATTTCCCATATCTATTTGGATATTTTTAGTGTATCATCTTTTCAAACAGTATTTTAAATGATTTTATTTTGTAAACAAATAAAGTATATTTATTGTATATAATATGTTCAATTATTTAGTATTTGAACTTTTTAAGGTATAATTTTTCTTTTTTTTCTGTCAGTTTTTGTTTATGGTAATATATTTCTTTGTGAGTGGTGTATGTATATGTGTGTGCATATGTGTTTGTTATTTTGACACCATTTTTCTATAAAGTTCATCCATAGCTGTATCTTGAAAACTTTATAGAAAATAAATTCCTTAAGAAAGAATTTGCTACAGTCTCTAAACACTGAGTGCTATCAACAAATGAAAAATTAAATTTAAAATTAATTTGAGGTTTTTCAAATGCTTAAGCTGTGAATTCCAGGCTTCATATCTATATGAAGTTCAATTTGTAGTTACACATATTCAGAGAACACTTTCTTCTCCTATGATTATATATATGAGAGCTAATGAAATTCAATATAATTTTTGGATATAAAATTGATATATAAAAGTCATATGTTTCTCTGCACTGAAAATGAAGTATCTAAAAAGGAAATGCAGCAAAATATTTCATTCAAAAACTATCAAAAATAATAAATACTTAAGTATAAAGTCAAACAAAAGTCAAAATTTTTACAATTAAAACTACAAGTCTTTGATGAAGCAAATGAGAGAAGAGAAAAAAAATCTAATGTCAATGAATTAGAAGAATTAATGTCAAAATGTCCATATTGTTCAAAAACTTTCTATAAATTCAATACAATCTCTTTAAAATTTACAAGGTTATTATTTACATAAAAAATAACTAAAAATTTGTATAAAACTACAAAAGATCGCAAGTAGCCAATGCAATGAAGAATGACAAAGATATCATACTTTACTCTTCAAATTATACTCTAAAACTATAGTGGTTAAAACAGTCTGGCATGAAAACAGACACATGGACCAATGAAATAGAATAAAACCCCACAAATAATCTCCCACATGTATAATCAACTAATGCTTGACAAAGGAGTCAAGAAGACTCACTAGAGGAAAAGACAGCTGCTGTAATGAATGATGTAAAAAAAAAAAAAACTGGATCACCATAAAAAGATAAAGTTGAATCCCTGTTTTATACTGCTTACAAAAATTACTTGAAACAGTAAAAATTTAAACATATGACTTCATACTGCATAATTCCTGAAACAACTTTTCAAAACTCTGAAAGATATTCAATATTATTGGTCTTGTTAGTCATTATTTGGCAATGATACCAAAAGTACAAGTAACAAAAGCAAAGATCAAAAACTTGAGATACATCAAAAATAAAAACCTTCATAGTGGGAAAAAAATCAAAAAGAACAACCTACAGAATGAAAGAAAATAATTGCAAACCAGATCATGGACAAGGGGTTAATATTTAAACTATAGAAAGAACCCAACAACTAATAGTCAAAAAAAAAAAAAGTCTGGTTTAAAAATAAGCAGAAGAACAAAATAGACATTTTTCAAAAGACACACAAATAGATATACCGTGGTCAATGTAAGTAATCGTCAGGAAAATGTAAATTGAAAGTAAAATGAGTTATAACTTCATACTTCCTAGAATGCCTATTTTCTAAAAAACAAGAAAAACAAATGCTGTCAAGATTGAGGAGAAAGGGGAACCCTTGTATGGTATTGGTGGGAATGTAAATTAATTTAGTCACTATGGAAAACTTATAAGAGCTCCTTATAAAATGAACCTAGAACCATCATAAAAGTCAGCACTTTTAAATATATATCCAAAGGAACTGAGAATGTGGTATCAAAATTTATTGGCACCTCTGTGTTTATTGCAGCATTATTTAGAATATAATATCAAAGATATGGATTCAACCTAAAGCTTTATTAATGGATGAGTGATAGAAAAGATTATATATACATGTGTATGTATGTATATATATATATATATACTAATATTTATGCAATAATACTCAGTGAACCAAGAGAAACAGAAAATTCTGCCATTTGTAACAACATAAAAGACTTCCAGGGCATTGCATTTAAATAAGTCAGACAGAGAAAGAAATATGTTACACACTGCCATTTAAATGTGGAATCTAAAAAAGTTGAACTCATAAATATAGAGAATAGAGTGGTGGTTGTCATAGCTGCTATGTGGGGAGGTTGGGCAATTTTCATAAAAACAATTTTACAACTAGAAGATGAATAACTTCTGTTTATCTAATACAAAACATTGATTATTGTCAACACCACTGTATTTTGAATGTTGTCACCACAAAAATAAATGCAATTATGAGAATTCTACCATGACAATCAATTAGAATATGTATTTGAACATGTTGTATACTTTAACATATAATATGTAAGTTACAACTCAATTAAAATACAAAATATTTTAAATTGCTTTTCATTACATTGACAGAAGGTGCTTATAAACTAAAGCCTCATTCACAAAAATTTATAAAAATCAGAATGAGATAAGTTTCATGCAGAATTGTAAGAAAAGTAAATGAGTATAAAATGTTTCAGTGGTGTGAAACTTTCAGTAACTAAATAAATAGAAGAAAACTGTATGAAATTATTTAAAATTTATTTAAATATCATCAACTAAACATTGTGATTTATAAAAATCGTGTTTGGTGATTCAGCCACATTGTAGTCAAACAAGAAGAACATGTACATATAAAACAAGAAATTAGCTTATTTAATTGTAAGGATTGACCACAGTAGTCAGGATTCTCCAGAGAAACAGAACCTACAGAAAAATTTATATTTGTTTGTTTGTTATAAAAAAAAAATGGTTCATGGGATTATGCAGTTGACATACCCAGAAAAATATCTAGTCTGTGGACTCAATAACCAATTATGTTGACACATAAAATTACCCTTCACACTGGCTAAATTCAGGGCCTCAAGAACAGATCACCAAGAAGGAAGATTGCAAGCCGGTTATGACTCCACAGTCACAGATTAAAACTGTTACAAGTCATTAAATCATATTCATCTAGAATAATCATCCTTATATAAAGTCAACTGATTAGGAATTTTCATTATATTTGCAAAATACCATTACAGTAGTTAATACCTAGGGATTATAGCCCAGGGATTATAATATCTAGGGATTATAGCCTAGTCAAGTTGATCCATCAAAAAGGCATCAACATTCTCCCATTGTCAGAGCATCCTTGAGATCCAAAGAACACATTTCCTAACCATACTTAATTTCCAAAGAAAGACAATAACAAAGTTGAACTTCCTCTTAATAGGAAACAGTTATCCTGCATACACTTTAAAATATGCTATTTCCTTAAAAGTGGATAGCAAGTCCTTGAGTGATGCTTACTTTTCTCATTATTCTTCTCATCTATAACTTAAATATTGACATGAGGGAATTGATAATTATTAAAGCATGTTTGGTGATAAGTGGATAAAAGAGAAGAAAACAAAAATACTTGGTCAGTATTTAGGCAAACATTATTCATATCAAAATAAGAGGGAAATTATCATGACCTACTTTTCCCATTTTACAATGCACCTGGCATTTAAAACTGCTTTCTTTGCCGAGGTAGACTTCCTTAGCTACTCATGGTTCATTCTCTGGTGTGTGACCCAAATTTTCATTGTTAGAGGGTCTGGCTATAGTATTCCTGCCTGATTTAGGCTGTGGTTTTTCATTGCCCTTCATTACAGTCAGAGTACTAAGAGAGACTTAAGTAGTCTCCCCTAACTCAAACATATTCTTCTTTACACCTAGTTAATAGTAACAATCTAACACCCTTTTTTGTGAAAAGGGAGTAATTACTTCCAACAGTAACCCACTTATTTGCTTGTTCACTCAGAGATGTGAAGAGTCCAAAGTGACCAGGAGATGCTCTTGACTTTTAGGTCAGTGAAATTACTATATTACTCTGTGGAAGAATTCTTACATTTGGAACTAATCAATTGGAACTGGAAACAAAACTTTTACTAATGTATCAGTGGAAGTATTAGTGAGAGAACCCACTCCCATTTTTTATACCTTAATTCTTAGACCCATGAATCTAAGATAAGGGGAAAATAGCACCATATATTGAATGTTGATTCAGAGTATATTTGTGCATATATATACACACACACATATACATAGCCAAGTGTTGCCACCTAATTGGCATTGTAACTGAGTCTTCAAAAGGCTTTAGATATTTCTATCACATGAGTTTCTTCAGGGTGAAAAATAACATGGTAAGAAGAATGAATTTCATGAGCACAAGTCTATGGTCACATTCCATGAAATGAATGTTTTGATCAGAGGAAAAAACATTTTGTAAATCCACAGATGGTAGTCATGACAGAAGCCTCAAAGGCAGGGATCACAAATCCATATCTAGACTAAACATGTAATCTGGTAACAACAAAGCACTGTCCCTTCCATTATGGAAGTATCAATGTAATCAATCTTCTATTAGATAGATGGCTAATCACCCTGAGGAATGGAGACATGTTAAGAACCTAGTGTTGGCCTCTGATGCACATGAAAATGCATTGAATTTTACCAAGTGACCATGATAAACAATAGTTCATGTTACTAAACTCACACTAGTTTCCACTGCTGCCACCACAGTCACTCTGTTCATGAACCTACTGGACAAATACAGAGGTGACTCAGAAAATCCACTGAACAAGTCAACTTGTCTACTTGAGTCATTGTTTGGTGAACATTTACCTAGGTCATAAATATCTGTATGATATTCACCCATTCAAGTAACCTTCTTGACACCAATTTTCCAATCATGTTCCTTCTAATGCCTTGGTCCACTAGCTAAACATTGACTACAGTTCATGCGTGGGTTAGACTCATGGCTCTGTCTATTTCTCCTAACACAAAATAAACAATCAAGCATAGTGCAGTGTTCTTCCCATTGGGATGATGAATTTTCATCCCCATCATCAATTATATCCTAGCAAAGAACAGCTATGCAATTGCTGGTTAAAATTAGAAGACTATTGCAATGTATAGAACCATTAATAAACCAGAATCAAGTGTTTTTTCTTTCCTCTGTCAATGTTCCATGAGGACATTGTGTGGATTAACAGAGAAAATAATGTAGTAGATGTCAGACTTGGGCATTTGAACCCCTTTCTCATGGAACTTATCTATATATCCAGAGCCTGTCCCAGCCCAGTCTTGTATACACTCATTTAATTTTTTAATAGTATCTGGCAGGACACAACCAACTTTGTAGTTTGTGTTCTCAGATGACATCCATTATAAGATGGGAACACCAGGTAATATAGTAACATGGTAGACCATGGTTAATATTCAGTCTCTATTATCGGCCAGTTACAAATTAAAAGCTGTTTCTCAAAAGGAGTGTAGTTATTCACAGATGGCATGGCTTTGCTCCAAAATCCTAAGGGTGTGTGTTGTGATTCACTTATACGGAGTTGCCAAAATCTCCAGACAACATCTCTATCTGCTGCTGACACGTCAAGCACCATTGTATCTGTTGAATCATATGGTCCTGTTGAGGTGGCTTTCATAGCCGTCTGGACCTGTTGAAATGTTCTGCCCTCCCATCCCCCCCAAAGCTGGCAGCTTTCAGGTCCCTTGATAAATGGGTGAGAGTACTATATGCATATGAGGTATATTCAAAATCCAGAGAGGTCTGTAGGAGTGGCCAGATACAAAAGTGCATTTTTCATCTTGGATAGGATATTTTGACATTCTTAGTTCATTGGAAGTCCAGAATTTTCACTGGGGTGGAAATATCCTGAATTTTCATGTCAATGGGTTGTAAGAGAGTGGAATCAACGTAGTTTGCTATGTAGTAATAGGAAAAAAAAAACCTTTAAATCAAAACTTCAAAAATTAAGAGAAATTTGTAAAAATAGGATGGGAAGTAATTAGATTACACAAAACTCAATAAAACTATAAAAGAATAACTGGAAAAGTAGGTTTGACATACCCTTACTTGGATTTCCTGAAGAAGAGAAATGATACAATAAAACCCACAAAACTTTTAACTTACAAACTAAAAACCTGTTTTTAAAACAAGATAAAATCATGTCATACATATGAATAAAAATCACCTAAATACCTAAGAAAATTGATGCAGTATAGTAAACTCTGGGATATATTTTAGAAAACTATTAGGTATAAAATTTCAATTCTCCAGAAATAAAAGTGCTAAAAACTAGTTAAACTGATAGTTTGATTGTCTCCAAACTAAGTAGTTACTATGTGCTACTTTAAAACAGTAGTATACAGTATAAGACAATTATGGAAGATATTTTCAAGAAACTCAAGGAAAAAGATATATGAGCCAAATATTTTATATACAGCCAATTTACTATTCAAGGATATAAACCATTTTCGACATAGATGAACTCAGTGAATACCTTATTCAGTGAATACTGTATTCATAAATACTTTGTCAAAACATGCCACTGAAGGGTGAGTTTCACCCAACCAAGAAATTAATGGTGAGAAGCATGATGGTGAGCACTTTACATATGAAATTATAGATCTAAAATCAAAGCAAGGGTGAAGACAGAGTTTCAGTAGGAATATGTAAGCAATGTATGTTCTGACAAAACAGAAATAATATAACTAAAATTTCAGGAGATGGGAAGGAAAGGAGAAAGTAGAGTAAGATCATTTATTAATGTAAAGGTGATAGATGAGAGTAAGAATAATTTTTGAAACTCACAAACCAGTTAGCAAAATATTACAGAAGAAAAAAACTGGTGGTGAATTAGGATCACCATAAATTGTGAGATATAAATATAAGTATTAGAATCAAAATGTAAACCTTAAATATAAAGATGTAGAGAAAACATATGATTAAAAACATAGTAATATAATATACACCATAATTATAAGATGATACAAGAAGACTTACGACCAAACATACGAACTTGATCTATAAAAGTACATGGGCTTAAGTGTTTTAGTAAAAGAAAAATGGTTTTCAAACTGGTACATAGAACAAAGTCAAATCTGTGGGTTTTTTTTTGTTGTTGTTTGTTTGTCTTTGGTATGTATCCAAATGTGTGGATGCACCTAAGATAAAGTGATTCAAAAGGACTACATTTAAAGGCAAAAGAAAAAGTCAAAACTAACAAGTTGATCATAAAACAAGCAAAGGAGGGGGAAGGAGGAGAGGCAAAAAAGGAAGAAACATAAGGGAATATGGTGGTGGTTCATGGATGATATGGCAGCAGGAGAACTACAGAAACTATAATGTAAGATGTAAGAAAAAAATAAAATAAATAAATTATAAACAAACAACAACACCCCCAGGGATCACAATGATGTGAAACATATATATATAAATAAATAATTAAAAAAAAACCCAAAAAACAACAGCAGCAATAAGACCAAAGGACCAAAACACTAAATAAGTTAAAAAAAGGAATGTGCAAAGAAATATCAAGAAAATGATAAAAAAGAATGAAAGCAAGTTTCATGATGCTATTACAAGACAGAGAGACTTCTGACTAAAAACATAATGAAATAAAAAAAGAACACCTTAAAAGAAAAAAAAGTGTAATTTTTAAAAACAGATACACTACTTTTGAATACTTTTGTATCAAATAATATTGCACAGTCCTAAAGAAAAAAACTGCATGAAACTAAAGGAGAGAAATAATGGAATTTTGTTAATAAAAGGTGATTTTAATTTGTCAGTACAGTATAAAATTAGTACAGGACAAAATATTAACTAAGAATATCATGTTTCTTTGAAAAAACAGATAAACCACTATCAGTACAACTAAGGAATAAAGAAAAAAGTGAAAATGCAAAAAATTAAAAAACAAAAAAAGAGAAGTAGGTTGATACAGAGGAAATTTGTTAAAGAAATTATAAAAGCTATTTTGTACAAAGCTATGCAAGTAAATTTGAATAGTCAAGTAACACATAATTTCCTAGGGAAATACAGTATCCCAAAACTGACTGTAGTAGAGATGGGAAACTTGAAAAATCAACTTCTTAGGGAAAAAAGTCAAGAATATTGTAAAAGAATTATTCTGCAGAGGGAAAAATAAAATAAAAAAGGCTGCTAGCCTCACATCACCACAGAGGGAAATTCTTTCAATCTTTAGAAAACAGATTGTCTTGATGCTACATACATTATTTCAAAGCATAAGAAATAAAGAGAAACTTTAAACTTCTTTTTATAAAACAAGTATTACACTGGTATACCTAACTGGATAGATACGACTTAAATAAGAAACTTTATTGTAGAACAATCTCACTTAGAAATGATGTGAAAATGCCAAATAAAGTGTTAGTAAATAGATTACTGAAGCAAGTTGAAAAAATATACCATAGCATACATATACCAAGTATTAGAAGTTCAAATACATCAGCATTAGGGGAATTTATCATTTTTTTGTTACGTAATTTATCATTTTAATACTTTCAAGGAGAATAAATAACTGTTATGACTAATAGGTACTAAATTTTTTTGGAGTAATTTTACATGTTCCTTATAAAAATATTTGTGAAACAAGGGATGGATAAATGTATTTCAAAACTTGAATTAAGAAAATTTAAAGCACTCTGAGTACACATGTGGGAAAAACATTGCTTAGTTTTGGTTGAAAATTCTCAGCATTATTACAAAATCAGTTTAAATAATTTATAGATATAAGAAGACACTAGTATGAGATAACACAAGCTATTTTACAAAACTAGAAAACTGATGCCTGATTTGTGTAGAAAATTAAATGCAAATATGACAAAATCTGTGACATCACTGGGAGGCAGAGTTATCAACATTAAAACAATCTACAAAGCCTTAATAATTAAGGCAGTATAGTAATCAGCGTATCAATAAACAGCCAAAGAATTAGAGCAGAGAGAGTCCTTAAATCAACCCAAAGGCAGAAGGATCTTTAATGGATTCTAAAGGTAACACTTCAAATCTTTGAGACAAAGATGGACTTCTTCAAAAGTTTTGGGATAACTCAACAGCTATTTGAAATATGTAACAGAAAATTCTATATTGCACAGAAATAAGACTTGAAGGGATCTGAGGACTTGAATTTTTAAATATACTGAAAGATAACATGGATGAATTACTTTATAACAGATTTATAACAGGACATTTGACTACGACTCAGAATTAAAATTTAGGTGCAATACAAAAAAAAAGATTGATAAATTTGACATGTAAAACTACATGACTTCTACATGGCAGTAAACGCTTTTTAATAATGTCAGAAAGAAAATAACAAAATGGGAGGACATATTTACAATATAAATTATGAACATAGAGTCATTACAATATATACATCTCTCTCTCATCCTTCCTCCTGTGTTTTTTTATCTTGCAAACTAAATTTAAAGTAAATTTATTTCATGAAGTATTTTGTGTTTTTGATGTTTTATACTTGATATTGGATATAGAAAATATATATTCTCCACCACAAAAAATTGGGACAGAGGCAGATATAAAACAATAGAAATTAAGGGAAACAATATCACAAGGAGTACACAGCATCCTGACCCTGAGACAACATAATAAATCCTAATTTATTTACTTTGTGATTCAACCTCTACTTACCTTTTCTTCCTCACATCCCAACACATAATTCATTCACAGATCTAATATCCAATCATTAAAATCTATGGAAATCCAGAAGGTCTCATGAATTATGTCATCTCAGCACTTTTTACAATCATAATTGCAATGGATAATCAGATGAATGTAACTAAAAGTACCACAATTAGCTACTCTGCTGTAAATCTAACTTGAACTTCAATTTATTTAATTTCTGTGGGGCCTGTTTGCACTTTAAATTTCAGCAAACTTATTGTTATAATTATTGGCAAATCTATTTCCTCCTGGACTTCTCTAGAATAAAAGTTCTTTATCCCCAGCATGTTGCACAATGCTTAATAACTGCTTGTTGAATAGTAGTTGGAGCTCTACAAATTTTAGCAATCTTTCTAGTTTGCGGAACCACTGGTCATACCATTGACACTTTCCCCACTTTCCCCACTTGCTTTCTCTTGTACCTCTCAGTGCTGTAGGGGTACCAGAAGAGTTGAGTATGGGAAGGAAGTTCAGAGAAGGTGTTGTTGTCAATCACTAACACTAATGACACCTAACACAGCTACTATGTGTTAGGTCAAGTTTCAAGTGTCCTACATTTTTAGTACATTTTTACTCTCATATAATAACCATATTCATTGACCCATTTTAATGGAGAAAGAAACTCAAGTCAAAGAAGATGAATAAACTTAACCAAGGACAGAAGTAATAAATGGTAAAACCAGGAATCATTCCCAGTTTTATGGTGTTAGAGTCCATGTTTTTAAACCCCTGGAGCTATGTTTTACAAATTGCAAGGAGTGACCCTGTCATGAGTTGTAAAATATTTCAAGGATCATAGCAGAAAATTTTAGAATACATTCCACAAAGTGAAGGAAATTCTCTGTGTGTAAAACATTTACTTCTGAAATGGATGAGCACTATGTGTTTCACTGGTCCAGTTGTGCAGTTTGGGCACTGCACAGGCGTGCCCAGCCTTGAGGTCACAGGGTAAATGCAGTCAGTTTTACATATGCCAAGTCATATATCCCAGGGATAATATCTGGAGAGATGGCATCTGTTCTTAATTTGCCCACCCAGAGGGAACCCCTTTGTCTAATTTCTGTAATGTCTTCAGAATAATAAGCAATGCTTCTGTATATATGTATGTGCTGGATCATGTTGAAAAATACATTATTTATTATATGTTATAGCCTAAACAATTTTTAAAGCCTCCCTAAATCATATAGTCAACAAGAGGTTATATTTTTTGAAACAAAGAGACTTGTAAACTCCATGTCATTTATACTAATGATTGGCCTTTACTAAAACTGGAGTATGAGGATGGAGAAGAAGGTTTCTGTCATTTTTATAGGATTTGGAAGTGGTTTCTTCAATAGTTGTCAGGATATCATCACACACAGTGTATAAAAGTCTTGAATTGTATGCCCACATATATATATATATATATATATATATATATCTTTAGAACACACACATATAGCTTCAGAATATATATATATATATTTATATATAGCTTCAGAACACACACACATATAGTCATCTAAGGAAACTTAGGATTTAGCTTCACTAACTTTTAGAAAATTTCTATTTGAAAATAAGATGTTTCTGTAATTTCTATAGTAGTAATAGTAATACCAACAGGAGCAATAATATTAATGATGATGATGATGATGATAAAGGAGTAGAAGTAGAATAAAGATGATGAATAACAACAGCTAATAGGTATTGAGCATTTAATACCTTCAAGACATGATTTGAAGTGCTTTGCATTTAATCTTCACAACATTATGAATAGGTCCTGTCATTATCCTCACTTTGTACATGAGGCTATGAGGCACTGAGGAGTTAAAGAGTTCCCATGGTCACATAGCTGGAAAGACTTGTACCTGGGAGTTAAACCCAACTATCCTTTGCAGTCCAGATGTCAACCACCTTTCTATTTTGCCTCTTCATATTAATTACAAAGTTATTTTGCCACTGGTAAATACTTTCTCAAACTTTTAGACCCAATCATGAAACATTTATCTTTCCATTGTAAAGTACTCTAAATAACCCCAACAGCGATTGTCTATCACAAGGTGTTTTGTTTCACTTTCTTACTATTAAAAATAGTATTAAGAAAACAGAATGTGATCATTAAATAATAATTCCAGGCTGCTCATCAAGCACAGTCAGGCATTACCCTTAGGGGTGTGACATCATAAGCTTTGCTACCTCCACTAAGTACAAGTTTGCATTCTCAAAAGAGTGGGTCTTTAAGAAGTCAAAGAAAAAGAGTGCTGGGACCTCATGATCTCATTTCGACACATATGCCAGCAAGTGATAAAAACCCGAGAAGTGAAATAGGGAACTATCAGTTGATAAAGAAATAAAATTGTCTCTAAATGCTATGTCTTTCAAAGTTTTCCAGGATACATGCCTGTGTCTGTAAAGAGAACCTTCTCTTTTTTAAAGACAGGGTCAGTCAAGGGCAGCTAGTCATTTATCTCAGAGGTGGCAGAAGTCTATAACTTAAAAACACCCCACTTGAAAATGACAGTCATCTGGAGGCCCCTTTTATGATATCGTCTTCTTTCAAGCTGATAATAGAACACAACTTGGTAAGGGCCACTCTGTGCCATGAATCAAATCATACTTCACAAAAGTCATTTCCTATTGATGTTGGTTGTTCCTGTTCCTCATCTATATTGATCAGTGGACATTTGTTTGCCAAGATAAAACTAAAAGAGATTTCCTGGGTGCCCTATGACATTTTCAAAGGGGAAAATTCATTCTTTTCAGCATTCTGTATATGTCTGGGTTTTAGAAAGAGGGAGTTACAAATCTTCTGCTTTAAAAATGTCTGGGATAAAATACTGAAGATAATGCTTCTGGGTCACTTCCTGTTTCCCAAGGGCCATCTTTACAAAGCTAGAGTATGTATCATCCTGTAAATGAAATTGGCTAGTCATCCAATTCAGTTAGGTTCTAGAATTTGGATGCTGATAATCAAACTTGAAATTTACCACAGTTTGAATTGTTGAGTTCCAGCAAAACCTCCAAGCTCTGTAATTTTTGCAAATGAAAAATTTTTGTCACACAGCTAGTCAACACATGCTAATATATACTCTAGGTATGTGTGTGTTTGTGTATGTGCCCTTTTAAGATGAGTAGAAAAGCTGAATGTTAATTGACCAAAATACTTATATTGACTCGTAAATAAAGTGATCAAATCTGTTGCACCTAAGACACTGATATCTGTACAACTTATTCATCACAAGTAAATTATTTGCATAAAGTTTATCAAAATCAAACATCATTTTTTAATGGAAAAGTAGCTACTTTGAGCAAAAAGCTCAAAGTCATGGACTAATACATTCAAAAATGGAGGCCCAAGCCAAATGCCCATTTAGCAAGTTACTGTATTTCATCTTGACAATAAAATGTACAGGGGCATTGAGAAATTGACCTTTTGTGGTAATTCTGTAAGACAACACTTTTCTCCAAGTGATCTCGGTGGCACTTAGGTCATGTACAAATCCTTTATGACCACCTGAAGCGGCCAGAAATCAAACTCAATCACCAAATTGAGAAGAACAAGATGCTCTTTTGAAGGTCATCTCTAATCTTTGATGCCACTAATTGGTGATATTCCTCACTTTTCATGAATCCTACATTTCCTTAGCTACATTTCCTAAGACTAAAGATGACCCTTTTACCAGAAGCCTCTTGATTTTTTCATCTTCCATAATAATGTCCTCTCATATTTACTTCTAGATATTTCTAATGCTTTATCTTGTTATCTCAAAATTTCTAATATTCATTGATGATAAAGTCTAAAGATAGAACCCAGCACGATATTAGGAATACTTATCTGGATTATCACTCCATTTTGTAAATACTTCGAATATTAACACATTAGCTCTATAAAGTTAACTTTAATTTCAGTCATTTGCCATTTATTCAAATTCATAAGCTCATTCATTAGAATGTATCACCTATCACATTTTGCCATGTACCATGTTTGGCATAGGAGATACACATTCAGACAAGATGATATTCTTATTCTTAAACAACTTCTTTCTCTTGAGGTAAAGAGACAGATAAATTAATAAAAATAATACAATTTGATGAGGGATAATCAGAGTACCCCAGTGCAATAAGGAAGACAGCAGAGGAAGAGTTGATTGATCTAAGTAAATCATGAAACCTTACATGGGGAGGGGAGCACTGAAGAGCCCCTGAAACCTAAAACACATGGTTAGACACTGAGTGACTTAGTAGAGGCATTCAGGAAAATTTCAACAAAATACCTGACTAGTACTCTCCAGACTATTAAGATGACCTGAAAGAAGAGGAATCTAAGGAGAAATGTCAAATACAAAGTAATGTATTCTCTGGAGTCCTGGATTGAAAAAGGACAGTGTATAAAAATTAAAGAAATTTGATTAAATTATGGACTTTAGTTAATAATACTCATACTGGTTCAATAACTATAGCAAATAAACTAGGCTAGAATTGGATATTATTGGGAAATTCTAAGATTATCTGGCAATAATAACATATTGAAATAAACTAAACCTAAAACTTCTAATACTAATTTTTTTACAAAGAAAATTCACAGGAGGTAAGTACAGAGAGGAGAATTAGAATTAAACTAAGGGTGAATGGATGTTTGGGTACCATGCTAAGGAATTTAACATTATTTTGAAAACTATGAAACCCATGATTTTAAGCACAGAAATGGCATGAAAACACTGTAGCAAAATCACTTGGTAGAAAGGTAGAGAATAGGTTCAAAGAAAGCAAAACTGGAAGCATAGAAAACCACTAGAAAACAGTACCATTGTGGGAAAAACCTACTGAAAACCTGGACTAGAATCATGTTGTACAAGTGGAGACATAAAGACAGATTTGAAAATAATTTACCTGGCAGTACTACAGGTGCTGATGACAATTGCACTTGGGAGTTCAATGAATGGCAGAGAAATGATGAATTCCAGGTTTCTGATTTGTGATTGAATGTTTAACAGTGATGATTTTAAAAGACTTAGAAGAGGGGAATTTGGAAAAGAAATAACTTAAGCTTTCTGCTAGTGGATACTGAGATGTCTATAGAACATTTAAATAGAATGTCAGGAGCTCACAGAGTTCTAAAGTTTAACAACAAGATCTGGGCTACCAATATAAATGTTGAAATCTAAACATCTGAGATACATCAAGCCTCAAGAGTAAACTATGCCATTCAGAGAATGTATATAGAACATGATCAGAGGCAGGGTAATCGGGGACAAAAGAGGGAAAGGAAGGAAGACAGAAAGGAAGAAAGAGGGAAATGTTTCCCTTACTGTAGAATATCTTTTTTTTAATTTTTATTTTTTGAGATTAGGTCTTGCTCTGTTGCCCCGGGTTGTCTTGAACCCATGGACTCAAGTGATCCCTGGCTTCTTGCCTCCAAGTGCTTGGATTGCAGGTGCACGCCACCATGCACAGCTCTCCTTACTGTAGAATATCTGTTAATAAATACAGAAGAATAAAAAAAATCAGTAGCTAAAATTAATGGATAAAATTTAATGAGGAGAGGATATTAGAGGGTATTAAAGTACCTCTCCATAATCTACTAATTAATTACAAGGAGAAACAGTAATTTCATAGAGGGAATGCCTGTTGGACAACATTTTAATCAAGGAGTCAAAGTTTTCAACCCTTCTATTGAGATAAAATGTCATAGTAAGACAGCATAGTATCTTTCTGGAATTCCTAATGAAAATACATATCCCCTGAATATCATCATACAGAAAATTCAGAAAAACCTCAGAGAGGAACATTCTACAAAATATTCATCTTCCTGTCTTTAAATATGAAGAATAATAAAAATAAAAACAGATCAAGAGCTCATTCCTTACTAAACGAAATTCTAGAGATAATACAATTCCATTGGGACTTAAGATTGCATTGTTTCCTAGATCAGGATACAAAAGAGTTTAAAGTTAATGATCCAATGAAAGTTTCAGACATTGTATCCATTTGTAATACTCAATGGAGTCAGCATTATTTACAATAGCCAGACTATGGAAATAACCCAAAGGCCCCAAAACAGAGAAGTGGATCAAGAAACTTGTGGTATATCCAAAAAATGGGCAACAAGAGCTGACAGGGATGTGGAGAGAAAGGAACACCCTTACAATGCTGGTGGGAATGTAAACTGGTCCAGCCACTATGGAAAACTGTGTGGAGGACCCTCAAATTAATGAAAACGGAATTACAAGTTGACCCAGCAATTGCTCTCTTGGGGATCTACCCAAAGGAGACCTCAGTGCTTGTACAAAGGAACACCTGTGCTTGGATGTTTACTGCAGCACCATTTATAATTGCAAAGTTATGGAAGCAACCTAAATGTCCCAAAACAGATGTCTGGATGAAAAATATGTGGTATATATACACAATGAAATATTACTCATCAATTTAAAACAACAAATTGGATGATTTTATGAAAACATAGATGTATTTACAAGAAATCATATTAACAGAAACAAGAAAGACAGACACCAAATGATTTCACTATTATGTGGGGCATGGGAAAGATAAACAAAAAGCCATGAAGAAAAGTCAAAGCAAGCTAACAAACAAAATGAAGTACACAAATCGGGGGAGGGGGACAGGATGGGAACAGTCAGGTAGGGTGGGGGGGGGTGAAACCTGGGATTACAAAGATGTGAAATTTATATATAAATAAATTAGTTAATTAAAAATACAAGTCTTTGACCAAAAAAAAGGGAAAGTTGTGGTATATGTACACAATGGAATACTACTCATCAATCAAAAAAGACACATTTGATGCATTTGTGATTACATGGATGGACCTAGAAGAAATCATGTTAGCAGAAATAAGACAAAAAGATAAAGAGAGATACTGGATGATCTCACCTATTTTTGGGATATAGGGAAAACAAGAAAACAAAAAGATAAGGAAAATATAAAACTAACGGTTAGCAGAACAAAAGCATAGAACAAGAAATGGGAAAGGGGTAAAATCAGGGGAAGTATGGGCACAAGAGATTAAGATGATGGTTCCTGGGAGATAAAGTGGTGGGAGAACCTCAGTGCAGATAATGATATAAATATATATATGTATATATATGTGTGTGCAATCAATATGAAAATATAAAATTATATGTAAAAATTAATCAATGAAGTCAATGTAGACAGAGAATTTGAAAATAATGCTATATTAGTGTAAAATTTCCTGATAATGGCAATTGTTCTGTGAAACAATTAAGTACAATGTTCATGTTGCTAAGGAAAAAGCATTAAAACACTTAGGTGTAAAGTACACATTGTTTTCAATGTTCTTTAATTTTATTTTTTAATTGATTTCACATACATATATTTTATATCAAATCAAATTTGATGTAATACATTGGACATCAAATTTGACCAATGTATTCTTATATGGTTCAGAGGAAAGGGAATTGGTTAATAGATGACAGAGAGGCAGATGGATGGAGAGATAGGTAGATAAGTAGACAGATTATAGATAATGATAGATAATGATAAAACAACTTGGCTTTGATATAAATAAACAATGAATCTTTTAAAGGGTGTTCAGGAATTCCTTGTATAAATTCACTACTTTTCTCAAAATAGGAAATTACTCCAATGTAAATATACCACAGAATGTACAAAATAATATACAAAACATGTGCATTCAAAATCAGTCATGATGTGTCCATTGTCATAATGATGTCCCTTTGGTTGTTATGTTCACTTTCCCTCATTCATTCTTTTAACATTTTTCTTTCACTCGCCTACATTCTTCGTCAGTCTTTTGTAGAACAAGGCTATATTAGGCAGTGATTAACAATGAGAGCTCTATAGTTGACCATCTGTCCAAGTGACCTTGGACTAAATGCTTAGTATCTATCTTTCTTCATTAGCTGTTATGGTTGTTATTGTTTAATCAAAAAAAAAAAAAAAAAAAAAAAAACAAACCCAGGAGGGAAAGGAACACCTAAATGATAGAATTATTATGAGGTCCTTAAAATATTGCTTGACATACATTAAATATTTGATAGTTTGGATCCTGGTTGTGTTTTTTCTCCTTCCAACTCCTTTTGCTTTTCTTTTAAGAACTAATTTTGGGAGAGAAAGAAATTCATGGAGAATTCTATTGTTTCCAGTTAAATTCATATGATTTGATACAGACATACAAATATTAACACATTACCATATCTTTAAAGGTTTTCTTTTGTTATGCTGACTTTTTTTTTTTTTTGCCAGTATGACACTAGAATTATCCAAGAAATTAAACTGCAGCAAATAAACTTTTAATGAATTGGGTCCAAAAGATTACTCCTAACATTCCCCCAAAATATAGAATGCCTCAATTTGGTAATGTGGTTTCAACTCTGAAAATCTTGTAAGTTTAAATAGGCCAGGAGAGTATCTATAAAAGATTATCCCTCAAAATTTTCAAAATGCAGTGATTTCAACTTTAGATTTCTCTATTAATGAAAAAAAAGAAATATAAGTTGTGTGTGCATATAGATGACTCAGATATTCCATAATGTTTAACTAGAAAATATGGTTAGTAAAGACATATGCAGGGGAAATGGGACTCAGTTTTTTTTGACACAACTGTTCAGAGGGTACATTTTTTATGATGGGACATATTAAAATAAGGCAATTTTGTAATCCTTGTTTTAAAGTGTTTCCATCAAATAGGTTAGTCCAAAGTTCCCCCTCTTCCTAAACTCTCTGGCAATATGAATAAAGTTATCCCATAGTGCTCTCCCCTCAACCCACTATCATTTTTAAAACACCTTAGTATATTGGGGTAGATAATACAGTTGAACTTTATTCTAAGGGGGTACCTTTGGAGGATTTTTAACGTATTCTGATTAATGTTTTTAAGGAGATTTTTCAATTATTATCCTAAGCAAATAAGCAAAGAGAACAGCATGCAGAACAAGGTAAAAAGTTGTACAACTTATAACTTCAGATAAACAACATGGTGGAAAAGGACTTATTATTTCTTGGCACCCCTATATTAATCTCACCATCCCTATGTTGTTAACAGTATCTTGGAGGAAGGGTATACCCTGAGTGGGTAAGATATGGGATTTCAAGGAACTAGAACCAGAAATGGTAGCTAGATTGGGGCCTTGAGAAACTTATTAGACAACTGTATCATTTAATGATAGAGAGGGAAAAAAAGAGCAGATGTGAACATTGGGTGAATATATTTTAGGTCACCAACCACTGAGTTCATGTAATTTAAACTTTGTTCAAATGCAACTTGGTAAGTGTATCAATAAGGAAATAGGTATAAACTATAATCAATTCTATGGAGTTAAGTCAACCTATCATAGCTTCCTTATGAATATAGAATTAATTCACAGAAATGATTCAGAAGAAAATGCACTAAGATATGCTAACCAGGACCTCTCTATGTGATGTTTCCAAAGATCATAGCACAACACACGCCTTGTGTGGACTGGAGTCAATGTAGCACATCCATACCCTTTTCTGTAATGCCCTGCCAAGACCAATATGCCACGAGTTCAGAGAGGAATCAAAACCATGAATCGCTCCCATTAACACAGGACATTTATCAACATGCTATATTTATCTTCAGAATAAATACCAGAATATAACAAATTTGTGGCACTGTCAAATCAAGCACTCAGAGTCGGGCTGGCGTCAGAGACAGCTGACATCACTAAGCTGTCCCTTCATTCCACCTTGAGTTCAGCTTCAATGTCAGAAGACAGACAGTCTCAGGCTGCTTCAACCTAGTAGAGCAGCAGTATCAATAAGCTCTACTGTTTTATTAGCTTTATCACACAACAGTCTATCTCATCTACTGGCCAGGAAGTGCTGATCTGTTATCATAACTCTCTCTCACTTTATCTCACAACAGTGATCTGTGAACAGCATTCCACATTCATGCTTAAAATATGACTGGCACACCATTAAAGCTCTAGAGTCACTCCAAAGCACAACAAAGGCAAGGACAGTGAATCATATACATACAAGGGAACAGATCATGATGATTTTATTTCAACAGTCATGAAATTAAGTTTCTGGGACCTTGTTGCTCTTTTGGAACAACTATTCCATCTATTTGTTGCATGGGAAAAGAAATGATTGGCATTTATGTACTGTTTTAGGTATTATAAACCAATTTCATATTTATCCTTTCACCTGATTTTATCAGTAGCTTAAGTCTGTACTTCTGATAACTGCTTCATAGATAACAACTGTTCACAGTGCTAATCAACTAATTCACAAATGTAAAGGCAATTAGTGTGCAACCTGAGTGCAACCCTTCATAGTAAAATCCACAGTAACTCAAGTGTTATTTCATTTTCAAATGCAACAGATTTCATTCTTAAGCATGTAGGATGACTAGTGGTAGATGCCATTCAATTTCTACTCATAACCAAAACTTCAGCCAGCATTAAGGCCAGCATTAAGATAGTTTATATACTGGGTTACAAAAGAGAAGGAAGAAAAAAACAGTGGCAATATCCTATCTTTTATTCCCAGTTGCATATTTCCCATAAGGTTATATGAAAGGCCAGGAATATTAAATAGTAATCAACTTTACCTACCCTTGATGACTTGTGTCTTGTGATGTAACTTCTACCCTGAAATGACCTCAATTGTCAAACCTGGAAGACAGAAAATATTTTGTTTACCCTGAGAAACTACCACTTTTCTTTATTCCTACAGAATCCTTCCCTATCCCTCCCAGGTAGAGTTTCTTAGTCCCTCTTCAGTGTTAAAATTGCCTTTCAATATCCTGCCTTTATCAGGCATATCACATAATTCTGCAAGAAATTGTAACTGGTTTTTCCTTCACTAGACCTGGATATTCTTTACGACTTTTATTTATCTTTGAATCCTGATCCAGCAAAGAGCAGTTCTCCAAAGTAACATAAACACATTTTGTTGAATGTAATAGCTTGTGAAGATGGAACGCCTACCCAATTTTGCCACAGTGATCAATGCATCAATAAGGTACCAAAACGATAGTGAGAAAGTCTTCCCAACCCTTATGCACTCTTGAAGAAGGTAAAGGAACTACTGTAAATCAGATAATCTACATTTTTTTCTTTTGCCATTTAACAGATAAAAAATCTTGAGGGAATCCCTACACCCTGACTTCCCAATGATAAGAATATAGAGGGGTGTGTTTTCCCTGTCAGATGAAAACCAGAGTACAGTTAGGATCTAGAAGTCAGGAGCCACATGATTTAGTCCTTCCTGGAGTTCTCTGGAACCATTTTGTTGCCCCCATAAGTATATTCATGCTGTCAAACCACGTGTTTCAATTTTTTTTGTTAAAAAAAAGTTGCTACATCTAAAGATGACTCTGAAATTTTAAAATGGTTATAAGCTTTTTCAGGTGTTATGTGTAAAGTTTTTAAAGAGAAAAATCAGGAGGAAAATGGTTAGGCAGTTCAGAGAAAGTTGGGAGGTTAAAGTTATTTCTGATTATCCTTTTGGTCCTCTAGTGGGATTGAAAACACATGGGAATTAACTTCTAAAATGCCATCTCCTGGCTGGATACCTTTTAAACTATCTCTGCTTTAGTTAGAATAATGAAACCTACAAAGAAAAGAGGTGGACTAGATTATAAAACTAGAAAAAATGACTGCAACACCAAGCCAGGAATGTCTAAAAATGGAGAATCCATGAGGTAATTGAGGGATTTTCTTCTGCTTTTCCTTTTAACTTGATCTGCAAGTCTTTCTATTTGTAAATGTCTGTCTCTAATAGTCACAGAGTATTTACTATTAGAGAACAGCTACTGAGCATTTGCCTTGTACTTCATTTACACAGTAGCTGATGTGTAATTCACTACAATCTCAAGAAATATCACACGTTATAGGTGAAGAGATTAACACTCAGAGAGATTAAATAACTCAAAAACTCTTCATTGGTAGAACAAAGTTTTGAAAATCGGCCTAATTCCATCACTGGTGCTATGATCAATTCTGTCACCCTCCTGGTGAGTGCTCTCCCTGTATCCTTATCAAAGTTACTTATTTGGGGAGAAGGTGCTGGAAAAAGAATAATCTAGTTTCAGTCCACCTCTGATTCCTTGCAGGACTATATTTTGCAGGTCAAGTTTGAGTGATATGGAGGTCTTACAATAAGAATGTTCGTGTCTCACCAACATCCCAGATGATGGTGTATCATATTTGACTGGAGAGTTATTATGCAGAGTGTTCCATGTCCTGAAGATGTACCTCAGATATATTTATTATGCTCTTCTTTGCAAATGTCATTCCAAATATCTGATTATAGGTAAATTGAGCCTATTCAACATTGATTTATTGAATATCTGACCTATACAACATAATTCAGGTTACCAAACTTAGAAATTAAAATGTTGAATTGCCAGGTATATTTAAATTTTAGATAAAGAATGACCTATGTTTTTAACATGTATGTCCCAAATATTTTGTGGGCATCCTGTGTTTTATATGCTAATCTTAGGAATTATTTTGTTTCCTTAAGGTTACATTGTCATGAAGAATAAAAAAACTCTTGATCATTTTTATTTACAGTAAATTCTTTTTACTTACATTATTTTTAACTAAATGCAGACAGTTTCATGTAGACAGACTTGATGTGTATTATTCTCTATTTCAGTTTGGATTTACTTCCTATAGCAGCCATCACTTTTATTTATTTTAGACAGAAGATATTATTGCCCAAGTTACTATCTGTGGGGCTATTTTGGTAGTTATAAAAGGGATTGCCCATTGAAGAGCCCTCTGGCTAAATATCATTAAAATCACAATCTTTGGATTCAGCATAAGCCCCTAAGATTTTTAATCTGTTCCCATGTCTTATTTAGGAAATTAATTATTTAGAAATATTAAATGGACTGGGAATGGCTAATTTAAAATGATTAAATGGTCACTAATTAAAATCAACTTTATGTCCAGAAGAGACTGCTGTCCAGGTGTATGTTATGACAACTTGGCTTTCCAAGTATCAATTAAATAAAGTATATATCCACATTGCTCTTCTTCACCATTTCCATTCTTCCATCCCGTCACCACACACACACCGATATAGGCACACTCATGCACGTATACACAAAGCCAGTGTAACTCATACATATATACACACATTTATGCAAATCCACTGGCATGCTCATACAAGTATACACAGACACACATGGAGAAAGACTAATATCTATATACAAAGAAGTATACAATTACATATACACATAATTCAAAAATACAGAGATGTGTGCTCATACTGTAAACAACCCAAACTCATAGAGGCGTATTTGTCCATGTGCATACAAAGGCGTATCCATGTATGTGCATATAGAGGCATGCTCATGCACGAACACACAACTGCCTTCATATACAGACACATGACACCTGCTTGCACTCAAGGCACACAATACTGTAGACAACTGCATTCATACAGGTATACACAGGGCTTACATGTGTACATAGACATGTGAGCACAAGGCACACTCATACATGTATGTGGAGACATACTCAAGCACTTATACACACACACACGCACACACTAGTGAATACTGAATGGGAAGAACTGTCCAAATTTTGCTTAGGGAAAGGAATTCCTGACTCAGCAGTGTACCCCTTCAACATCACATTCCTGTAAAAGCCCCCCTCCCTCCGTCCTGGTCTTGGACCACATCCAGTATACCTGAGGTACCGGCTGTGCTTTATGAAGTCTAAAATTTTCAACTGGTTGTATCTTTCCATGCAAACTCATTAGGCACTATTTACACCCGCTGCAGCTGCGAAAAGAGAGGTTCTGAACTCTGGCATTCTACAGTAGGCTTTGTTTCTCATTTACATTTGCATATTAAAGTGTTTGCCTGAAATAGGCTATTGAAATTAATTCAGGATTAATTGGTGTCTTTATCTCATTAGGACAATCTAATTTAAGGATGATGAAATTGTTTAGCCTCCCGTTTGCATAATTAGATTGCTTTGAATTGCTGTCATTATTGGCTCTTTAGCATCATCTGTAGGCCTCAAACAGACAAGAGCTTCAACCTCATAAAGACCAATCATGTGTTACAGGAGAGGGCTGTTAACCCCTTTTAACCCAAACTCACTTGGATTAGCAGTCACAATAGACAGGCCTTGGTCCCTGAGAGCCTTGGGTGTCTCCCTTTTCTGAATTCTTGATGTTCAGATTGATAAATTCCCCAGCATGTACAGATTTGGTTGTGGGAATGGTTACAGCGTCTCTTCTGGTATCCAAAGTATTCACAAAACTCACCCTTCTCCTTTAAACCACATCTTCACTAATGTGATGACCTCCCTTCACTTCATTTATCTCTTTATGTTCCCTTGGTGAACTGGTAATTCTTCCATGACCTCAACAGGACTATATACCAAACAGACTATATACCAAACATCTCTGAGAGGATGTTGAGTTTCAACCATGTCCAACACTTTCTGCCTGCCCGAACTTGTATCAACAAGTTCCAAAATTATTTCAATGCAGTTGAAAAGCAGATGAGATGTACACACAGAGTCATTCGACATTCATTCGGTTATTTATTCATTCAATATTTATTATTTTATTGAGCACCTTGATGTGCCTGCTGTTTTGAAAAGCAAGGGGAGATCACTGAGGATTGTGTGGGCCATGTCTTGGGGAAGTACATAGACTATGTGGCAGAAGAGTTGAGAACCTTATTTCATCAACAAGAAGTGCTTCATTAGTGATTCACATTTCTGACTAGATGTTACAAGTACCTTAGAGTTTCTGGCAACTCCCAGTGCCTAGGCCCAACTCTTAAGACAATAAAATCTCTAAAGTGGGCATGGAGCCCCAAATTATTTAAAATTAGTTGATATAGGCCCCAAAAGTTAATCTTAAGGAATTTTAAGATTGTTTATAAAAGTAAAACAAACTGGAAAGATAGTATTTTCATTTTATGCTAGATTCCTGGTAAAAATGATTCCTGCAATAGAAAATTCAACTTTCATTGAATTAAAATTGAAAATAAAATTGCAAATAAAGATAATTGTTAGATTTCAAACCAAAAAAATAAGAACCCTAAGAATCAAAGCTTTATCTGAAGAATATATATACACTTGAATATGTTAGAAACACCTAAAATAAGAATAACACAGACAATATAAAAAGTAATAACAACAAGAAAAGAAAACAGCATATAAAGAACACTTAGTAGCCCTTTTTTCCCCTGGAAAATTAAAGTGGCTTATAGATTCCTAGTACACTTGAGACACTTGATTCTCATGCTAACTGTATTTCTCTTGTATCTCTGGCTCTGTTGCTTATAAAAGAACAACCAGTTGTTCACTTTTATCAGCTAATAAGACAATCCTAATCAAGAGTAAGCAGGAAAGAAAAAAAAATAAACTTAAACAAAATATTATAGATTACGGTTTTTCACAGTTCAATTTAAAGGCCCTTTAGAGAAGCTTTAATGAATATTTCTTACCAATAATGTTATGATTTCTTAAAAGAGAAAACTGGAACTTAAGAAAGAAATAATGTATTATGAATATCAGATAACATTTGATTTTAAAAATCTGTTTCTGTTTCCACTGACTTTTGCTTTAAATTTAACTTAAGTTCAGATTGAAGGGACTGAGGGTCATATTTATATATTTATATTATGTCCATATATAAGCTCCTGGATCCCTGAATAGTACAGCGATGTACCTAAACAGGAGGCTAAATACATATGGTTTAATCTTGAATAATTTAACTTCCATGACCTTCATTTCTTCAACTTAAAATAAAGAGACTGTGAAAAAGCCCAAAGATTCTCCAAAGTTTGTTCTATATAGATCAATACTTTGGAACATTTACAACTATTGACTCTAGATATTAAATAAGTTATAACAGATTTGAAAGAATTGGAATTGTATGTAAGAATCAGACCATTATCTAGGGCTGGGGAAGAACTATAGATGGGTATGACATTTCTACCATTACAGAGAACAATAAAACTTATTGTAACTTATTGTACAGAACAATAGCCCTTTACAGGGAACAATAGCCCAACAGAACAACCAGAAACACAAAAACTAAAACTTAAAAAAAGGTGTATCGAATAACAGCAGCAAATTCCACACAGATGTATTATGTCACAAAATATCTGTATAGTAGGTGAAAACAACTATTCCATTATTCAGCTTGAAAAATATAGTTACTCAGGAAAATGATTGATCTCATTCTGGACAACCAAGCCTCTCTGCTGTGTATAAAGTACTAACTGGACCACCAGCTTCTCTGAGTTGGGAAGTAAGACAGAGCAAGGGAGGCTGCTTTATGAGTCAGTTCACGTTTGGCAACATCTGGTTATGTCTCATCACATTGCAAATTTATGACCCTGGAAACAACATGTTGATGTTGATGATCCTTTGCAAAGAGAAGCCTGAACTATAAACTTGTGACCAGAGCAGTGGCAGGGGGCTGTGGCTGCTGTCTCTGATCTGACAACTTTCTGGCTTGGGTCAAACAGATAAAGAGTTGGATTGCTGACCCTTCGTAAGCAATGTCATGGATGGATACTACATGAAGAGGACTAGCTGACAAAAGAGCAGAAGGTTGAGAGGAAGTAAGGTCTGACATCTCCCCAGGAAGCCTCATGAGATTTAGCTGTAGCCAACCTCACAGAAGTGAAGAAATGAAGAACTATCAAGAACTATGCCTGGAATATTTACTTACACAGGATGAATTCATCAAATTACAAAGAAGCCTTATTCTTAGAAAATATAGGGTTTTTTGATATGACTGTCAAGGCCCTTTGGTTAGGTCAAAAGTAAGCTGTGTATGTATGAAAGAGACAGGGAGATAGATGGAGACAATCACACAGAGAGATAGTTTTTATCATATATTATAATTATCACCACAGCCATGTTACAGATGAGATAATTTTCAGCTCTAAGTACTATGGAAGTAAAGAAAGATCCTTCTCAGGGAGAATTCTTTGAGAAATTCTTTCTTTCACATGAAACTGAAAACTCTAAAAATATTCTCACTTAAGACACACTCCAAGACACAAAACAATAAATGCATACCTACTTCAAAACATATCTCAATCTTGCTTGACAATCTGGGTAATGGGAGAATAGTTTTATTTCTCTGTATTATGATTATTAAAATGTTCTACTTTTAAGGCTGATGGTAAAAAATAATGAAATAAGATATTATCCCATATCTATCCATGAAACTTGTTTCTTAAAAGCAAAACTATTTTTTTGTGAAAAACAGAAAGTGCCACTTTTCAACAAGCAAGAGTGTTTGGCAAATCATAAATTAGCAGAACTATCCAAATCTCAGAGCCATACTTTTACAGAAAGTTATAGTGTTGAAAGAACTAAGTAATTGTGGCTTCCTTAAAGTGGTAAGAAACAGGTGTTTATGTTTGTGGGATGGTGAGGAAAGTGGGTAGAAGGGACACAGATGGTATTCTTTTTTTATTTGATTGCACAAGTATATATTTTTTACATCGTTGTATACCTCAAGGTTCTCCCACTACCTTGTCACCTGTGAACCATGATCTTAATCTTGTGTGTCCACCCCTCCCTGTTTCCTGTTCTAGGCTTCAGTTCTGCTGATAGTTTGTTGGTTTTGCATGTCCTTTTGCTTGTTATCCCTATATTGTGCATATAGGTGAGGTCATCCAGTATTTATTTCTCTTTTACCTTCTTGCTTATTGCTAGCATGATTTGTTCTATGTTCATCCATGTTATTACAAATGCATGATTTATCTTTTTCATTGCTGAATACTATTTCAATGTATAAATATACCACAGATTTCTGATCCATTTGTCTCTATTGGGGCATTTCATTAGTTTCCATTTTCTGGCCATTGTAACTAGTGATGCAATAGACATATGAGTAGGTGTCTTTTTGAGTTAGTGTTTTGGTGTCCTTTGGGTAGATTCCCAGAACTGGAATTGTTGGGTCAAATGGCAGTTCAATTTTCAGTAGTTTGAACATCTACCACATAGCTTTCCATAGTAACTGGATCAGTTTGCAGTCCCACCAGCAGTGTAAAAATGTTCCTTTTTTTCCACCTCCAAGTCAGCACTTGTTGTCTGTTTTTTCATATGGGCCATTCTTACTGGTATAAGGTCCTATCTTATTGTGGTTTTGATTTGCATTTTCCTGACTATTAGTGTTGTTGAGTATTTTTCTTATGCTTCTTGACCATTTGTATTTCATTTTTGGAGAAGTGCACAGATGATATTCTTTGAGTAACATAGTTCCATCAAAACAAGAACAAGATGGAAGAATAGTGATGGAAGGGTTTGTCTACATTTGCCAGCTTCATTCACCCCATCACCCCAAAACTATTGAGTAAAACATTTAGAACTATAAAATAGCACAGTAACAATTCTGAAATTGCAGGCAAAATTTGACTGAACAGAGACAAATAAAAATGAATAAAACAAAAAACTATTTAGTGTATTCTTACCAGCTAATCTGTTCACCTCAAGAACTAAATACAACATATTCAGAACAACTGCTGATCCAGACTGAAGAATACAGCAAATTTAATAAAAAGTTATTCTATTGACAACTTTGAATTGAAAAGATGTTTACTTTCCAACTTCATTTCCTCAACTCATATTTATTAGTTGGTTTGGGTAGAAATCTCTCTTTTAAAAAATTAATATGCAAGTACAGTATACATATTTTTGTTATGCAAAACAAATGTTTTATAGAAATAAAGTTACAGTAAATTAGTAGAAGGATATTTTTACAAAAATATCTAAGAAAACATTATCTTCTTATATGCAAATAAATAATAAAAAATATTGTTTTATTCGAAAAGAAATGCAAATTGTAAGTTAAAATAGTAATAGAATAAGCAATAGAAAATATTAAAAAAGGTGTGACTATGGTCTATATATACATACATGCATATCTACATTATAATACATGCTTTTTCAGTTATGGACATTAATCCTACATTAGAGGTATTCAGAGCTAGAAAAGATGTTGCTTGAAACAAAGTCAGTACTGCAGAGTATGCCTTGGTAAAATAACAGGAAATATAATATAAAAGAGCAAAAAGTCATGAGATGATATTATTAGTAGGGAAAATGGAGAGCTATTATTTGCATAATTGGTATTCCTGAAGAAGAGAATAGAACAAATGGAAAAGTAAAATACTCAGATATGATAAAGTAATATTTTCCTGGGATAAAGAAAGAACTTAACCAATAAATCAAAAGGACATGAATTAAATTTTAAACAATAGTTGGAAGTTTTAAGTACAAAACAGTTTGAGAAGTTACTGAACTTCAAGATTCATGATTAAGAAGGAATTCCAACATCAAAGCAGAAGAGCTAGTCTGCAAAGTAGGAGGGGAAAAATACTCAAAAATTTTACAGCATATCAAATCAAAGTCTAATAGTATGTTTAATGGTAATATAGTAGAAGCAATCCTTTAAACACAATGGCAAAACAAGAATGCTCATTGTATCCCTACTACTTAGCACTTCACATAAAGTAAGTGATGAAATCAGTTTTTGAACTCAGACATCCTGATTCACAAACTTATAGAATGTCTATCTAAAATTCAAATTGAAGTTGTTTTGTGTCTGAACTCTAATTTCCTACAGTTTACCACAATTCTTCAATAAAGTCTGTGTAACTAGCAACACTGATTTAGTGTTGTTATAAGGAAGTAAAAAGGGTCATAATCTCAGAATTTCAAGTATGAGAAACATAAAGATGAACTGTCTTCACAAAGAACAGAGAAAGGTGAGAAACATAATAGACCTTACACAAAAGTTAATACAGAAAAGAACCTCTCTATACAGATATACCAGGAATAAAATCATCTAAATAAGGAAAAGAAACTGGCATAGTGTTATTATAGGTTATGAAAGTTCGAGCAATTTTATTAAAATTCAAAGGAATGGGAAATCTATGAAGGCCAAGCAATATGGATATTACATGGCTACTGATGTAACACTGAAGATAAGATAATGAAATAGACTTCACAAAAGAGAAAACTGGAGATAAATAACGTTAAAAGTTTGCATGAAAAAATTAAAATTACTTTTACGTATCTGTTGAAGGATTAATTTTTAAAATATATGATGAACTTATACAACAGCAACAAAATTAACACCCTGTTAAATAAAATTGGGAAAAGATCTAAATAGATTCCTCTACAAAGAAGGCATACAGATGAGCCACAGGCACATTAAAAAAAATAGTCAATATAAATTATTGTAAGGGAAATAAAAATCAAAACCACAATAGGATATCATCTTACATCTGTGAGAATGGTATAGAATAAAGTGTTAGTAAGGTCTAGAAAAGTGCAATACTCATTCACAGAGACTGATTGGTTTGGGGATATAAATTGGAACAGTTTTTATGAAAAAGTGGCTAAAAATTGATATAAATGATTCAGCAACATCGTTCAGAATCTGAATATGAAAACACTAGTGCAAAATAAAAATATTAATACTAAAATAGATTGCACTGCTCTCTTCATAGTTGAATTATTCATAATAGCAAATATATGGAACCAAACTAAATGTCCATGAATAGATGATGGCATATAGAAGTTATGGTACATATCCTACCCTACTCAGCTATTATAAAAAAGGAATTTTGTCTGTTAGGAAAAATATGGCTGGATCTTGAGGTTATTATAATAAGTGAAATAAATCAGAAATTGATAAAGGATAGATTCACTCATTTGTGGAATATAAAATAAACAAAGAAAATGAATTGACAAAACACAACCAAAAAACTCTTGATACAGGGTAGCAATGCAGTTATAAATTGTATTGGTGGCAAAATACCCTGGTGGGTGGAGTCTGAGAGAGAAAGCTCCCTCCCACTCCGCCCCGCATGAGAAAATGGGAAGCAGGAAGGGAAGAGGGGGGTGTATAAAAAGGGAGGACTGAGGAGAAAGAAGAAGGAAAGAGAGAAAAGAGAGACAAGAATGGCAGACTGAGAGAACAGATCCACATGGCCTGGTCAGGGGAAGCCTCTTGAAAGAGTGAGCTGGTGGTGGAAAGGAGCCACATTGTGGGAGAATGGCCATCACAGACATAGTTGTTGTGAAGTTGGATGCCAGAATGGCAGGCCTGGGGTGACCAGGGGCTGCTGAGGGCAGGCCTGGTGGATTTGGCCAGATGTCGCTGAAGGTGGGCCTGGTAAAGGAAACACTTGAAGCTGCAGCAAGGTGGCATACTTGGAAAGCTGAGTTTGCATCAGCATCTGTTAGAAAAGTTTGAAGAGCCTTGGAGAAGCAGAGCAACTCAGAATGCTGGAGAAAGAAGAAGCAAAGAAAAGACACTGGAGAATGACTGGACTTTGCACAGTGTCTCAGGTTTGGAAGGGCACCATCTTGAACAAGTGTTTGGGATTTTCAGGCTAAACAGTAGTTGGGGTAAGATAACTGGCTACTTGTGGCTTTGGGGGTTTTTCCTTTTCCCTGTTGAATTCCCTTGCTAACAAAACCCTATTGCTGAGCTGCATTTTTGACTGGCAACTGCTTCATGCAGGTGGTGCAGACTTGTGGCTTGTTGGTTCAAGGCTTCTGACCTTTCGACCCAATTTTATTTGGTGAGCCATCCAGAGAAATCACCCATGGTATCCCAGTCCAAGAATAGTTTACCTTGTGATGGGCACCGTAAAATAGAAAGCAGCTACAAGACTTTTGGTTAAAAAATCCTTAGTCAAAAGTTGCCATGGGCTTAAAATGGACAAACTTTGTAACGTGTGTATTACTTTGGATTGTAGTCATGTGTTTAAAATGCGTAAAATTTGTAAAGTTCCAATTACTTTGGAATGTGTGGTCATTCAGAGAAAAGTACTTGCCTATTCAGTATTTATACTGGTTGATAAGAAAAAAAAATAAAAAGTCTGGTATTAGGCTACCAAAGCAAATTTAGTTTCTATGCCAGGAGTTAAATTTATAGAGAGCTTGGACGTTCAGAAAAAAAGAAATAGACTACTTAATATAGGTTGAATGTTTATGTAGACATCAACATCTGAATAAGTATTGGGAACCTACTGGGGTTCCTCAGGTTTAATGTTTGATTTTTTTTCCTTCTTGGATACTTGATGTTTAAAAAATGTTTTAACTGGTTTTAATGTAACTGCATATTTTGTCCGCTTACATGTAATGTTTTTGCATGATTGTGTGAAAAAAAGGGTTGTATAGATATAAATATGTTTTAGATTAGAATGGGGGAATGATACAGGGTAGTGATGCAGGGAAAAATTGTATTGGTGACAAAATATCCTGGTGGGTGGAATCTGAAAGAACCACAAGAGATAATAGGAAGTGGGAAGAGTGGGCATATAAAAAAGAAATGAGGAAAGGAAGAGAAAGGAGATGAGAATGACTGACTGAGAGAACAAGCCCATGTGACCTGAGCAGGGGAAGCCCTCTGGAAGACAGAGTTGGTGGTAGCAAGGAGCCATGGTAGCTGGCAGTAGAGTAGCTGATGTAAAGAGTGGGCACTGCAGCAAGGTGGCATAGTAAGATGGCCAGGGATTTGGAAAGCTGATTGGGGATCAGAGATTGTGTAAGAAATTTGAAGGACCTTGGAGAAGTGAAGCAGCGCAGAACACAGGAGAAGATGTGAAAGAAGACACGGGAAAAACTGGAGTTTGCAGAGTGCCTGCCTTAGATTTGGAAGGCCAAAGATGTGCCATCTTGGATATGTGTCTTTGGGAACTTTGGGACTTAAAATGGTGACTGGTGTAAGAAAAATGGCCACTTGTAGTTTTGAGAACTTTTTGTTTTCCCTGTTGAATTCCCTTGCTAATAAAACCCTTTTGTTGAACTGCATTTTTGACTGGCAACTGTTCCACACAGGTGATGTGGATCTGTGGCTTGTTGGTTAGAGTCTTCTGCCCCTTTTGGACCTGATTTCACTCTTAGACTGAAAAAATATGGTGGTTTTCAGAGAGGGTAGAGATAATTTGATGGAGGATTGGCCCTGAGACTTTGATGGAAGGTAAATAAAGCATATGTGTATTTTGAAGTGTGAAATTGCATTCCTGAAATTAGGTAGTTTTTATATGGTTGTAAAAATAAAATTTGATTTAAAAGCTAAAATTACTGAGTAGAAAAGAAAATATACAATTTAGAAATCATTGCCTTTCATTTGGGTAGGAATGCCCACTATTGGACATTGTTGATTTTACTAGGATTTATCCATAAATTCACTAAGATCTCAATAAATATCAGATTTTTTTTACATCTGTCAAAATGATTATCTTATCCATCTATTAAAACACATTGTATAGAGAAGCTAGGGGGATATGCCAGACAGAGAGGATCCTGAGTCATCAATTTTTTAGGGATACCAAGATAGGCATCATATATCTGGAAAGGAGCTTGGCATCCCATGTCTAGAAAGGCCCAGCACTTTGGCAATGAAGAGAGCCAGAAATCATCATAAAGGGCAGAAAATCCTAAGAAATGGTATTTAACAATGCTGACAACATACTGAGAGAAAATTCAGCCATTTTCATTATATTGATTCTCCCCATTCATGAGCATGGGATGTCTTTTATCTTTTTGTATCATGTTCTAAAGTATTAAATAGTATCCTATAGCCTTCACTGGGTAAGTCTTCCACCATATTGCTTAGGCTAAGTTTTAGGTATTCAATTCTATCATAAATTTTATGTAAATAATTCTCATCAAAATACCAACCAATAACAATATTCCTTAAAGAAATAGTACAAAATATTAAGATTTATGTAGAACTGATACCAGGGCCCTGCAATGTGGAATGTAGCACAACAAGAATGGTATTTTTTCACTACTACCTAAGTTGCAGCAGTCATTATGAAAATGTGGTGTTTTTACACATGCATGCCAATAGTTACAGTCTATGGGCTACCCTTCCCTTGGACACCAGCCAGGTGAAATGATTCAATCAGGAAGTATCAAGTAGGGTAGAGAAAGGAACTGACACTTTTGCTGAATCATAAAAGGTCTTAAGAAGCAAAAACTGTTCAGGAAAAGCCATCGAGAAATAAATGTATCATACTAGTTTCCTTTACACTACAAGATAGCTGTCATGAGAACATATGGTTGATCAAAGAAATAAGTTCATGTATATATTAGTACTTGTTCATGATGAAGATTCACAACTCTTTATCAAATTTTTGTTTATATAATTTATTAGAATATTAGTTTATTATATGATTCAGAAATACAGCATCACACCTCTTCAGATGTATACCACCATACCCCACCCACTTCCAAGGCATCAAGTTGTTCATTTTGCACACCACCCCCCCCGACCTCCACCTCCCCTTCCCCCTTTGGAGTCACATTTATGGAGTGTCTCTTTAAGAAATGTAAAGGGATGAAATTGGATCACTTTCTAACCTCATACAGAAAAATAAATTCAAAATATATTAAAGATACAGATACAAAAACTGTAACAATAAAATATATTTTTCATTTATTTTTGCAAGGATTAAAAAATTTGGTAGTACTCTGTAACATAACAATGGAAATGCAAATTAGAGAAAATATTTTAGAAGATAATTTAAATATAGTGCTAATAAGCTAATAAGTATAGATATAAAAACTCTCAACATTTGAAAATGTACATATTTATTAACCCAACAAATTTGTTTCTACTATTTATCTTACATATCTATTAATATATAATATATTAGAATATTTTACTCTATTGTTGGTTATAATGAAAAGATCATCATATTGCAAATAATGATAAAAAATGTATTGTTTAAATACATAGTATTTGTTCACAGACTATACTACACCATCATTATAGATGAAAACTTTATAATAAATAGTATGAAATATGATGTATAAAAGTCAAATTTCAGTAGAATCATATAATATTCAAAATATAAAGTGAATAGATTATAAGAATGCTTTTATGTACATAGAAAATACATGAAGAGACAGACATGTGTAGTATTTTAAAAAACAGCCTTGGAGTAGAGAACTTTATTCCTGCATACACAAATAAGCTTATAATTTTTATAGCAAAGATCTCATTATCATATTTGAAATATTTGTTGGTTTAGTGTCACCTAATTACCATATAAATGATATGTTACAGCTATAGGTATTTTCAATGTGATTTTTTTTCTCTTATTATTTTCAATGTTTGATTATAGAATTTGCATTTGATAAACAGTGCAAGACTGGTATGGTGGTGCCAATTATCGATGAGTCAATTTCCCTATGTTTTTCTGTTCTTCCACCTTCAGTCTCGAGGTCGATACTTGACCCCAAAAGGGAGGCTGGAATTTCAGACATCACACATTTTTTTCTGAACACCTCAGCTTTCAATTTAAAATGTATTGTGTGATATAGAGAAACAAAGAATCAGAAAACACAAACCAAAAGCAAACTCTATAAAGATGACTAAGGTTACCAGATGGAAAGGGAGGTACAGACAGGAATGGGGTGCAAAGTGAACTATATGGTGACTTGGTGGTGGGTGTGGTGTAGTAGCATCCAAGTAAGGAGATAAAATGCTATATTTGTGAATCATACACTGTATAGTAAACTAACATCCTAATAAAATTATGTCAATAGAGTTGATTTTAAAATAAAATAATCTATTTTAGGTTTGAATGTTAATAATCACTATCATGCAATAGTTACAAATAACCAATTTTTTTTAAAATGCCAGGGGGTATGAAATTACATTTAATTTGCCTTTATTCACCACTGCTTTGACACCTCTGGGTTTATAACATAAACTGAAACTAAAACAAAAGTAAGCAGACAATAACTTAATTGAGGCACTTAAATGAATCAATTGTACATTTTTTTGTTATTTTATGCCTTGTTATTCTGTTAGTCTATGCTTATGTTATTTTCTATGCCTTATCTATTGGTCACTTCAAAGTTTCAAGCATTGAATACACTGTTTCTATATTTCTTCTCCTTTTTTGCATATAAAATTTGGGTGTTCCATCACAGGACATTGAGTTTTGACAGTTGGTACATCATCTCTGATACTCACATCTGGTGGCCTTATAAAGTGACAGGTCCTTCATGATTTCCTTTGAATTCATTCTGGTAATGCTAATCATAAATGATGAACTTTGTGTATTCTACGGACATAATGGGCAATTCTATATGACTGAGACTCTAATTTTACTCTATACTAATGGGCACTAATTGTAACAATCAGTGATTATGTCAGTTAAAGGCAGTGCTGATGGCAAATGATGACAGCATTGAGAGCCCTGACACCATTTTGGACAGAACTTGGAGCAGTCATTTGCAAAGATGGGAAATCAAATTGAATAGCACTCAATTATCTACAGTACTTGCTTATTTATAATTTTTTCTTTTGTTGAATTCCATGTAGCAAGTTGTACCTAAATCCTGATGGATTTTTCTCCACTCACTTTTCTCTGTCATTATTATTTCTATTGTGATAGATACATCACACTCAAAACACCAAAACAACTTAATGGATTTTAAAGAGAAAAACACATTTTTAAAATATAACTGTAGATAGACTTGTCTCTTAAATTAGGGACCAGTTGTAGCTAAAGGAAGCCACATGAGAGAAAGATGATTTTGTGATTGCGACATCCTCTGAGATAGTATTCCAAGAGTTTAGTAAGTATTCTGCTACAATAATTTAGGAAATTTTTCCTGGAATTTATGTCCAGTTGAAAGATAGGGTCCAACTCTGAATTTATATTGTTTTTTCAGAGATGAACATTACTAAGTAGAGAACAAATATTATTCTTGGACATAAAATGAAGTGGGAAAGCAACTCAAACCACCAGAGGAAAAAATAGACTTTTATTCAGTGTTTACTATTGACAACTACTAAATTAGGCACAAAATCTATATTAACTCCAGCAACAAATTCATGTGGAAACTGAAGCTCACAGAATTTATGTATCGAGTACTAGTATTCAAGGTCGCACAGATCATTAGTAAGGGCATACCACCTAGGCATTCTTTAAGATTTAATTAGATTTAATGTCACATCTCTGACTCTTTTCAGGCTGAATGTGGAGTCCTATCTACCTGTATTTCCATGTTTTACACAGTGCTCTGAAATTACCCCTTTATTTGTTAATCTACTTGGTTGGATTCTAACTCCTTAAGATGATGATGATAACTTAATAACATTTGTAATCCTATGTTTTTTTTTATAATATTGAGTTACACTAGGAACTCAGTAAATATTAGATAGGTGAATGAAGGAATAAATGAACAGAGCAATGATTAATTAGATAGCTATTATTTTAAGGAACCAAAATCACAAGAGGGGTCAGGGTGGAACCCAAGAAGTCCCAAACCATGCAAATTAGCTCTCATGGTTTTCTAAATAGATGCATTACATTTCAGTGGTTCTTGGACTAGCCTGATTTTATTACATAAAAGTTACCACACTCTACCACAGTTCTCTTGGAAAGGTTAACGAGATATTGTAATTATAAAAAGCTTGGAAATCTTTATAGAAGTACAATTTAGCGGTAAATGATGATTACTCTATTATTTCCTGTGTTACTGTCAACCTAAAACTAATAACAAAATCACCCACATCGAGTTACCCTGATTTGTATTTCACTTTTAGAGTTTTCAGGAAGACAATGGTGCTAGAAACTAAGAAGGGGACAAGTATTTGCAAAAGAATTTGTGATTAGCAAATAAATTTCATTCTGTTTATTTTTGAGCTGGATGATATAAAATAGTAATATACAAAGACATTTTTAATAATGAATATATGTAGTATTTTCTACGATGTATGTATCTATGATTGTTTGTATATACATGTGTGCTTCTATATTAACAATGGTTATCTTAAATTTAGTGAATACAGACTATTTTAGTATTATATATCATCCTTTCACATTTGAAAATATATTTTACTGAAGTAGTATTGGTTTATAAAACTATATGTTTCAGTTGGACATCAGAATAAAATAACACATTTATAAACTGTATCATGACAACACCAAAACACTTTTTTTCTAATCAACATCATAGAACTGACTTTTTACTAACTTCGACCATCCCTAACCCCTTAGCAACCTCTAATCTGTTTTTTGTTTCTGAAAGTTTGTCTTTATTTTATATATGTTAATTAACTTTGATTCTTTTTATTCCACATATGTGTGAAACAAAATGTTATTTCTCTTCCTTGGTCTGATTTAGCAATAAATCTTAAGGTCCATTGCTTTTGTCCCAAATGGGAAGACTCCATGTGGTTTTTAATTGTTAAATCACATTTCCTCATCAGTACATGTCTATATACATATATACATAAATATATATACATATACATATATATGTACATATATACATATATATGTACATACATACATACATACATATATATGCATCCCCCACGTTTTCTTTATTCATTCATTCATCAATGGGCATTTAAGTGGTTTACATATTTTAGCTACAGTAAATAATGTTACAATAAGCATAGGAGTACATTTATCTTTTCAAATAAATGGTTTTTTATTCTTTGGATAAATATCCAGAAGCGGCATTGAATTGCTAGATCATGTGGTATCTCTGTTCTCAGTTTTTTGAGGAAGCTCTTTGTCAAAGCATATGGTGGTTTCTATTTCTTGTCATCTTTGCCAATATTTTTTGTTTCTTGACTTTTTGATAATAGTCATTTTAAAAGGTGTGAGGCAATAGCTTATTGTTGCCTTGACTTGAAGTTCCCTAATAATAAGTGGTGAATAATATCACTTCATGTGCCTGCTGATCAACTTTATGTCTTTTTGGAAAAGTGTCTATTCAGATCTCCTGTCCATGTTTTAATAAGTTTTGGGGTATTTCTTTGCTATTGAGTTTTATGGTTTCTTTAAACATTTTTATATTAACCCCTTCTCCCATTCAATAAAGTAGCTTTTGGATTATGTTTTATTTTACAGAAACTTTTTGACTTGATCTAGTAACATGTTTATTCTTTGTTTTTGTTTTTCTTGCCATTAAAGTCAGCTCCCCAAAGATAGAGGTCAAGGAGGTTACCATTTTCTTCTATATATTTTATGGCTTCAGGTCTTACATACAAGTTTTTAATCCATTTTGCATTAATTTTTGTGTGTGTAAGATGTAAGATTTATCATTTCAAGTAGTTGTATAGTATTTCCAAAATAGTTTATTAAAGAAACTTCTCCATTAAATATTGTTCATTTATATGTGGGATTTCATTTCTGAGCACTCCACTCATTGAATATTAGATTGAAAACATACTTCTTTATCTCTTATAATGTGAATAGAAAATCAGTTGTAAAAATAGCTTACTGCATAGTATAATAACTTCCAATTCATTTATTTTAGTTTTCTGATTTTAAGTGTGCTACGTTATACTACATTTATGCACATATATATAGCACTTTAGCAAAGTCATTATTTACTTTTACATACTTATCATAGTTTTGATTCTAAGATATTTTTATCACTGTTAGCAATAGTGCTTAAATCTCTATGTCTTAGAGTAAAAGGTAAAGTTACTTTATTTTTCAAAAATTTCTAGCTTTTTTTCAAGCATGTGATCAATGGCAAATAGTTTTATTCTAGATCTAGATCTATAACTAGGAGAAAAATGAAAAAGTGAAGAAAATAAAAATAAATTTGAGGAATTTTCAACATATTCAAATAGGTGGGAAAACACACATGAACACCTCACCAGTAATAGATGTCCATATTTATGGCTAGTGGCTTGAAGTTGCACATATTCAAATGCTGAGGAATATTTCTAGAACTAATATAAGAATATAGAGGTGCATATGAAAACATAAAAAAATCTAAAACATTCAGCAGAGGAAGCAAAGCTTAATTGGGCACAGAAATAAAGAGAATCAATTTCAGAAATGAAAATTTAAAAATGGAAAGAAAATGTTGTGGTAATTGGCAAGAATTATTAGGGAAGGAGATGATCAGTGAGCAAATAATTTTGGTCACACAGAAAAAAAGCAAGCACATGTTTGACTGAATAGTTATTCTTTTCTGGTTTTTTTTTGGGGGGGGAGGGTGGGTGTGAATTTTAGGGGTATCATATCTCTATTTTAGAGACTCAAATCTGTAGGAAAAAGCACAAAAGTGCAACTTGTGCCTAAGACCAGTAAAAAAAATGTCTTTGAGTATTCACCATTGTAGTCTAAAAGGTATTTCACCACATGTTTTCAGAGCTGTGAAGTGAAATTTTAAAAATAACAACCAAGAGTATGAATTTTTGTTTAATATGGAGACATTGAATGAATCTTTTCATCTTAGAGTTTCTCAGACAAAGCATAGTGAGAAGTTCTACTTAACACCAGGAAACAAATCGAAAGAAGAAAAAATTGAGAAAGACAGACTTAAAGTTTGATAGTGGAGAGACAACAACTCCAGTTTTTTAATCTGCTATTCTTCAGAAATTGCAAGGAATCATGCTTGCAGAAATAAGCCAGGAAGTAAAAGAGAAATACTGGATAGTCTCACTTATATGAGGGGTGTAGGGAAAACAAAAAAAGAAACAACAAACAGACAAGAAAGTTTTAAAACTAACTGTCAGCAGAACTGAAATAAAGAAGAAGGGGGGAGAGGGTAAATCAGGGTGTTATAGGTACAAAAGATTAAGATGATGGTTCATGGGTGACAGGTGGTGGGAAAACTCTGGGACTGACAACAATGCAAAAAAAAAAGTAAAAAAATAAAGAAAATGCACATGGACTAGAAGAGATAAAAATAAATTGGTGTGGTGGAAAGAACAAAAAATGAGAACCATGTCATCTATTCCAGATATAAAAAGGCTACTGAAAAAGAAATGGGTTTAGTTTTGACTAGAGAATATATTTTTTTTTATTTTTTAATTTATTTATCTATATTTCACATCATTTCAATCCCTGGGGGTCACCCACTACCTCCCCCTCCCACCCGCTCCAGCTGGTCCCCATTCTCCTCTAAGGCCAATGGTTAGAATGCACAAGGAGGAAAAATTTGGTTTAATATTAGGAAGAATTTCCATTAAGATTTTCCATTATGATAATAGTCATCAAATGAGTTGGGAAAATTTCTTCAATGGAATATATTGCAACTGAATTTCTTTGATCATCTAAACGGTGATGAAAGGAGTAGAAATTACTTGGAAGTCTCTTTCAGAATATGGTTCCTTGGATGTTTTAATTTTAAAACTCCTAATGCAATAAGAGAAATATTACTTGAATGTAGTAATGATAATGTAGAAGGATAATATAGGAGGAGCTAGATTCTTCAGAGTGTGCAAGAGGAAAAATGTAATGGTAACTAGTTTACTGAGAGGTATAACACTGAGCAGCAATACAAATACAAAAGAAAATTTGAAGTGGATAAATGAACTAATAGCTACCTTCATCTTTCTATATAAGCTTTCTGTATGATCAAATTCTACCTAATTTTAGTTTTTATTTCATGACTTTTTTATTGATGTAACATTTCTTTACAATAATATGTAAGTTTCAGGTGCTTGGTGAGACCCAATATGTCTTAAATTACATTAATATTATTTCTAAAAGTCCAAATCTACCATTCACCATGTTATTATCCTCTCCCTCCTGATTTATACAATTCCTGAGTCCCGTTCCTTCTGGTAACCACTAGTCGATGTTATTTTCCAAAATGGTCTTCTGGGTTTGTTTTATTTAAGTTATCTATTTGTTTGTATTCTTTATATACCACATTAGTGAAATCATATGTTGTTTGTGCTTTTCTATGACTTATTTCACTAATCATAATTCCCTCTAGGACCATTCATATTCTTACAAGGGGCAGATTTCATCTTTTTTTTGTGTGTAGCTTTTATTCTATTATGTTTATATGTATATATATATCATATCATATTTATCCATTTTTAAAAAATATTTATCCATTTTTTAATTAAGGGGTATGTAGATTGGTTTTTGCTCTTGGCTATTGCAAACAATGCTACATAAACATGGAGATACATATATTTCTTTAAATTAATGTACTTTTCAGGTAATTGCTCTGAAGTTGAATATCTGTATCTTATGGAATTTCTATTTTGATTTTTTTGAAAAATTTCCATACTACTTTTCATATTGGCTGCAACAATTTATATTCCCACAAACACTGCATAATTTCTCCCTTCTCTCCATATCCTCTCCAACACTTGTTTTTTCTTGTCTTTTGGATAACAGCCATCTTCACAGGTGTGAGGTGATATTGCTGTTTTGATTTGCATTTCTCTAATAAGCAATGATGAACATCTTTTTACGTGACAACGTCTTCTTATAGAAAGGTCTATTTAGAGCCTCTGCTCATTTTTTTTAAGCTGGGTTTTTCTACATATTGTTGAGTTGTATGAGTCTTTTATATTATTTGAATATTAACTCCTTGTCAAGTGTATGATGTTCCTCTAGTGGAACATCAAGGAAAGTCTCTTCTACCCACTGTAACTACTTTCTAACAACGTACACAACAAAACTCAAAATGGACTAAAGACTTAGATAAGAGACATAAAACTGTAAAATTCATAGGAGAAAACAAAGTTCCTAAACATCAGTCTTAGAATTGTCTTTGCAGACTCAATTCTAAAAGCAGAGGAAACAAAATCAAAAACAAAGATCTGATTATGTCAAATTGAAAAAAATATTCTGCAGATGGAAAGAAATTTTCATCAAACCATAAAGGTATTCTACTGAATGGATATGACATCCACAAATTCTACTCATTTTCAAGTATTATTCAAAGATAATCACTGTAATGAATACCTTCCTGTTAGCTATGACTAGGTGTAAACATCATCTTCAACTATGCAATTGACATTGATTATGTAAATAGTTGTAGTTTGATCTCCTACTGAATATAAAGATTATTTCATAAAGATTTAAAATACCAAGGTACTTTAAATTTGTTTTAAATATTATTATTTTAAAAGCTCTGTAAGTAATTTATCTGATGACCAAATAGTTTCTCATTTTAAGATTTTTCATTCAATAATTTCAGTTCTTACATCCTTGATGACAGTGATTCCACTCAATCTTCCTCCTCTAAATACTTGTCCTTGTTGTTTGGGTATAATTAAGTTTCCAGGTTGCTTAGGAAACTAAACCAAGGCAGCAGCTGCCAGGGCTTAACAATGAAGTCCTACTTCAATCCAGCTCCTTTGTCAGAGGTTAAATGGACAAGCTATATCATCTCAGAAGTAGTATTTTTTTTTAAAATGGTGTATTAAATTAAAATTTTAAATATATTTTCCAATGTAATAGTTTGATAAATCTTCATTTTCTGGAGTTGCTGAAGAAAGAGTGGCCTCTGTTACTGTTTCAGCCGCATATTCTGGAATGAAACAAGCCATTGTATCAGATGCAGGCAGCATTGGGGACCTGGCTGGGAGTGAGATGGGAGCTATGTTTGCAGGAGTGCCAGCATCTCTGGACAGGCAAATGAAAACCACCTGCCAGAGCAATGACACCCAGGAGCCTTCTGAGGGCCAGGCAAGCAGAATCAATTGTTCTTAGAAAATGAAGGAAAAAAAGAGCTAGATTCACAGAAATTAAAATGGTTCAAGAGATGAACAGCATAAGGATAATGGCTTCAGCTGTGACATTAGCAGAGTTATCAAGCTTCCATGAACACTTTTTCTGATGTTTTATCATCATAATTCATATTTATTAAAGAACTACTTCTTTGTATTATTTTCTAAATACAATATACTTCAAAGTATTTTTTCTCCTTAAGTATTTAGACATTATAAATATTTGTATCATTTGTGCACATGTATATTCATTCACTTATTAAACATGTGCTTACTGAAAGCCAAGTATGTAATAAGAATGGTGCCAGTACAGACTAAGACAAAGAAGTGTGAAGCACAAGCTTTCATGAAAGAGAGTCTAAAGACTGACCTACAGACAAATGATAAGAAAGGGGATACTAGGACACATATAAACAGTAAATTCAAAACAAATTGTTATATGAGCATGTATGACAGAAACAAACTAAGATTGGGATAATAACTAGGTGTGATTATCCCAAGCACTCTAACTAAAGTCTGGAGATGACATTTAACTGTTTGTAGAAAATATGTTTAGAGCTGAGACTTCTATGTGGAGAAAATCAAGTTGAACAAAGGACAGATTATACAAGTTTTTGTAGGATGTGTAAGATATTTTCTTTACTTCAAAGGTAATGATGAGTTATGTTTTTTAGACAGTAGAATAAATTTAATTTTTGTTTTATACAGAATTCAGTTTCTTTGGGGGAACATGGAGCCAAATTTGGAGGGTTGGAAAAGAGGCCTATGAAAAATCCTAGCTATAAGGTTTTGTTAGCTTAAATTAAGGTAGCACCTATGGGGATGGAGATAGTTGGATGGATATAGGAAATAGTTTGGGGACAAATCTGATAGAATTTGAATTTTGGATGTGGGTACTGAGTCAGAGAGAGAAGCAAGGTTCAAGCTGAGATTTGTGGAAAAGGCAGGTAGTAGTATGATATTGTTATTCTCTGAGGCTGGAGAAGATGAGAGATAAAGCAGATCATGGAAGAAGATTTATAATCATGTGTCAAATACTGTTTAGACACTAGAGATGCAGTGGCAAGCAAGAAAGACAAAGAGTCTGGTCTCAAGTGGCATATGATCAAGTTGAGAAAGCTAAAGTAAATGTACTGTTAAGTGTATAAACATAGTAGTTACGTGCTGGGGTGTTACTGAAGTGATAAGTACGTGATTCTAATAAGACTGATAAACAAAAGGAACATGGTGATACAGAATGATCAAATGTTGGAGAACATATAGATTAGGTGATAAAGAACATTACTAGGAATAAGTCTTATCAGGTAAACAATGGGATATCCTGTGAATACCTGGGGACATAGTATCCCAAGCAGAAGTAAAATTAAAGGCAGGAACTCCAAGATGACATTTAACTTGATATGCTCCACAAACAAAAGGATCAGTGTGGCCAAAGAAGATGGGTGCAAGTAGTGGTGGATTAAGAGATCATACAAGTAAGAAACTTGCATGTTTTAGTAAAGAATTCCTATGTTTAGTAAAGGAGGATTATCAGGGCTTTTGCTGTGAGCATGATATAATAACATACATTTGTTCAAATTTGAATTTATTTCCCTAAAACATACATGCATGTGTGTATATAAAATAAAATATAAATGTGCATATAAAATAAACCAATATTAATTCAATAAATGCAATTTTAAAATTTCAAATGATAGCCATAGAAGTCAACATGTTAATTACAAAACTCAAAATATTTGATTTACAAGTCTAGAAAGAAAACAAGAGAATTTCCATTTTATTATGACAGAAATAAGAAGTCAGTGAAAGATTTTGAGTATGCAAATGACATTATCTAATTTCTGCTTTACTACTTTGCAAAAAAAATGGATAGATTTTAAGGCAAAAGATGACACAATGTTGAGTAAAAAGGATGTCATTACATGTATAAGTAGATATGGTGGATATGATGATTAAGTGAGGCTGTTTTCTTCTTAGTCATATTATTTTTCAAAGAATTATGAGCCAAAATATCATTTGAGGGTAGGTGGTAAGGGAGTTTTGGGGGGGGGGGTTGAGTAAAGAAGAGGTGGCAATATTCTGCTGTTTGAGGGTCTGTAGTCTGTAGTTGTATTTACCCACATTTGGAATTTTATTGACTCAGTATTAAGAGGTTAAAAAAGGGTGATGTTTACAAGTGATTTCTATGGTATTGCATCACAGAACAGTCATTGATAAGTAACGAATGCTGGAAACTGACCAAAGGATTGGAGGTTTTGTCCCCAAACAGATGACTGGATGAGAAAGATGTGGTATATATACACAATGGAATATTACTCATCAGTTAAAAATGGCAAATTGGATGATTTTATGATAACATGATGTACTTAGAAGAAATCATATTAGTAGAAACAAGTCAAAAAGGAAAAGATGGACACCAAATAGTTTCACTAGTATATGGAACATGGGAAAGATAAACAAAAACCTATGAAGATAAATCAAAAGATAACAACCACAATGAAGGGCACAACTGGGGTGGAAGGTGTAACAGGGTGGGAATGGGCAGGGAGGGGGGAGAACCCCAGGGATTACAAAGATGTGAAATTTATATATTAATTAATTAATTAAAATAAAATAAAATTAATAAATAAAAAAAGATTAGAGGTCTTCAAATAAAGGGGAGATTGTTGGACTGGAGTTATCAGTGTGAATGGTAAGCAAAAGAGGTAGAGATGGGAGAGACGAGGTAGGAGAGGGACAGAAGGAGGAGGGAGGATAGAGGAGGAAAGAGGGGAAGGGAAAGAGAGTACAGCAATGTAAAGAGAGAATTCAGAGATACTTCAGTTTTCAATGGCTTATAACTGACTGTGTGAGAAAGGTAGAGAGCCTGATGAATGAAGAAAAGAGCAACATATTCAAAAAATCAGAATTCATGGTAAGAGCAGACATAAAAATGTATACCCAATGCTAAAGTCATTGGTAAATGAGAGAGGAGTCACCTCTTTATCATGACTTCCCCAGAAAAAATGAATTTAGCTATTAAAATCTTGACGTCAAGGATATAAGATACCAAAAACCTATGACTTTGGCGACAGTTGAACAGGGGGAGTGAGAACTTCAATTGATGAGACACTACTCAGCAGGGGCAGCAAAGAAGGAGGCACTGAAAGAGAAAATAAGCAGCATTTATATGAAAAGGGTACCAAAAGGAGTGCAAGGAAGGTCAAGGAAAGAAAGTAAGACAAAGGTAGTGGCTGGCATTGTCAAATGCTGGAAAGGTGCAAAATACAGTAAGAGCTATAAAGTACCCTCTAGAGATAGCAATCTGAGTTCTTTGATCTTTATATATGTAACCAGTGGAAAGATGGGGAAAGAAGTCAAATTTTCCTGCTTTGGAAAGAGAATGGAGGTACATGAAGTCATTAAGTGTAATTCTCAAGAAAGTGGGATATGAAGTTTATCATGGGAAAAGGAAAAAATAGCTGGAAAGAATATTGAGGTTTAGAAAGGATTTATATCTATATGTTATTTTACTTTTTAGATAACGTTTACTATAATAGAAAAAAACTCAGGAACACCCAGATGGAAGGCATGTATAAGATGAGGAATGGGGAAAGCTAAGAAAATCAAATCAGACTAAATTTGATTTTTTAAGTATAAGACCTAGAAATGAATTCTTACTCATCTGTATTCCTATGACATTTTACTATAGTACTGAACATTGAAGGGCAACAATTTGTTGATAAGTTTACCATCTATACACCACTGAGAGTTGATCAAATGTAGTGAACACACCAGAAGATCAAGATGAAGGTTCACAGGTGATAAGATAGAGGGAGAACCCTGGGGAATGCAATGATGTAATGTATTATGCATATATACACATAACTATGTAAACAACAAAATAATTAATAAAAAATATAGTGAACATGCCAATGTTGCACTCCAAGAATCTAACTCATTGGTACATTAAAGCATTACAAATATATTTTAAAAATTTGTATCCACCTAAAAGGCATATTTTGGAAAAACAGATGAATAAGAATAAATTAAAACAGAACAAAAGGACAAACAGTAATTTGTAAGGGCAAGTTAAAAAGCTGATTTTTATGATATTTTGTGTAATGGGGAAATAGATTCCCACAAAGAAATGTAGCCTGAGTTGGTTGTTTGTATACTACAAGTGAAGATGGAGTGAGGGTCACAGGTGGAGTAGTAAGTTTTGAAATCATTACAGGAAAGAGATAGATATCTTGAAATGAAAATATTGAGATATCTTCCAGGATAAGAAGAGTAAAGAGGGTGATGAACAGTTCCTTCCCTGCAAATAGTCATTTAACTGAAGAAAATATTTTTTGAAAAATATGAAAGCATTGAAAATCTCTGGAAATTGCCCTAGGAACACACAACAAATCAAGAAACATTCATTTAAAATATCTATTATATTTTTATAAAAATAAGAGAGTCTGTGGAATTTGAGTCATAACCTACTACTTTTTTTTTTACTTTTTTATGGAAACTTGGAAAAAATAAAACAGTGTTTTCCAGGTGGATATAGTCAGGAAAACGGACCTCAGGATTTTTCAGGCACCAAATCTGAAACTATGAATTTACTGTGGGAAAGACAATTCTTTAGTATTTTATTATCTCTCCAATCCTGTGTTGTGTATACTGTATTAGGCACAAGACAACTAGATTCTCTTCCTCTAACCAGTCTCCTCTCCTAGGGCAGAAGTTCGACCATAGATGCAGAAGGCTGGAAAAACTGTTCCCTGATGATTCCTGCCCTAGCTCATGTTCAGGGTGGAGGTACCATGTTGCAAAGGTTAAGTTAAGAGGACAAACTGAGTATGCCACTTCCAGCAGAGTCCTTGGTGTTTGCCTGTACAGCAGGAGTAAAATCTGTTCTGGCTATCATACAGAGCAACTGAACATAATTGAGATTACGTAAATAAATCCTCACATTTATAGTCAGCTGATTTTCGACACAGGTACCAAGTATTTCAGAGGGGGAAAGGATAGTCTTTAAAACAAATGATGCTGATATAACTGAATCACATGCAAAAGAATGATTTTCATTCCTTACCTAACAACAGACACAAACATTAACTCAAAATGGATCATAAACCAACCAGGCATGGTGACCCATGCCTATAATTCCAGCAACCTGGAAAGACGAGGCTAGGGATCCTTGAATCTGAGTTCGAGATAACCCCGGGTAATGTAGTGAAACCTAGTCTTAAAAAAAGAAAAAAATGATCATAAACCTAATGTAAGAGCAAAAACCTGTAAAACCTTTAAAAGAAAATCTGAATCTTTGTCATCTTGATTAAGGCAGAATCTCTTACAAATAACAAAAGAAAAGGGACAATGATACATGAAAAAGGAAAATATAATATGTTGAACTACATGAAAATTAAAAACTTCTTTACAGAAAATTATCTCTCCAAGGAAGTAAAAAGACAACTTTGAAGTAAAAATGCAACTGAAGAAATTATCTGGAAATCATCTATCAGACAAAAGACCAAAATAACAATTATATAAAAACATAATTCAATAGTAAAAAGTCAAATATTTCTATTAAAATGGGCAAAAATTTGAATAAATATTCTTCAAAGAAGATATACATAAATAATAAACTAATAAGTATATATTTAAAAAGGCTTACTGACTATTTAACTATCCAGTAAAACCAAAAGCATATCTGATACCACAGCATACTCATTAGGATGACTATTAACAACAATCAAAATTGAAAGTACCAAGTATTGGCAAGGATGTAGAGAAATTAATAACCTTATACTTTACATTGTTGTTGACAACAATATAGACATACAGCAATATCTACTATATATATTTATGTATGTGTGAATATTTTTATATATATGTATATATATATATATATATATAAAGCAATATATACAGCAACAACCACTTCACATTGTTAATGTTGTAAAATAGTAATAGCATAGTCATTTGGGGACCTCATTTGGCATTTCTACCTACACAATGTTAAACATAGTTGATCCAGCAGCTATAGTACTAATTACATGCTCAAGAAAACTGAAAATATATGTCCACAAAGACTTAAATGCTAATGTTTGTAGAAGCATCATAATAATTGCTCAAAAGTGGAGACAACCTAAATGTACATAAACTGATGAATGGTAAATAAGATGTATGTTAATACAATAGATACTATTTAGCAACTAAAAGAAATGAAATACATATGTGAAGAGAATGATGAAATTTGAAAACTATTTACATGGAAAAAATGTTATAGAAGGTCACATATTTTCTGATGAAAAGTTTGGAATAGGCAAATTGATAGATTAATAAGTGTATAGACTAACAGTGGATTAGTTGAATGCAGGGCTAGAGAAATACAGAGTCACTGCTAGTGGGTAGGAATTTAGGGGGAGGCGATGGAAATGTTCTAAACAAATGATGATGTTTGCTTAACTCTCTTAATAAACTAACACCTTTGCAACCTACATTTTAAATAGCGGAATTTTATGCATTGTGAATTATATCTCAAAGATGCTTAAAAAAATCCTTTGGTTGATAGAATGTCATAGAACAAGCAAAGGGACAGGATTGCATAAGATAGTGGAAAAAAAAAGACAGTAAGTTTTCTCATTGCCTAGAGAAAAGAAGAATGAGTGTGCATTGGGGAAGGGGTGGGTGGTGAATAGTGAGAAAACAAATCAGAAATGCAGGAGGCAGCCAGATGTCTCCAATGAAGTTCACTCATGATGCCATACTGATGCCTCGTGAATAATGGGAGTCTATGAAGGCTTCAGAGTAGAAGAGTAATGTGATAGAAGCAATAATACAAGATTGATTCTAGTATGGTAGGATTTTTAGTTTAGATGCATATCATTTTTACATTTTGAAATGCCATCATTATATGCCAATATTATTTCTCATTTTTTGTCAATACAACCCTTCTATAGAAATCAAGCTGTTTTGTCATTTCTCATATTTAAACTCTGTATAGCTTTGCTTATTCAATTCACCCCAACTGGAAGTCACTCTTTCCTGCCCTCTACTGTATTTTGAGGACTGCTTTGAAATATCTTTTCTAAGATCTTCTCTGGTTACCTTCTAGTCAACTCTGATCACTTTTCTACTCTATATTTCCCTTCTCACATATATGTTTTTAATGTGAATGATTGCAATATTATATACATTCAATGTGTTGGTTGAAATATTACAATAGGCAGGTAAATAGACAGAAGGGTGGATGGATGACTAAATAGATACAGACAGATAGACAGACAAGAAGGTAGAGATTTAGAGCTAGATAGATTATAGATATGGTAAATTGTATCAATAAAGCGATGTAATATGCTATATATATAATGAGTTATTTCATTTCTAATATATGTTCTCCTGATACAAAGTATGTGCTACTACTTTGATTTCTATTGAATGTATTCTGATTAGCCCTAACATAGAACTCAGTGCCTAAAAAGTTACTGGAAAATGTTTAGTTAGCAAGTTCCTCCGGGAGGGTCATATTCTTTTGGCTCATCCTTCACATCATTTGGTCAAATCAAATTTTCTCTGTGTGACATTTAATGACTACATTCTCAATTTTCATCTTCTATGATATATACTTCCCAGATGGTCCTATTGTTACAATAATATTGCAAAACACATTTTTCTAACTTTCTCTCCTTCTGACACCTTCTGACTAGTGTCTCATTCCAATCACAGTGGCCTAGTCATGTCATGAGTTGCTTGGAAAACTAAGTGCTGTGTTGTGACTTCATTGCAGGTGATAAGAACAACTGCATGGAGCAAAGTGGAAATTCTCATTCAATGTTGTACTCAGGAGGTATATATTATAATTTACTGGTTGACATTTTACTTGAGTAATCAACATGTTTAGTGAACAACCTGGTTGATGGAAAAAAGACCTTTAGGAGTCACAAGGATGGTCATCATAGTCTTTCCTGGTGCATAATGGGTCTTTTTTGGAGGGAAAGAAAAACAAACACCTTGAAGATTTAAGACCCAGGCATCTGATACAAGTCCTAACCCTGCAAAACCTAAATGAAGATCAGATCTAGTAAATCGGTGAATGAACATGAAATATATTTGTTCACTTTGATCAAATGATGAAGAACAAAAACTATTTTTTGTGTTCATTTCTATGTACATCATAATTTACCACTTGGGAGAGAATTATATTTCACTTTAGCAGAATTCACCTTAAATTCAGGAGATTTTAGCTCTAGCTTCAAATTCTGGTTATTGCCATAACTATACTTTGAAGAAAGTTGTATAAGCTTTCTGATTATCCATTCAAAATATTTAAAAGGCAGTTATAATGATCCAATAAACTAAAGCTAGAAAATTGACTTACAAATTAAAATGATCTAAAAATAAAATTTAATATTATTTTGCAAGGTGAAAAATGTCAAATTCAGAATAAAAAGGTTCATAATGAAATGCTCATTTTCTTAAAAAAAGGACTTTAGTAATTTAATCTTTATTTTTGTTGATGAGATAAAAAAAAAAACCTTTAATTTAAATTTGACTTCTACCTCTGTGACATACATTTAAAATGTGGAAAAACAGGTTCTTATTTTAATTCCAATAAAATAAGTTCAAAAAGGCTAGTCTTTGGAATTTGAAGTGCAGATACTAGGGGAATAGTTTCATCTATAGGAACCAGAAGGACGTCTTGTCAAAAATAATGGTGATAGATAACAAGTAGTGCTCCTACAGAATCATTGATAGGAAGGAGATTCAGCTGACCTAACAAGATGTATCTGTAGCACAAAATACAACTATGGAAGAACCTGGGGGAGAAAGGATTTGTAAAATCATATTAGCTGTGTCTTTCATAATTGGCGGAAACTCATGCTTGAGTGGTGGCCCAGCATCTAGGAACAAACAATATGAAAGAGGTAACAGGGTGTAATCAAGTTATGGTCTTGAACTTGTTGGTGAACTAAGATGTTTATGAAGACAGTATTTCTGCCACTAAAAAATAGGTCTAATCTGCAGTTTTCACGATTGAACCTAAAATGAGCAGTGGGCTTCTGGATCAAGGTAGGGGTTCAATTATACAATGTGAGTTATATTAGTTATGATACAATCATATAGCTATCATATAATCAGATGACATGTATCATTTCATGGTGATACTAGCAAATGTTCATTGATTATTTAAAATGTGCTGTGTACTGTATTTTGTGATACATTGTTTTATATACCTCCTATTAAAGCCCTGGAGTTGATCTTTGTTGTGACCAAAATCTTACAAATGAGAAAACTGAGGAATGGGGGAAAGTTATTCAATATAGTCAAGGACACAAAGTAATTTCTATTCAAGCATCTAGCTCCAAAGTCCTAGTTATTAAACCACTCTTGTAAACTGATCCTCAGACAAGCTCAGAGTAAGACTATCAACAAAGGTGATATGCTGTTTGATGTCCACTTTCATAGAGATGAACTCATTAGCCAGACACAAAACAAAATTGAAGGTTTACTAATGACTTTAAACAAATCCAGAGCAGAGCTATGAAACAATATTGTGAAGCCTACGTTTTAACAAGAATGCAGAATCAGAACAAACAAATAGATATCAGGTGGAGTGGTGTGCAGGATAAAATAAGCTTTAGAAATGGATTGAGGCATGAAGACAGGAGATGAGTATTTGATGAGGAGGCACAGACATATGTTGTAGGGGGAAGCACAGCAATTTAAAAGATATGGCTGCTGTGAGAGAGTACTAGATCCAAAAGATACATTTTGTGCTTGTTAAATAACTCCTGCTTGAAATAAGATTTGGACAGATTGGAATGACCTCACAAGCAGGGAGATTAGACAAACTCCATCATTACTCTCCTCTAGGAAAGCTTGATTTTGTTCATTGTATTTGATCTCTCTCTTCAGATCTCCTATTCTATCTTAATGAACATTTTCCTCTTTTGTAGAGATAGTTATGATTCAAAGTGAGTCCTCAGAATGTAAAGGAATTAATCACAACCAGGTCAGTAGCTCAATCTTGCTATAGTACAGAATTCCAGGGAAATTAACAACTAATTTTGTAATTGCACAGAAATATCCTGATGAGGTGGTAAACAGGAATTTTCCAATATTCAATAATATACAAAAGTTATGCTATGAAAGCTTCTCTTCCACATGTTTTGTAAGGTTTATTCGTATTTAATTTTTTTTGAGAGATGTTTTTATTTTTTGTTTTTTAAATTTCTTCTGCTTGACTTTTTGCATATAGGAAAGTTTCTGTCTTCTGTGTGTTGATTTTGTAACTGGCTACCTTACTGAACTGGATAATTGTTTCAATAATTTTTTTGTGGATTTTTTTGGTTTCACTACATAAAAAAATCATATCTTCAGCATATATTAATAGCTTCAATTCTTCTTTGCCTATCGGTATCCCTTTTATGTCTTTCTCTTGCCTTATTGCCTAGATAGAATTGCCAGTACAATGTTAAAAAGTAGTGGAGAGAGTGGACATCCTTGCCTGGTTCCCAATTTTAATTGAAATAATTTTAGTTTTGCCCCATTTAAGATGTTGCTTGCTGTAGGTTTGTCATAGATGGCTTTTATTATGTTGCGATATGTTCCTTTCATTCCCAATTTTTTAAGAGCTTTTATCATGAATGGGTGTTGAACTTTATTGAATGTTTTCTCTACATCTGTTGATATGATCATTGAAAACTATACAAAGGAAACTTTTAAATGGAAAGACATTCCCTGCTCATGGATCGGAAGTGTCAACCTCTCAAAATGATCATCCTATCAAAATCCCTGTAAAATATCCAATGACATTCTTCAAAGGCATAGAACAAAAACTACTGGAATTCATATGGAACAACAAAAGAATAACAATATAAAAAAGCCTCCTGACCAAAAAAAAAAAAAAAAGAGAGAATAGAGGCATTACTATCCCAGACTTCAAATTATGCTACAAAGCCATAGTAATTAAAAGAGTATGGTACTGGTACAAAAACAGTCAGGCCAATTAAAAAAGAATTTAGTGCCCTGAAATAAAACCACACATATATAGTCAACTAATCTTTGACAAAGGAGTGAAAAACTTACAATGGAACAAGGATAGCCTCTTCACTAAATGGTGCTGGGAAAACTGGACCAAGACATGCAAAAAATGAACCAATATATCACACTCACACCATGTACAAAACCCAATTCAAAATGGATTAAAAAAAAAACTTGGATAAGACCTGAAACCATAAAAATCATAGTGGTAAGGGTTTAATAACAAAAGATTCACAAAGAATTCACACAACTAAGCAAAAACCTAACAAAAAGCCCAGTCAAAAAATGGGGAGAACGAAAAAGACACTTCTCCAAAGAGGAAACACAAATGGCCAACAGGCACTTGAAAAAATGCTCACATCACTAGTAATAAGGGAAATGCAAATAAAAACCACAATGAGATACTACCTTAAACCAATAAGAATGGCCCACATCAAAAAAACAGGCAACAACAAGTGCTGGCATAAGAGAAAGGAATACTCTTACATTGCTGGTGGGAATGTAAACTCGTTCAGCCCCTATGGAAACCTGTAGGGAGGACCCTCAAACTAATGAAAATGGAACTACCATTTGACCCAGCAATTGCTCTTCTGGGAATCTACCCAAAAGAAACCTCAATGCAGGTACAAAGGGACACCTGTGCCCGGATGTTTACTGCAGCACAATTTATGATTGCAAGGACATAGAAACAACCCAAATGCCCCAAGACAGATGAATGGATGAAAAGGATGTGGTATATTACACAGTAGAATATTACTCATCAATTTAAAATGACAAATTTGATGAATTTATGATATCATGGATATACCTAGAAGAAATCATATTGGCAGAAACAAGTCAGAAAGAAAAAGAAACCAAATGGTTTCACTAATATATGGGATATAGGAAAAACAAGCAAAAGAATAGGCAGACTAGTCAAAACAAGCTAATAACCTAACCAAAGTACACAACTGGTGGGGCAGAGAGGAAAAGAGGAGTGATTGGTCAGGGAGAGAAGGTGGTGGGTGATCCCTGGAGAATACAAAGATGTGAAATACATGTATAAATTTAATTAATTAACTAATTAATTAATTAATTGTTTTAAAAGAAAGAAAGCTTATCTTTTTGATGACACATTCAGGATTGTTTCACATTTTGTGAAATCGGTTCCCATTTTCTCTCCTATCTTTCAAAGAAAATGTAGGAACTAAAGCCAGAATATGTCATATTGGAAGAGACTCAATCTCAGCACATGTATTGTGGTATTACCTAAGGCAGTTAGGTTAATAATCTATGTAAAATCGTTCAGGATATGACTGGTTATTTTTACAAAAACACAACACTTAATTTTTTCTTTTGAAATAAGAGTAGTAATCCAGAGTCACCATGTTTATTTGAGATTTCAACAACCTAAACTCCTTCTACCTTTTTCCTACTAGCATTCACTCCTTTTATTGAAGCACACTTTACATGTAGGCAAATGCACAGATCATAGATGTGTGAGCTTTGACCAATTTACATATGCTATAAATCAATACCAAATTGAAATACTATTTCTATCATTCCAGAGGGTTTTTCCATGTTCTTTTCCAGTTAACTGTTCATTCTCATACTCAGAGAGAGAAATTTTGTTCAGATATTTTAGCCTTATACAATTTTACATGATCTTAGGTTCATATGATTACTGCAGTTTTATTTTGCTTTCTTTACTTCAGTATAATGTTTTTGAGATTTACTCATATTGTTGCTTACATGTAATAAGTAACAAGGAATTCAATCTTTTTTTTTACTGCTGAATAGTATCCTATTATATGAGTGTAATCACAACTTATTTATCTATTTTCCTGTATATGATGCACTTGGGATTTCAGATTATGAACAAAGATACTAACAACATTGTAGTTTTTTTGTTATTTCAACTTTTATTTATTTATTTAAAATTTTATTTATATATAACTTTCACATCATTATAATCCCAGGGATTCACCCCCAGCCCTCCCCACAATTACCCCCTTTCCACCCATGACCAAAGTTGTGTGCTTCAGTTTGGTGCTCTGCTTGTTTTGACTTTTCCGCATGACGTTTGTTTCTTTTTTCCCTATATCCCATTTATTAGTGAAACCATTTCTGTCTTTTTCTTTTTCACTTGTTTCTACTAATGTGATTTCTTCTAAGTACATCCATGTTATCATAAAATCCAATTTGTCATTTTTAATTGATTAGTAATATTCCATTATGTATATATACCACATTTCTTTTCATCCAGTCATCTGTTTTGGGGCATTTAGATTCCTTCCAAGTCCTTGCAATTATAAATAATGCTGCAGTAAACATCCGAGCACAGGTGTCCCTTTGTACCACACTGAGGTCTCTTTTGGATAGATTCCCAGAAGAGCAATTACTGGGTCAAATGGTAGGTCCATTTTCATTAATTTGTATTGGACATGATTTATGAAGACAAACTTTTATGTATCATAACTAAATATTCAGAAGTAGAATTGCTAGTAATAAAGCAGTTGATATTTCACTTTATAGGAAACTACCAAAAGTTTTTAAGCTTACTACCAGTTGGGTATATTACACAGTAGTACATGAAAGTTTCAGTTAACTCCACATTCTCATCAATATTTGCTATTGCCAGTTTTAAGTTTTAGCTATTTCATAAGTGTGTAGTGATGCATTAATATGAGTTTATATTTTCTCTCTGATTACTGATGTTAAATTTCTTTTTGTGTGACTTTTGGCCACTCATATGTTTCTTCTGTGATATATTTCTTAGCCTCTAAGTTCCTTTATGTTGGTATTGATAGAATTATTTCTATACTCTGGATACATTTCTAAATTCTGGATACATTTCTGTATTTTGGATATAGTTCTTCTGTCAGATATGAGTATTATAATTACTTTATTTGCATTTGTGACCTCCCTTGTTTTCATTTTCTTAATCATTTGTTTTGATGAGCAAAAGTTTTTAAATTTGATGATCTACTCAAGTTTTTACTTTAATGGACAGAGACTTCCATTCCCCTGGAATCTTCTATACTTCAGATTATGACGGCATTATCCTGTTTTCTTTTATAGGCCTTATGGTTTTGTATATGATATGAGATAAAAAAGAAAATCTTTTCTTCCCAAATGAATATCCTGTTTCAGCACCTTTTGTTAAAAAAAATTTTCCTTTCTCCAAGAAATTGAACTGACAGCTTTGTCAAAAATCCAATGACTATTTATGTGTTGACCTATTTCTGAACTATATTCTATTCCATTGATCTGTTTGTCTCTCCTTTTAGCAACCCCATACCATGATTTTTACTTTAGCTTTTGTTCTAGATCTTACAACTACATTGTGCAAAGTCTCCAGTTTTCTGACTGTTATTTAGATTATTTCACTATTTCAAGTCTTTTTATATTCATATAAATTTTAAATTTTAGCATCAACTTAACAATTTACACAAAAAAAATCGTTTGCTTAGGTTTTTCTATTTTTAAATTTTTTTTTCTTAAATAAACCATTTATTTTAGAATGTTTTCAGGTTTACAGGGAAGTTCCAAAGATAGTACAGAGTACTCCCACACCAAGTATTCTCTATTAAGTTCTTACATCATTATGGTACATTATAATTAATTAACCATACTGATATGTCATTTTCAATTAACGTCCACAACTCATTCATATCTCCAGATTTTACCCAATGCCATTTTTATTTCAGTACCCCTCCCATGTACCATGTTAAAATCTGTCAAGTGTTCTTAGGTCCTTTTTGGTTGTTTGAACTTTCTTAGTTTTTGCTGATTTTTGATGACTTGACAACTTTGAGGAGTACTGAACTGGTATTTTGTAGAATGTAACTCAGCTGAAATATGTCTGATGTTTTTGTTTATGATTAGGTGAATTTTTCCACAAAAGGGAGTGCCATATTTATCATATTACATCAATGGTGCATACTATCAACATGATTTATCACTATTAATGTTAATCCTGATTACCTGACAGAGGTAGTGTTGTCAGGTTTCATCGTAGCAATTTTTTCCCAATTTCCATGTTGTACTTTTTACAAGACACTTGACACAGTGACACTCAAACATGGAGAGTTATTTTCTATCTCCTCAAGGGTACACTATATAAATAACTTGAAATTCTTCTGCATAGGATGTTTGCCTATTATTTCCCATTTATTTTTTCAATTGTTTACATATATTAGGGGGGAATCATGAATGTCCATTTTTAAAAAATTATTTATTTATATATATTTCACATCATTGTGATCCCTGGGGGACCCCACCACCTCCCCTCCCTGGCCACTCTAGCTGGTCCCCTCCCGCAGTTGTGTACTTTCCTTTGGTTGTCCATATATTAGTGAGACCATTTGGTTTTTGTCTTTTTCTTTCTGACTTGTTTCTGCCAGTATGATTTCTTCTAGGTACATCCATGTTACAAAAAATTCATCATATTTGTCATTTTTTATTGATGTGTAATATTCCATTGTGTATATATACCACATCTTTTTCATCCAGTCATCTGTCTGGGGCATTTGGGTTGTTTCCAAGACCTTGCAATTATAAATAATGCTGCAATAAACATCTGAGCACAGGTGTCCCTTTGTACCCACATTGAGGTCTCTTTTGGGTAGATTCCCAGAAGAGCTATTGCTGGGTCAAATGGTAGCTCCATTTTCATTAGTTTGAGGGTCCTCCACACAGCTTTCCATAGTGGCTGGACCAGTTTACATTCCCACCAGCAGTGTAAAAGTGTTTCTTTCTCTCCACATCCTCGCCAGTACTTGTTGTCTGTTTTTTGGATGTTGGTGTAAACTTATTGGTGTAAAGTGGTATCTCATTGTGATTTTGATTTGCATTTCCCTTACTGCTAAAGATGTTGAACATCTTTTCATGGGCCTTTAGCCATTAGGACTTCCTCTTTGAAGAAGTGTCATTTTAGATCTCCTCCCCATTTTTTAACTGGGTTTTTTGCTCTGTTTTTGTTAAGTTGTGTGTGTTCTTTGTGTATCTTTCTTATCAGACCCTTGTCACTTGTATGGAGGGCAAAATTTTTTCCCACTCAGTTGGGATTCTTTTTGTTTTTTCTTTTATCTCTTTTGCTGTACAATTTTAGTTTGATGTAGTCGCAGTTGTTTATGTTTTCCTTCATTTTTTTTGCCATCTATGGATGTGGCCAAAATGGGTTTCTGAATTGTAACTCATGAAGTGTTTTGCCCTGGTTTTCCTCTATATATTTAATGGTTTTGGGTCTTAGGTCTAAGTCTTTTATCCATTTTGAGTTGGTTTTTGTACATGGTGTGAGGAAGGTATCTTGGTTCATTTTTTTGCATGTCTTGTTCCAGTTTTCCCAGCACCATTTATTGAAGAGGGTGTCCTTGTTCCAATGTAATTTTTTCACCCCTTTGTCAAAGATTAGTTGACTATATATGTGCGGCTTTAGTTCAGGGGATTCAGTTCAGTTCCATTGGTCTGATTGTCTGTTTTTATACCAGTACCAAGCTGTTTCAATTACTATGGCTTTGTAGTATAGTTTGAAGTCTAGAATAGTAATTGCTCCATTCTCTCTTTTTCTATTTAGGAGATTTTTCAATAATCGAGGTCTTTTGTTATTCCATATGAATTTCTATAATTTTTGTCCTCTATCTTTGAAGAATGTTGTTGGAATCTTTACAGGGATTGCTTTGAATTTGTAGATTGCTTTTGGTAGGATGGCCATTTTGATGATATTAATTCTCCAATCCATGAGCAGGGAATGTCTTTCCATTTCCTTATGTCTTCTTCTATTTCCTTTAGCAGAGTTTTGAAGTTTTCTTTATATAGATCTTTCATATGCCTTGTTAGGCTTACCCCTAGGTGTTTTATTTATTTATTTTTTTCGGTGCGATGGTAAATGGAATGTTTTTTTTTTTAATTTCTTCTTTTTCTGTTTGGCTTTTTGTGTATAGGAAAGCTCTGTCTTCTGTGTGTTGATTTTGTAACCAGCTACTTTGCCGAACTGGTTTATTGTTTCAAGAAGTTTTTCTGTGGATTTTTTGGGGTTCTCTACATAAAAAAATCATATCATCTGTATATAATGTGAGTTTCAGTTCTTCTTTTCCTATCTGTACTCCTTTTATGTCTTTCTCTTATCCTATTGCCCTTGTTAGAACTTCCAGTACAATGTTGAAAAGTAGCAGAGAGAGTGGGCATCCTTGCCTGGTTCCAGATCTTAGTTGGAATGATTTTAGTTTTTCCCCATTTAAGATGATGTTTGCTGTAGGTTTGTTATAGATGGCTTTTATTATGTTGAGATATGTTCCTTTTATCCCCAACTTTTCAAGAGCTTTTATCATAAATGGGTGTTGAACTTTATCAAATGCTTTCTCTGCATCTATTGATATGACTATATTGTTTTTGGTTTTCTCTTTGTTGATGTGGTGGATTACATTAATTGATTTTTGAATGTTGAACCATCCCTGTGCCGCTGGGATAAATCCCACTTGGTCATGGTGAATAATACTTTTTATGCATCATTGGATTCAGTTTGCCAAGATTTTATTTAAAATTTTTACATCTGTGTTCATTAGGGAAATTGGTCTATAGTTTTCTTTCTTTGTGCTGTCTTTTTTTACTTTTGGTATGAGAGAGATGTTTGCTTCATAGAATGTGTTTGGCAGTTTTCCTTCTTTCTCAATTTTTTGGAAAAGTTTTAGTAGCGCTGGCATTATTTCCTCTTTGAATGTCTGGTAGAATTCATTTGTGAAACCATCTGGTCCTGGGCTTTTGTTTTTAGGTAGTGTTTTGATGACTGTTTCAATCTCAATACTAGTGATTGGTTTGTTTAAGTTCTCTACTTCTTCTTTGTTTAGTTTTGGGTGGTTATATCTTTCCAGGAATCTGTCCATCTCATCCAAGTTGTTGTATTTGTTTGCATATAGGTGTTCAGAGTTATCTCTGATTATCCTTTGGATTTCTGATGTGTCTGTTGTAATTTCTCCTCTTTCATTTGTAATCCTGCTTGAGTGTTCTCTCTTCTTTGTGAGGTTTGCAAGGGGTTTATCAATTATATTTATTTTTTCAAAGAACCAACTTTTGGTTTTGTTGATTTTCTCAATAGTCTTTTTGCTATCTAGTTTATTTCTGCTTTTATTTTTATTAGTTATTGTCTTCTGCTGGGTTTTGGGTTTTTTTGTTGTTCTTTTTCTAGTTTATCGAGTTGGGAGATTAGGTTATTTCTTTGGTTATTTTCTTGCTTTTTGATATGAGCCTGTATTGCTATGAACCTTACTCTTAAAAATGCTTTTGCTGAGTCCCAGATATTCAGTCTCCATTTGTTGAGCATTCTTGGTTTCTTTTCATTGCTGATTTCTAGTTTGATGCCTTTAAGATTGGAGAAAAATGTTGGTACTATTTTAATTTTTGTATATATGTTAATATTTGGCTTATGTCCTAATATGTGGTCGATTTTTGAGAATGTTCTGTGTGCATTTGAGAAGAATGTTTATTCCTTTCCTTGAGGATGCAGTGTCCTGTAGATATCTATTAGGTCCATACGGTCTTGTTCTTCATTTAGGGCTTTTGTGTCTTTGTTTAGTTTTTGTCTTGTTGATCTGTCCTTTGATGAGAGTGGTGTGTTGAAATCACCTACCACATGTATTTTTGCCAATGTCAGTTTTCAGTGCTGTTAGTAGGTTGTTTGATGAATTTTGGTGCTCCCTCATTTGGTGAGTATATGTTAATAATTGATATGCCTTTGTTATGTATTGACCCTTTTACCAATATATAGTATCCTTCTTTATCCCTTGTCACCTTTTTTAGCTTAAAGTCTACTTTATCTGCTATTAGTATGGCTACTCCTGTTTTCTTCTGGGGGCTATTAGCTTGCAGAACTGTTTTCCAGTCTTTTACTTTTAGTCTGTGCTTATCTTTTGTGTTTAAATGTGTTTCCTGCAGACAGCAGAATGTTGGGTTTTGTTTTTTGATCCATTCTGCTACTCTGAGTCTTTTGATTGTTGGATTTAGACCATTGACATTTAGGGTGATGATTGGTACTTGCTGTTCTGGTGTTGACTTTTGGATGGTCCTTTGGAGGTTAGGATTTCCTTTTTTTTTTTTTTTCTGTTACTGATATTTGAGATTCTGAAGTCGGGTTTTTGGTTGTCATTTTGAGGTTCTGACTAAATTCCTTGTTTTGATCTGCTTTATCTTCTGTTTGTTTAAATCTGAGAGCTTCTTGCAAGATTTCTTGGAGTGGTGGTTTAGTGGTAGCGTATTTCTGGAGGCTTTGCTTATCTGGGAAGGTTTTTATTCTTCCTTCATAGAGGAAAGAAAGCTTTGCAGGATAAAGTAGACTTGGCTGGCATTTTTTATCTTGGAGTTTTTTGAAGATATGACTCCATGCTCTTCTTGCTTGGAGTGTCTCTTCAGAGAAATCTGAGGTCAGCCTAATAGGTTTTCCTTTGTATGTTATCTGTTTCTTTTCTCTAGCCAATCTCATTTTTTCCTTATCCTGGACTCTTGGGAGTTTTACAGTGATGTGTCTTGCTGAGGTTTTTCTTTAGTTGGTGTGGTTTGGTATTCTTTTGGCTTCCTGGATGTTTAATTTCATTTCTCTCTTCAGGATTGGAAAGTTTTCCTCCATTATTTCTTTAAATAGCCTTTCAGTACCCATATGTCTCTCTTCTCCTTCTGGGACACCCATAATTCTTATGTTTCCTTTCTTTAAGGAATTGGACATTTGTGAGTTTTTCTTCTATTTTCTTACATTGTGTCTCTCTTTCTCTGTCTTTCTTCCTCCTCTCGATTTCGGTGTTTTCCAGTGTACTTATTCGTTCCTCAACTTCGTCCAGTCTGCTTTCATAAATTTTCCCTGTGTTTTTGAGCTCTTCTGTTGCTCTCTTTAGATCTTGGGTTTCTTTCTGAATGTTGCTCATATATTCAACTTTATTCTTCAATTCTTCAATTATTTTATCTTTGTTGCTGTTTTCTTTCTTAATTTTTTTTACATTTCTTCTTCTAACTTCTTCAGTTTCTCTGCCATGCTCACTTGTTTTTCTTTATGTTTTTCTAATTCTTCCCTCAGCTCTTTATATGCTTGCAACATTCATAGGTTCAGCTCCTTGTCTGCAAGATGGTGCATTTCTTCAATATTATATTTTTTGGTTTCAAGAGTTTGTCTTTCCTTCTATGGTGTATTGGTTTCTGTGGGGCTTGCTGGGGTGTTTGCCTTTTTCTTCCTTCCTATGCTTTGCTTTCGCACTTGTTCTACATATTGAGCGACTATGGCTCTATTATTGGCTGGCATGTTGATTGGAGTCTTCTGGTAGCTTGTAGTTGAGACTCTCAGTCAACCCCGTCAGTTCTGTGTTACCCTAAAAGGGGTTCTGATTAGTAGATGCTATAGGGCTTCTTCTGTGGTTCTTTATGGAGGAGGAGTATAGGTGTCTTTCCTTGTTGTTCCTTTTGTTTTTAGTCCTTCTGTTGGGTTATTTTGTCTGTGCTGGGGCCGCAAAGCAGTCCCAGCGCTTCAGGTCTCTCTCAGGATCTTTAGGCTGCTGGGTGGTGCCTCCACCCCCACCAGGGGTCTGGATTGCAGTCCCTGCTCTTGCAGCTGGTTCGGGTCCCTTCCTTTCCCTGGATGTCTATTTTGTACTTTTGATTAAATACAATCTATTTTGTTTTGGTTCCTATTCTTGTATCTCATGGGCATGTTTCATATTTTACTATTTTGAACAGTTTCTTTAATTACTGATACTATAAAATGCTATGATTCAGCTTATATGTTCTAATTTGGTTCTAGAATCCACTAATTCTTAAAGGGGTCCTGGTTTCTCTATTTGGAGAATGGTATTAGAAAGCAAGGTCTGGGCTCTGGAACTCAGCTTGAGTTTTATTTTAATCTATAGATAAATGACATTGTAAAATATTATTCTTCAAATCATCAAGATGCATCTCTCTCCATTCAGCTAGGTCATCTTAGTTTCTCTTAACAATATTTTATAGATTCTGGCATAGAGATCTTGCACATCTTTTGTCATATTTAGTTCCATATTTTTGATATTTTTAGAATTACAGTATATAATAGTTCAAAAACTTCATACCTCAAATATGTGTTGCTAGTATATAAAACACACACACACAATTGATTCTTTAAAATATTACCTTGAAAACTGTGAAGTTGTTATGTTTACATGTTTACTTAGTTTCCATGTTTACTTTTCAGCCTTAGTGTTTTATCCCTTGGGTTTTCTGTGTTTATGACTCATGTTTCTGAGTAAAAAGAGTTCTATTTCTTTTTTTTCCATTATTCATTTCATTTTTTAATTTTTTTTATTTTTGTTTTTTTTATTACACTGGCTAACACCTCTAGGATAATGCTGAATAGAATGGACTTAGAGCAGATACCATTAATTTTCCTCAATGTTGAAAATGTTTACTATTATATAGATTGTCGAACTTTGTTTTGAAATCACCTTTGCCAGACATGAGGAGTTAATATTAAACTTACTTTGTTAAGAGTTTTCACCATGAAAAATAATTTGATTTGGCTAAAATATTTTTATATAGAGAGAGGTAATTATAATTGTGAATGACATTAGCCAGGGTTTCAATATAGAACAGATGTTTTACACTGAATAAATTCTACTTGGTCCTGGGGTTATAGCCTTTTATATATTCCTAGATTTGCTATGTATTTCTACATTTATGTACATAAGGCATATTAGTTTATATATTATTTTCTTTTAATGTTCTTTTCCAGTTTTGAGATTTATATTATCCGTTAATACTCTTTATAGGAATTGTGTTATATTTTTCTTTATTCTCTGTAAGATTTTGTATATACTTTCATTAAACTTTTGATGTAATTTACAGGAATGCTATCCAGGTCTGAAGTTTTATTCGTGAGAAAATTTTTAATAAATATTTTCTTTTTTTAACAGATATGTAGGGTTAATTCACCTTTTAGTTCTTGTATGAGTTTTAACGTTTTTTAAATATTTAATAATTTATTTATATAAATTTCACATCTTTGTGATCTCTGGGTTCTCCCCCCAACTCTTCTCCCACCCATGTTGTGTACTTTAATTTGGTTGTTGGCTCATTTTGACTTTTCTTCATGGCTTTTTGTTGATCTTTCTCATGTCCCATATAGTCGTGAAACCATTTGGTTTCTGACTTTTTCTTTTTGACTTGTTTTACTAATATGATTTCTTCTAAGCCCATACATGTTATCATAAAATTATCCAATTTATTGTTTTTAATTGATGAGTAATATTCCATTGTGTATATATATCACATCTTTTTCATCCAGTCATCTGTTTTGGGACATTTTGGTTGCTTCCATGTTCTTGCAATTATAAATAGTGCTGCAATAAACATCTGAGCACAGGTGTCCCTTTGTACGCCCATTGAGATCTCTTTTGGGTAGATTCCCAAGAGAGCAATTGCTGGGTCATAGGGTAGATCCATTTATTAATTTAAGGGCCCTCCACACAGCTTTCCACAAAGGTTAGATCAGTTTACATTCCCAACAGCAGTGTAAGAGTGTCCCCATCTCCACATCCTCACCAGCAGTCGTTGTTACCTATTTTATGGATGTGGGCCATTCTTACTGGTGTAAAGTAGTATCTCATTGTGGTTTTGATTTGCATTTCCCTTATTGCTGGTGATATTGAGCAATTGTTCATGTGCCTATTGACCATTTGTATTTCTTCTTTGGAGAAGTGTCTTTTTAGTTCTCCCATATTTTGATTTGTCTTCTTGTTTTTCTTTTGTTGAGTTGTGTGAGTTCCTTGTGGATCTTCATTGTTAAACCCTTATCACTCTTGTGGAGGGCAAAATTCTTTTTCCCATTTGGTTGGGTTTCTTTTAGTTTTTTTCTGTTGTCTCTTTTCTGTACAGAAGTTTTTTAGTTTGATGTAGTCCCATCTGTTTATGTTTTCCTTCATTTTTTTACCATCTGTAGATTTTTACCATCTATAGAAAGGGACTTCTGAATTGGACTTCATGGATGGTTTTTCCAAAGTTTTTTTCTATGTATGTTATGGTTTCAGGTCTGACATTTAAGTCTTTTATACATTTTGAGTAGGTTTTGTACAAGGTGTGAGGATGTTGTTTTGGTTCATTTGTTTGCAGGTCTTAGTCTAATTTTTCCAGCACAATTTATTGAAGAGGCTATCTTTGTGCCCATGTAAGTTTTTCCCTCCTTTGTCAAAGATTAGTTGACTATATATGTGTGGTTTTATTGCCGAACACTCAATTCTGTACCATTGGTTTGATTGTCTGTTTTTGTACCAGTACTATGCTGTTTTAATTATTATGGCTTTGTAGTATAATTTAAGGTCTGGAATAGTTAGGCTTCCATTCTCTTTTTTTGGCCAGGAGGCTTTTTGATATTTGAGATCTTTTGTTATTCCATATGAACTTCTAAATTGCTTTTCTATCTCTTTAAAGAATGCCATTGGGATTTTTATAGGGATCGCATTGAATCTGTAGATTGCTTTTAGAAGGATGGCCATTTTTGATGATGTTAATTCTTCTAATCCATGAGCAGGGAATGTCTTTCCATTTCCTTATTTCTTCTTCTATCTCTTTAAGCAGCATTTTAAAGTTTTCTTTGTATAGTTCTTTCATGTAATTTGAAGTTATTATGAAAGAAATTTTTCTGTTAAATCTAAGTTCTTGAATACATTAAAACAAAATTACAATATTCATTTTCTGTCTCTTTCAAGGTGTATAGAACATGTATTGGCATGTCCTCTTTCATTCCTGATAGTGGTATTCCCTGCCTTTATTAATATGGATCTACTATCTTTTTGTCCAAAGTGTGTCCTCAACCCTACCACCAAGTACACATCAACCATATAGAAAGGCCAGTAAGGTGGAAATCATGAGAACTTCTCCACCCCACTTATCCTTTAAGGGATAATTTAGATATTTCACATATCACTTTGAATACATTCTTCTGGTGTAAACTATTGTGTGCATGAGATTGCATTTTCTAAAGATGCAGTGTAATTGTTTCATTTACTTCTCTTATAGTGTGACTTTGATACTCCTTTCATCAAGAGATGGGATCCATTTTCTAGTTCCTGGGATTTTGGTTGACTGTGACTATGGAAGACATGACACTATGTGACCTAAGAGACTAGATTATAAGCAGTATTTTTTCAAGACAATTCTCTTGGGAATAATTTTTTGGACGCAAACTTGGTCTCTGTCTATGACCTAGACTTTCTGTACAGACCACATGGAGAGACTCAGTCAGTCATTGAAAGCTCGGATCTCTCTCCCTGTCCTTCTAGATCTATCCTATCTGGCTGAAACCATATGGGAAATTAGAGTCAAACCTAATCTGCCAAACCCTTTCGAATATCTTGCCCATGAAAGTATGAGAGGTAATAAAACCTTGTTATTATTTGGGCTATTAAAGTTAGGGGCAATTTTATGAAGCTATAGGAGAAAATAACAGAGAAATAGTACCTTTATACTGGAAAGCAATATGCACAGCTAAACATTAGGAGTTAAGATAATAAGGGAAAAGAGAAAGATGAATGTTTTGGGACATTTAAAAATACCTGTCACACTTTCCATTAACTTAGAGTTTGATGGTAAGAATAATAGCTTTTCTATATTAACATATGTAAGGTGATAAATGTTTTCATTGTGCACATAATTTGTGGATGATAATGATAATATTTATCATTTAGTAAAGTAAATGCTTTAAATATCTAATCTAAATCCTTATAATAACACTCTGAAGTAGGTCGTATTTTCCCTGACTTATAAATGAAGAAATAAAACTTTACAAAAAAAATATTTAGTAAACAGGGGAAAATGTTGAAATTCAAGTCCTAGAGTCCAAAATCTAAATCTGGTTTTGAATTTTAAGATGGAATAGTAGATGGAAATAGAAAGGAAGGTTTTGTAAACATAAGATATTGCATTTATGAAAGAGGAAGGTAACTCATGCTATGTGGGTGGACTTCAAGAAGTTTTGAATTATTTAAGCTCAAGATTCAAGGCAGGAAGTGGGAAGGAGTCTGGAGAGCACTAAGCACCAAATGTGGAAAATCTCAAGTGGAAAGCTAAACATTTCATGCCTTAAATATAAGGAATTACTGAAAGATTTTAAACAAAGGAATGAAATTATTCCAACTTTTACCTATCTCATTCAGGTATAGTAAGCAGGTTGGAAAAGAGACGAGAATGATAAATTAGAACAAACTGTACTAGGTCAGCATGTTAGATTTAATCAGGAGAACACAGGCAAAATTGGAGATGAGGGATTAGATTTAAGAAACTCTTCAGAGATAAAACTGCTAGCCCTTGGCTTTCCTAACTAGGTAGGTAATGGAAAATGAAAATTAGGACTGGGTAGGAAATGTTTTGAAATATCACTAGTTGGACTGAAGCATGGATTGTAAAAAGTTTGCAAATTAGTATAGAGAAAATACTGAGTATGAGGTACTAAAAAGATATCAAGTAGCATATACCAAAAAAAGTTCAATATATAATTTTGAAGTTTGCTAAAATATCCAATTGCAAAAACATATTTAGTATTCACAGCAGTTGTTGTAATTTAAGCAGATGAGTTGGTGAGGTCACCATCAGAATCTATGCAGGAGAGTAGCAGGCTGAAGTTAGATTCCTAAGGAGGCACTTTTAAAAAAGAGGCAAAAGAGAAGGCTAAAAAAGAACTTGGAAAGATAAGATTAAATGGGTAGATGGATAACCATAAAGAAATGACATCACCAATACCAAATAAAGATGATGTTATTGATATCAGAAATAGTAAGAAATCAAGACAAATTCTGAAAAGTATGTAATGAATTTGACCGATTTAAAAATCTTGGTCTCATTTTTGACTCTTTTCTTCTCATACTTAATGAGTGATTTTCAACAAATCATACTAATGGCTACTTCACTAGAATGTAACAACTCTTGCTCTCTTTACTACAAAATAATCTTCTTACTTCCACACTTGCTTCCTTACATTTTAGTCACAACACAGCACCCAGAATCATCCCATAATAAAAGGAGTAATACAACTTACCTTTGTGTTCAACATCCACTAATCCCAACACTACTGGTATAACAGAACTCTTACATTTTATTGTAGTCAGATATAATAATATTAATTTCTCTAGCTCAAAGTTATGAAAATATTCCCCTATATGATCTTTTAGATTTCACATTTAGGTCTAAAAATCATCTGTATTTTGTCCTCTATGTTATGAGATTAAGGTCACTCTATCTATCTATCTATCTATCTATCTATCTATCTATCTATCTATCTATCTATCTCTCTCTCTCTAAATATATATATATATATATATCTGTCTCACTCTTCTCTCTCTCTTTCATTGATATATGGACTAAAAGATGAATTGATCTAGTTGGTACTGCAGCAGAGGTTGAAACACTCAATATTTCCCAACTACCACAGGGCTACCTTTCTTATAAATCAATTAACCAAGGATATTATATATATATGTATAACTCTAGTCTACTTTAATATAAATATTATGCAGAATTCTTTGCCAATGGGATAGACTCTAAGTCTATCAATTTTGTTCTTCTTTTATGATCATCTTATACATTTTGATCTATTCCACTTTGATAGTAATTTGACTAGTGTGGCACTGAATATATAGATCAGCTTGAAGAGAAATGACTTCACATTATGAAATTCTGAAGTATGAGACTGATCAAACCGAGTAAGCAAAGAAGGTTGCTGGGTATGGCTGGAGAACATGGGCTGCTTGTGACCCCAAACCACATGATTATATGATTCCACTTGCCTATGTCAATTACTTAATTAAAAAACAGAGACACTCTAAGTGGTGAATGGAGAGTGTGGACTTTTCTGGGTTGGAGAAAAAGAAGAAAATCACTGTCAAATACAAGTGTCTGTGAGGGTGGTTCTAATGATTAAACGAGATCTAAGTTGTTAAAAGAAACTTTCTTGAGTGATCAAGAAAATGGGGACTTTGTGTTGCTCAAAAATAGATTCTGGAGTAGAAATATTGTGGCTCTTTTGAGAAAAAAAGTTTGCTTCCATCTGTAAATTGTAAGGGTCAAATCATTTCCCTCCAAACTGTATCTCTTTCACCAACCAACTAACTTCCTGAAAATCCCCATGCTGTTGCCACCCTTAATAACAAATGAAAATCAGGTCACACAATAAACTGTCAAATATATCCATGCTTATGGAGATAAGAGACAGAGTATTTGAAACCTGGTCTGTCCCAGAACATCTGGGAAGCTACACACTCTTGGGTTAAGAGACAATTGCTACACCAAGGATTTCTAAGATTGTTTCAATACCCCAAGGCTCAGTGCTGTTCATCCACAGAATGAGGCAAATCAAGTGTGCATATACTCAGCAGGATGAGAGGTAAAATGTGGATGGAGTAGGGGTGCTCTGTTCTGTCTTTTAAGGAGAGTTCCCCAAAGGAAGCAAGTGTGCCCACTCCCACTAGCTACAGCTCAACCTGGCTCTAATTAGGAAAGCTAGGGGGTTTCCGTAGCAACTGTGCAGGACTTTCAGAGATACACCAGACTCTGCTTGGTTGCCAGGGAAACAACAGCAGGGGGCAGTGGGGAAGCTGGTGCTCCGGGTAACTGCTGCTTGTGAGGTACTGTCCTAAGGGATGAGCATTTCCAACTTGTGGCAAATTTCACCATCCCTGGACTCATCAGTCAGGGACAACAACAAAAAGATTCCTGACTTCAGCATGAAACCTTTGAGCTTTTCTCCTCATTTACTCCTCTCTCTGTAAATAATTAGCAAATAATAATAATAAGGTAACTAAGCAAAGGTAATTTCAACTTAAAAGACAAAAGTTGTCTCTGGAGATGCAAGACACTTGAGAGGCATCTGGCTAGAAATCCCATTGGCAAAGAACTCTGCAAAGTTTGAGAGATTATTTGCAGAGTCATATAGGAAAACTTCTCAGACTAAAACAAGAAAGGCAATTAGTTACCTGTTCGGAAACAAAGAGACATCTGTGCAAAGTATGGTAGCATAGTCACAGGGGGCAGGTACTATGCATCAGGAATATATTCCAGCTGTACTTCTCGCCCCCCTTCAACTCAGTTCAAAAGCTCTAGTTAGTCTCAAGTAGAATTTTCACCAAGATCTAAGGAAAGTAAGGATTCCCAGCTTTCTCAAGGTACTGGAAAGATGTGCTATAGATCTAATTATCCTATTTTTATTCATTTTTGACAGATTTCAGGGGTCCTCTGGATCTCAAAAATTAACAGGATCTCTATGACACAGAAAACAGGTCTAAGGCCTTTAGTACCTTATTTCACTCACAAAATTGGTAGTTTGAAGAAAAATTAGATTTCCATAATAACAGTATTAACTGTACTACTTATTGAATGCTTAATCTGTGTGCCATTCTATATATATATATATATAACTACCACCTAAGCATTATTATTATTTTTATTGTATTGTACAGAAAATGGAATAGGTGCGGAGAAATTTAAAGTACAATATTCAAGGTCACACACATTAAGTAGACACTGAATTCAAGCCCAGTTGCACCTGACTCTAAGATACAAACACATTTCAGTTTGACTTACCAATGTATGCAGTCCAGGTGTCTCTCCTAGTGACTGGTGGAGATGACTGTGGAATATGAAGACAGCTGGTGGTTAGGGAGCCACGCTGAAGAAGACAAAGCTGAATGTATGACTTGTTGAACAAACATTTGACTATTTTCTTAAAGATCTCGCTTTCTCCAGTGTTCTGCCTTACATACAGGATTATGGAGTGGTGGACTTCTGCACTGTTCATGTCATAATATCAAATTTGATTGATTAACTTTTGGCAATAATATAATTTTGGGGATATAGCTTCACACTTCTATAGGGGCATAAACTTCAACCTTTCATCACATTATCAAACTGACTGTCCCCCTACCCTATCATCCGTCACCCTTCACCTTCCATTTTGGTAATCAGCATAGATTTTTAGAACCTAAGAAATATTTGCTTTGTGTTTTGCTAGTTTATTTTCTTTGGTTATTTATCTTCCACACGTGAGTGAAATCAACTGGTAATTATCTTTCAGCTTCTGACTTATTTTACTTAACATAATTACTTTAAATTCCATCCATATTGTAAAAAAAAAAAAAGAATATTTTTTTTAAGGACTGACATGCATTCCATTGAATATATACACATTTTTTTGTTTTATCTAGCCACTTATCAACTGTCATTTAGGCTGAGTCCATGTCTTGGCTATTATGGATAATTCTGCTAGAAGCATAGTTTTGAAGTAGGATTTCTACCTCTGGATAAATACCTAAGAATGATGTTCCTGGATCATGTGATATTTCCAATTTTAAAGAACTCTCCATACCATTTTCCAGGTCTCCCTGGAAGGTTACACTGAGCTACTTTCCCACCTGCAATGTATGAGAGCTTGTTTTACTCTGTATCTTTATGAACACTTGATGTTTCTAGGCTTTTTAAAAAATATAAGCCATTCTAACATATGTGTGGTAATATATCTATTTGTGATTTTTTATTTCAAATTTCCTGTTAAGTATTGCCAATCATTTTGTTGTGTGTCTGTGGTTCATCTATATGTCTCCTTTAGAAATGGTCTTATGTCAATTTTTTGATTGGGTTGTTTGTTTTTGTGAAGTTGTATATATTACAGATTTTGGAAATTAATTTATTATTGGACATATTAAATGAAAATACATTTGGATTTCAGTGGCTAGAAAAAGGGAGATCTTTGTACAAGCTTGACCAACACTTCATTTGAAGTAGGATTTAGGTACACTATCTACTCTCATCCTGGTAATGCTACATGAATTAATTAAATTTATACTATTTTTTTCTATCATCAACCCTTATCTCTTATTCTAGAAAACAGCTATCACCAGAATTTATAGATCTCCCTTTCTAGAGTTGGTATATGATACCATGATCAATATTATCATCCTTTTCTCTCCTGTGTTGATGACAACAGTCCATAGCTTCTATAGGCACTTTTTTATTGTACTTTATTGTAACTGCTTTTTATTGTACTTACTCATAAACCTGTAGTCAGCTGATTATCTCAATTTGGCTACCTATTTCAGGAAAAGCACACATCAATCTATCTAACAGGATATTTATTATATGTGAAAATATTTTCACATGTTCTATGAAAGGAGCTTGTATGAAGTTATAATGTCTCTATATCTACAACCTTGTGCATGTGTATATAGTGTTAATATCTTACTGTTCCTCTTTCACCTATAAATTTTTAGTTGTATTTTTTCTACACAACACACATTGCATATGTGTGGATTATTATGATCAATAGTACATTAGTGAAGGTGGACAATTAGGAACTTGAAGATCCCTTGTGTTTTGGGATTTATTTCCTTTTAGTGTGCCCAGAACCCTAAACCAGTATCATGTGATAAAGTCCACACTAGTTGGCTGGTGAGAGGCTAGTTTGAAGAAGAATTAGGGTTTCTAAGCAACAATATGCCAATGGGGAGATATGTTGATAAGGTTGTCCTGGATCATCCAGCACCTATCAGCCAGCTGAAAACATGCTGGTAAATGCAGGAGAAAATAACTGATGTGAGTTAGACAAAATCTGCCTGGTAAACCCACAGAATCACAGGCTACATAAATGGATCTAGTTTCAAACTTCTAAACTTTGTGAGTGTTTACAATGTTACAAAACTAGCAGTGAGGAAAGAGAAGAGATAAAGTTAGAATGAAGTCACTAGCATTCACTTAACCCAGTTTTTATGTCTGTAAAATATAAGCAATTTTATTTCCCAGATTTGTTATTAAACAGCATTGGAATAATGCAGGAGAAAGAAAATTGTATAATGCTGATTGTTAGTGGAGAATTACTAGGATATATTATTCTGTCTATATTGAGTAGACAAGAGGGGATGCAATATTGTTCACAAGTGGAGGGTTGTGTGTAAACTAGGAATAGATACTTCCACCATAACAGACAAAATGCAGGTAGATGCCAATAAGTAGGTAAGTATGTGTGACAGAGAGAGGGATCTTTGAGAAGTATCTTTTCAGATATATTTATACTTTTAATAAAATGAAAAAGGACTCAGTAGCTGAGAATGAGGGAGAACTTGAAGGTTTCAGGATAGAGAAGGCTGTATTAAAAACTTATCTGGACTACACCGCTGGTGGGAATGTAAGCTAGTCCAACTAATATGGAAAGCTGTGTGGAGGACCCTCAAGTTAATGAAAATGGAACTACCATTTGACCCAGCAATTGCTCTCTTGGGAATTTACCCAAAAGAGACCTCAATGTGGGTACAAAGGGACACCTGTGCTCGGATGTTTACTGCAGCACAATTTATAATTGCAAGGTCATGGAAGCAAACTAGATGCCCCAAAACAGATCACTGGATAAAAAAAAAAATGTGGTATATATAAACAATGGAATATTACTCATCCATCAAAAATGACAAATTTGATGAATTTATAACAACATGGATGTACTTAGAAGAAATCAAATTAGCAGAAACAAGTCATAAAGAAAAAGACAGAAACCAAATGGTTTCACTAATATACGGGATATAGTGAAAAAATAAACAAAGGACTTGAGGAAAAGTCAAAACAAGCTAAGCACCAAACTGAAGTGCACAACTTTGAGCAGGAGGGAAAAGGGGGGGAAGGGAGGGGAGGGTGGGGGTGGTAAAACCCTGGAATTACAATGTTGTGAAATTTATATATAAATAAATTTAAAATTAAAAAAATAAAAATAAATAAAAACTTATCTGAAAAAGCACTAGAGTAAATAAAATAAAATTGACAAAATCCTTTCCTTAATAGTTAAAAGCAATGTGTGATAAACATAACTAGATCTATTGGAAAAAAATATGTGACAAAACAGTACAGTCCTTTAATAGGGATTTTAAAATCATATATTTAAAAGTTGTTTTTAGTCAAATGGCAATACTTAAAACTAACTGTTAAAGAAAAAAGCAGGATACAAAACTGTATATAGAATACTATCATACATGCTAATATTTTCAACAGGTATAAAAAATAAAACTAGAAATGAATATGCCCACCAGTTAACAGTAATATTCCCTGGATATTCTAATAACTTCTGTATTTCTTTTATACTTTTCTACATTTTCTGAATTCTTACAAGCCCGTGTTTAAAAGCAGGAAATGAAGCAATCAATGCTTTCTTAAAAATAAACTAACAATGGAACACTTTCTTCATTTACTTCCATTGTCTCCTAAAAATCGGTGTTGAAATACTGGAAATTTCCAGTAGCGAACAAAGTGCAGTGGGAAAATAACAGAGAACACAGGAAATAAAAGAATTACAGAAATATAGACCATTTGATAACTTTGCTATAGAAACTTTGCTCATTGGGCTGTCAAACTCTTACTTGTTTGCCACTTTTCTGAGTATTTATGTTCTATCCCCGAATGGCCAACCATACCATTTTCCTACCTTGATTTTATACTTCTCAGTCACAAGTGGGCCTCAAAGCAAAAGTTGCAGGTATGTGAATTCCCCTGTACAGGAGCTCAACTGGGAAATTGTGTGAATTCCTTTAAAGTCAGTCAGTGCCATGGAGGAAAGTCTTTATTCTATAAACCTGAGCTTTTCTTCTACCTTCTGACTCAAGGACATGTTTCATAACCACCACTTCACCATTCAGATAACCCCTGCCCCATCACACAGATTTAATATAAAAAAAATGACATTTTGCTTATCTGTCTGTATATATAAACACATGTATATGTATATAAATATTTTAAAAATTATTGACATAACTGCATTTTAACATTTCATGTGTCAAGTATACATCAGTAAACATCTGTATCTGTCAATGCTACATTAAGTTCACCATTGAAAGCTTAAATCTGTCCTTTATCATGGCAAATAAAATAGAATATGCATCAAGAGTATTGTTTTCTCATATCAATTATAAGCTTGTGCTAAAATGACAAGAAATTATGAGTCTATATCATCATCAATTAATGAATTAATGAAACACATTCTGATAAACATGAAAACTAAAATGAAAGCTTCACAATACAAACTCTTATTAGATGTAATACTCTTTACCTTTTAAAGTTAATTTTATGAGTCATGAATATGGTCACAAACCAAGTGTTGAAAATCTTATAATAAAAAGAAGAGATGATTTAAAGTTCTGAAGACCTTAATTAAAATTCCAAATCTATTACAAACTGGCTTTGTGAACTTGCACGATTATTTAACCTTTTTTTAGTCTCAATTTCCTCATCTATAATTTTGAAATAATTGTGCCTACTTCAAAGGGGAGCCTTAAGGATTGAGCATTACGTTATCTTTGAATTCTTGGCAATATCCTGGTACACAGAAAATCTATGTATAGTGTGTTGCTATTTATGATGATGATGATGAAGACATTGTGATGGTGTATAAGTAAGGGACTGATTAGGTGCACAGTAAACACATGATTTGGTTATGTAGATGATAGTTTATTAGGTCTGTGTTATTTAGATCAAGAAGTAAGAATGTGGATATGAACATAAGCACTGATACTTCTGTAACAAATGCAATAGAAGGCAGGTCAGATACATCTCTACAAATATTCTGACCCATTTTTCTTCTTTCTGTTGCATTACAAATTAGTGTATTCTTGCAATTTAATTTAAAAAAGACCATTGAAAAGAGGGAAAAGTTTAATTTAAAAAACATTAAAAAGGGGGAAAAGAGTTCTTTTCAATTTAGGGATGTTTGATTTAACTAGTTTAGCATGGTCATCTGCCTTTGAAATTCTTTTAAAGAGAAAGCTTGCTGATTTTTAAAAATTCATTGTGATCTCAGTATTTTAAAAACCTTATAATCTAAGGATCAGACTGATTTGGACAAACAGGAATACTATCTAAAAGTAGGAAACCAATTCCTAGTGAAAAAAAATTCACCTGGAGCATATTAGAAAAGTTATTTGGAGAAAATTGCATATGATTCCTTGTCTAACATTGAGGAAACAAACAGTTCTGATTTACAGGGATTAGTGACTAATAACTATTGTCTACCTGCAGATATCTCCTATATAAGTAAGTGAACTCCAATAGGTGATGTTGGAGAAGGACTCTGTATCTGTTGACTGTCTAATAATTCAACATGAATATGAAAGCAATCATTATAAATCTTTTTAAATGGCTTGTAATTCAAGACAAACATTTTCCTTGTTCAACAAGCAATTATTAACCAAAAATAAAATAGAGAGAACAGAGTCTAGAATAAAAAATAATTTCTCCCTTTTGGAGTCATCTGATGCATTTATAGTAGCTTGAATGTGATAAATGAATGTATCACCTGACTGAGAGATAAGGAACGCTGATCTTTTAGTGCTTGGGGGGACAATTATTAGGACAATTTATGAACAAGCAAAGTTCAATTCTCAAACAGGGATTATCCTGTTTTGGATCTTAAATTGTCTATCACCCATCTTTCCTCTTCCTCTCTCCTCCTTCCCCTTGTGCCCTTTAGCTATTCAAAACTATAATCTAGATGAATGGGAATGTACACATGCTGATGTATAGGGTTTGGTTATATAAACTGGCAAATGCTCCAAACATCAATTCTGTCTCTTACCATGGGCAAGATTGTGTGTTTATGATCTGTATGACTAGGAAAATGTCTTGGACGGTCAGATGGGCAGGAATGTTTGGGGAATCTATTGAGTCACTGGAACTTTCCATGAAAGTGCCTCTGTGACTAGAACCTCTACAAATAGAAAATCCTGTAGAAGATTATTGTCACTGAATTTTGAACTCAAAAGCAGTTAGGTGGATTAAGTCCAGATTCCTCATTTTCAATGATGATAAGATGCCAAGTAGACTGAAGGAAGTATCTTATCAAGTGTCACAAAGCTGGCAGATGGCAGGCAAGGTCTTCTAAAGCTTAGTCTAGTGAGACTTGCCTCCTAACATCATGCCACCCCTGCAAAGGAGTCTGTCTTTCTTAGTGACTCAAAGGATACTGGATGGACTTTTCCCCAATGTTTTTATAGCCAAGCAGGTAGCAGTTATTTAAACACAGAGAATCAGGATTTCATATCAGTAGAAATTAAAATAACAACCAAACATTACAAAAGGTGTTCCTACAGAGTACTATGTGAAGTCATGACCTTAATATGGGCAATGGCATTTATTCGAAAAATTTAGGCATTGCCTTTACCTGTGTCTGAAAAGCACAGAGATTAAGAATAGCCTAAAGCCAGATAAGGCAACTTTCTCTTCTACCTTGATGTCAAGTACCTAAGCAGACTTGGTGAATACCAAAGCAAACTTGGTGACTACGCTAATCTAGGGTACTGGGGCATTGCTCCAAGGCCCAGGTGGGGAAGGGAGAATGGACCACCAGGGGAGAATGTGATTGTGAATTAGGACTGCTGGTTTCATGAGGGGAGGAGGAGAAAGGAAAAGGATAAAAGAAAAAGGGGCAGAGACTAGGGGTACAACTTTTGGGAATGAGAGCAGGGAGAAAGAGTGAGAGCCTGGAGATTGACCATCAGGCTGTAGGTTTTAGGCCTCAGGAAGAGAAGGACCCAGGAGTTGAGTGTGGCTCCTCCCCACCCCCTACATTCAGGTCCCCCAAGGGAAGAGAGTTGCATGTGTGGAGGCATTGGAGAGGTGACCCTGATGAAGTGCTGAGCCACTGTGCAACTCAGATAGGCCTGTCTCTGCTCAGTGTTCATGGAGTGACAGAATCAAGAGACAAGGACATAACCTGGTGTTTTCAATAAAAAGTACACTAATACTGAGGTAATCCCCATGCAGCTCCTTAAGGAGTGGAAGTGGAGTTCTATTCTGTTTGGGACATATGTGAGAGTGTGGACTATTGGACTCTTTTATTTTGTTTATCCCCTATCTGTAAATAAACCTTTATGTTTATGTTTACCCTTATTACTTAAGTTTGATCTCTGGGGAGCTGCTTGCACCCATGTGGAAGAACCCTCAGTGAAAGGAACTAAAAGGGTGTAGTAGTTCCCTACTCCAGATATCACATGGAGGGAGAAATATCATTCCAGAGGCATTAATTTTCAAGTAAACTTATTAATGATTACATGTGACTGAGTTAAAATGAAAACAAATCTTGCTTTATGAATTGTGTCTAAAGTCAGAAAAGAATGTTAACATAACTTTATGAAGTTTTGATTCCCAAAGATTCAGCAAACATAAAGAAGGTATATTTCTAGAATTTCCTTTTCAATATTAATTTAGTTTTATTTACATTCATTGTACTATCATTTACTATTTCCACATCTTGGTGGGAAAAGATCGAGTACAAAATGGAATGAGATGTAAAAGGGAAAATCAGGAATCATTTGTTAAACAATAATTGAAATAAAAATAAGCAAAGTGCAGAGATATAACAGAAAAGTCAGGTTCAAGTTCAGATCTGGAAGATATTTAAATCTTATTTATAAAAACATCCTGCTACTTTTCAGATAAAGAAAGCACAAGAAGTATTTTATGGGATTGCATTCCCTACTCAAAGTAGCTATTTACAACTTATATACAACTACCTTTCTTGTCACTTTACTGTTAACTGGTTAAAATCTTTTCTTTATCTTTTGCCAAACATATCATCCATTTTCATTTTTTCACATATGCTTGCAAATGCATATTCAACCTAGAATGCCTTTCTCTTATCTACTGATATACTTTACTTCTTTCTCAAACCACAGGAAGGACATTATTCACTTCTGATACCCAGCATTAAGCTGTCCTTAAATGTCTATGTCTTTAAAATATATATTTTGATAATATTTCTCATATTTTTAAAGTTATGCATTGATGTGTTTGTTTCCTTTGATAGAATATGAATGCTTAAATGTAGGAATGTGTGTTATTTGTCATCCTTATATGTTCCTGACACAAGTTTAATATATATTTATTGAAATGAATTTATGTATAGTCTTGTGTTCTCTGCAAGAGAGGTGGGAACAGATTTTATACCTTCTGACTGATATTGGAGTCCAGTTCTCTTTATTGAAATGCAAAGATTCCTTAACTCTCTAGCTCTTCTCAGTGTTTATTCACCCACCCAGCTGGAGCTGTCATGCTTTGGTGACTCCAGATGGTTGACATGGGCCTTGGGCAGCTGGGTGGGGAGCACACCTTCCATTTGATTGCACTCACCATGGGTGGGCAGGTGCCCTCTGTCAGGAAGGCTGCAACCAGAAGTCAAATGGGTGGCTCACTGAGGTAAAGGCAGCACATAGAAATTTCCATGATTCCAATCCCAAGGTTGACTCCAAGCTTATATTATATTGCTGACCTTGGCATTAATAGACCCACCTAGTACAGGTGTTTTTCATTATCATTTCATAAGGATTTATCTTCTTCCTCAGATACAGTTCCTTTCAATTCCACATCCAACTTGAGAAATAAGTCATCAAGAGTCACAACGCTGTTTGAGTCATTTGTATGGAGTGCTACCAAATTCTCCTTATCATGCAGTAGCCATCTAGATGGTTAATTACAGGTAGACTGTAGACCAGATTGGCTAGAACACTCAGAAGGGCTGGTCAAATACATCTGGAACTTTCCTAGATGTGACTGACCATGTCCATCAATTCCAAGTAACCAACAATGCTTCCTGGATACAGCAGTAGCCTTTCAACTGGTCCCTTGGCTTTTGCCTTTATAACTTCCTGTACTTATCTCATCATTATTTGTTTTTCCTTTTGAATACATTTGATTCAGGGTGCTCCATTGCTTAAAAACCTGTCATGATTTCTCATTTCTTTTGGAGTAAATATGAAAGTATTTACTCAAGAGTCATATCACTTGGCTCTCCTTATGTTTCCAACTTCATTTTCTTATCTCCCTTTCATGCCACCATCCTTGTGCATGCCACAGACATTCCAGGGCCTTTGCGCTGGCTGTTCAGATTTGCATGGATATTTATTTTCCCAGGTTTATCACAGATATTTGCACAATCTCTTCAATTCTCACCCCTATCACACTATTCTTTATAAAATAAAAGCATCCTGCCTTAAGATGTTGCTGATCACTCTGTGTGTATATTTTAATCTGTAGAATTTCTGACTAGTTGATATACATGTGCACTTATTTATTGTTTGTCCCTGCAGAATGCATGCTCTAGGAGAGTCAGTTTGTGTGTGTGTGTTCTGTCCATTACCCTATCCCCAGTGTCCTGAATAGCCATAGACTTAGGAACATCTCTTGAATGCATACAAGGTTTTATTACAGATGTTATAGATGAATCTTGATACTTGCTTTATGTGCAATCCTCATTTAACAGGAAAAGCAGCATCCAGACTCTTTGCTGAGATAAACCTTTTTCTCTTCAGCAGGTGCTGTGTTTTATATCATCAAAGCATAGCTTTACCCTCCTACATATCTACCATAGTTGATTGGGCCACTGTATGTGACCCAAGGGCAACAAATAAAGGACAATCGGGTCATGAACTTCTCAGTGTTCTGGATGAAAAACCTCTAGTCTAACAGGGATGGCATAATTAGCTGGGTCAATGAGAGTTTCTTCTGGTAATCTATAGAAGGTAATAAAAAGGAATTCTTTAGACATTGGAAAATGGAACTACAAAGAAAAAAGAAAATGACATGCTTCCATAAATAACAATGATAGGATTCTGGTGTTGAACAATTGCTGCTTAAACAGTAACCCAGCTACAAGGAGTTTCTAGAGTTCTCTGAGATTCTTGTATTTCCTCTCGTTATGGGTGACCTCATAGTATATTCTTACCAACTGAAAAGTTTTAAAGTCTCCTTTCCTTGCTTCAGTCAAGCAATCTTAAATCAAAATTAGCTGGTTACAAAAGAAACATTATATTTGTCTGACAAAATACTGGCCCAACTTAGGCAGAACAATCTTCCAGATTCAAATTTCTTAATAACAATAATAATGTGAAAAAGTCACTGAGACTGTGCTAATCATTTTAAAAATGCCAGTAAATGTATTAATACCAGTAAATGTGTATATAAAAATGTTAAAGTCCATACAATGTTACACAAGCACCCAAGTCAATGTTTTCTTTTAACTAGATCCTCAAAAGAGCCTTCTACTTGGTTTCCGTTATTACATTCTTATCCACTATACCCTGTGGAGGAGACACATCAATGAGAGTAAATTTTAAAGAGAAGAAATCAACTTATACCAATCTTCTGCTCAAATCCACTCAGTGGGTTTTGATCTTATTTGGAATTAAGTTAGGGCTGGCTTGATAGCCACAAGACCCTGGCTTTCTCTTTATGCCTCCAGCTCAATCTCATGTCATTCCAGCTCCCCCTGGAACTTCAGCCAGAAACTTCTGATACTTCAGTCCAACTCCTTGGATTGTTGCCTTAATTCTCCTAGACTAGTTGACCCTTTGTCCAGATGCCTTCTCATTTTCAAGTCTTAGATCCAATGCTACCTTTTAAGCAAAATTTCTCAAGTCGTTCTGTGTGTCATTGTCAAATACAGTAGTCATCAGCCAAATGAAGCTCTAAGCATTGAAGTGTGACAAGTCTAAATTGAAACAGGCTGCAAACTAGTGTGAAATATACACTGGACTTCAAAGTTAGTATGGAAAACATATATAAAATATCTCATTTATATTCAATATTGGTATGACATTTGATATATATTACGTTAAATAAAAAGTCATCTGTCTTTTAAAAAAGTTTAATAGGACTACTGGAACACTTCAAATTACAAATGTGGCTTGCAAGTATGTATTGTTGACCTATATCATCACTCAGCTTATTTTTGTCTTAGCATTTATAACTCTGGAATTATTTTGTTTGTTCATGTCTTCATGCTACCACCAAAATGAGTGCTCCAGAAGGGCTGGAAATTGGCTATGTTCACTAATGTATTTCAAGCATTGAAATTACACAAATAGCAAATGCTAAGTAAGATTTAGGGATGATTAGTGAATAAAGTAATGACGGCTTTTTCATCAACCATACTCCCCCTTTAGTGGATTCTGTTCAATATGGTCCTGGCCTCTTCAAATTAAAAAATAAATATTTTTTTTTATATTATGACACTACTACTTATATAGACCAGAAACCAGCAAACCTTTTCTGTAAAGGACCAATCAGTGAATATTTTAAGCTTGCAGGACAGGTTGTTACTGTCACAACTACTGAAACCTACAGCTAAAGAAGAAGTGCTGTCAAGATGATGTGTAAACAAATAAGCAGGGATATCTTCCCAGTGAAACTTTATGAAACAGGTGCGGGGCTGAGTTTGACCCATAGGCAGTAGTTTGCAGACCCCTAATGTAGAGACAGTCCAAATGAGGAGAGAGAGAGAGAGAGAGAGAGAGAGAGAGAGAGAGAGAAGGAGGGAGAGAGGGAGAGAGGAAGGAAGGGAGCGAAGGAGGGAGGGAGGGAGGGGGAGGAAGAGGGTGAGGGAGATACATCAAGAGTGATGACTCTTTGCATACCCTGACATATTGAGGATACTAAATAGGATATGGATTATTATAGAAACTGGACATTTAATAAGTAAAAGAGAGACATCCCTTCAAGTTATGCATCATGGAAAGGTAAATATTTTATTTTTTATTATTAATCATTTTGTTGTTTACCTATTTATGTATATTTGTGTATATATATAATTATATTATATCATTGCATTCCCCATGCCTCTCCCTCCATCTTATCACCCGTGAACCTTTATTTTGATCTTCTTGTGCTACTATCTTCCCTGAATTCTTGCCTCCCCCTCCCCCTTCCCCTTCCCTAGCTCCTTACCCCAGTTCCATTAGTTTCTTTTGACTTTTTCTTGACCTTGTGTTTGTTATACCTATATCTCATCTATTGGTGAGACCATATGGCTTCTGTCTTTTTCTTTCAGACTAATTTCTGCTAATGTGATTTCCCTAGGTCCATCCATGTTATCACAAATGTGCCATATTTGTCAGTTTTAACTGCAAAATAATATTCCATTATGTAAATAAATCACATCTTTCTCAACCACTCATCAGTTTTGGCACATTTGGGTTGTTTCCATATCCTGGCTATTGCAAATAGTACTGCAATAAATATCCAAGTACAGCTGTCTTTTTATATTAGTGTTTTGGTATCCATTGGGTAGATTCCCAGAAGAAGGATTGCTGTATCAAATGGTAATTCCATTTTCCGTTGTTTCAGGGTCCTCTGCACTGCTTTCCATAGTGACTGGACCACTTTGCATTAATACAGCAAGGTAAAAATGGGCAACAAGAAGTGCTGGTGCAGATATCCACACCAACACTTCTTATTACCCTCCCCCCCCCTTTTTTTTTGATATGGTCCATTCTTACTGATATAAGATGATATCTCATTGTGGTTTTGATTTGCGTTCCCCTAATTATTAGTGATATGGAACATTTTTTTTATTTGTCTATTGCCCATTTTTATTTCCTCTTTGGAGAAGACTTTTCTCAGTTCTCCCCATTTTTTGATTGGACGTTTTGCTTTGTTTTTGCTCAGTGTGTGGGTTCTTTGTGGATCTTTGTTATCAGACCCTTATCAATTGTGTAGAGGGCAAAAATTTTTCCCATTCCATTGGGTTTCTTTTTGTTTTGGTTATTGTCCCTTTTACTGTAAAGAAAAAAATTTAATTTGATGAAATCCCAGCTGTTTATGTTTTCCTTAAAATTTTAGCATCTGTAAATATGTCCTGAAATGGGTTTCTGAAGTGTAGGTCTTAGAGTGTTTTACACCTATTTTTCCTATGTATTTTATGGTTTCAGGTCTGTGATCCAAGTCTTTCATTCAATTTGAGCTGGTTTTTCTTTCCTTTTCTTTTTTGCACAAGTGGTAAGTGGTCCAGTTTTCCCAGCACCATTTATTGAAGAGACTATCCTTTTGTCAATATATATTTGTTGTCCCTTTGTCAAAAATTAATTGACCACACATGTTTAGCTTTATGTCTGGGCTCTCAATTCTGTTTCATCGGTTTGATTATTGGTTTTTTTGTCTGATTGTCTTATTTTTGCTCGAGTACTAGGTTGCTTTAGTTATTATGGCTCTGTGATATAATTTGAAGTCTGATATTGTAATACCTCTGTTCTCTCTTCTTTTGGTCAGGAGAATTCTAGATATTCAAGTTCTTTTGTTATTCCATATAAATTTCATTAATTTTTGTTCTATCTTTTTAAAGAATGTCATTGGAATTTTTATTGGAATTGCATTGGATCTGTAGATTGTTTTGGTAAAATGACCATTTTGATATTGTAATTCTTCAAATCCAGAAGCCAGGGAATGTCTGTCCATTTTTTAGATCTTCTATTTCTTTTAACAATGCTTTGTAGTTTTTTGTATAGGTATTTCACTTCTTTTGTTAGGTTTATTACCAGGTATTTAATTTCCATTTATGTGATGGTAAATGGAGTTTTTTTTTTTTTTTAATTTCTTCTTCTTCTGACTTCTTTTTTGGGTATAAGAAGACCACTGATAAAGAACCCCCAAAATATCTTCAGAAAAACTAATTGAAATAATAAACAAGTTCAGTAAGATAGTTGGACACAAAATCAACACGCAAATATTTTATTCTTTAGGCAACAGTAGAAATAGCCTTGAGTTCTGCTTAAATCTTCTGAAGAGGCTGTATCATTGTATAGACTGACTACACAACTAGAGATTCTCTAAGATGTTCACAACAGATTTGCAGTTTTCAGGAAAAAATATTTTCTAAAACATATGAATCAGAACTTCTACATTTTTCAAAAGGCTATTTTTTTTAATTTCCTAATCATATAGGAAGTTGGGAAGAAAAGAGTAATTCTATTTCATCTTAGTTGACATAATGGATTGCACTTAACAGATAACAAAGATATAATTTCAATATTTTAACCTTAGATCACAAGATTTCAGATGTATCTTCAGATTCTCCAATATGTGTGATTACTCCAAAATTTGTAATAGTGCTTAATGAGTATAAACTCTCTCCACAGAGATCTGGAAATTACCTGAAAGACAGATAATGTCTTACTACTCTAGAACCAATAATTCAGTCCATCATCTTATTTAATTAGTCATCTAATTATTGAGAAAAATGAATATAGTCACCTATTTCTCACCAGTGATCTTGCTGGTGAAGGTAATTAAGTTTCCAGAATGCACACTCTTACCTCAGCTAGGCATTTGGGAAAAAGATGACCCACAGTCAAAGCCAACATCACTGCTAGCCAAACTCACTTTCATTGTATATTAATGTGCAAGACCTCTCTCTCTATTCCTCTCCAAGTTGCTCTCTTTTATTAGTCATCTCACTGCTGATGTGGCATTGCTCCTGTGGTTTTTCCAGGAAAGAAGGTGATTACCAGCTGAATGACAATTGGGTTAAACAAGTCCGCAGTGAAAAGCCAACTGCTGAAATTTGACATTATAACTACCACTTACAGTGGCATTTCTGGAGAGGAACTTGCATATAATCACTGAAGTCACATCCTTCAGTGCATGTCTATACAGGAAGGGTAAGAGATGAAAAGTGGGGAGTAGGGAGGGAAGAATGAATAATAACATTTATGTAGTACTCTGCAGATTTCAAAAAGCTTAATATATGTTGTTGTATATGATTTGAATAGAATACAGTGAGACAGGACCTCCATATAGATATATAAGATACTTCCATGTATAATCATCTTGTTAAACTGATATTTTCCTTCCTAAAGATAAAAACGGGGAACTAGAGTGGAATCCCAGTAGACAAAAGGCAGAAAATAATGGTTGAAGACAAGTGACATGCACCAAAGCTTCATAACTAGTTCGTGGAAATCTGGGACAAGGACCAAAGACTACACTTCCTGCTTTTTGCCCTGTAAACATTTCTCCCTAGAATTTAGGATTAAGTTCTAGGGGAAGAGAAAACCTAGGCAGATTTATTTAAGTTGGCTAGATAAATGGGGCTAGATAAAAATCTGCACCAAAAGGAATTTCCCTTATTCTGTATCCTGCTTGCACAACATGACCTAGATCTCTACAAAGTTTTAATCCTAACCAAATAGTTTCTTTAAAAAAAAAAACTTGACTGTGTATGCCACAAGAATTCAAGAGAACCATGACTCTCTCTGAAGTCTAATCACCATTTTAGATTTTGACAAAATATAAAAGGAAAGTAGAGAAATCAGAAAAGGAGGAAAAGAGGTAAAAGGAAAATGGAGATAACCAGTTGATAAACCTGGTAGAATGCAGTTCAGAAGATAACCTGGGTCTCTCTATTTTCTTTTCTATTCTATCTCAAATAATTACCTTGTTCATTTTTTTTTCTCCCCTTATCCTTGCTTTCTTTAGGTATTGTTCATTTTCCCTCTTTGCTTCTATTTTCTGCCTATGTACTCAGCCCCTCCAAGGACCCTTCAAATACTTTCAACTTCCTCCCACATGCCCTTTCACTTCTACCTCCACTCCCCTCTCTAAGGTCAGAGGGGTGGGGGAAAGTATCTTAACGTTTTATTGGGTTCCACCTTAATACCCAATTTGTAAAACACAGGATTTCACTGGGAGATGCTTTTAAGCACTAGGGTCAGTTTGCTGTTGGAGATTGGACCAGAGTGAGAGCAGAGGGTTTAGCAACCTCATTTTTAAAGAAAATAACAGCAAGAGAAAAAGAAAACACCTTTCTATTTCTCATCATTCTCTCCTTTCCTCACAACCTACACAAAGTCCTTGTCCAAGAAAGTAATCAGGTTCTTACAAGAAGTAATTTCAACGCTTCTGTGGGGTCTTTGTTAGCTGGGTGAACAGCCATTAAGAGGTACATGGCCCGGCCAAGTCTTATTCCTCATCTTGGCAGGCCCAGGGGGTACAATACATAGCAGGAGGGGTGTGAATGAGTGAAATTAATGTTGCTTTATGGGGGAATGGAAAATACCAGCATGACAGTGAGAGGTGAAGCCTTGCAAATTGTAGGTTAATTTGGAGAGTATTTTCATTCCACATTCAGTACTAGGTGATTGCTTCTGTTGTTGAAAGATTTTTAAGGACCACCTAAGGAATATTTAGTATACATACAGAATAACAATTTTAGAATGTTATTAAAATGTTTTAAAAATTATTCATGACAATTCAAAAAAATCAATGACAATAAAACAGTACTTAAACACAACAGTTTAGTTCACACAAGCTTTAAGTATTTATTTGCCAGCAGAAATTTATTGAGAACATACTCTTTGCCAGACTTCATTCTAAATGAACGAAGTAAAGATGCAGTTATGAACAAAAAAGCCCATTCTTCATGGAGTCTGCAGGGTATTTACTGATGGGCAAAGTGAAGAGTGCAAGAGAAAAAGCCTGTTATCAATTGAACTGAGTTGTGTCGGTCACATGCCCTTCTTAGTTTATTATCAGTGCATAATTGGGGTCAGTAAAGAAATCTAAAGTTGTGAAGGAAAGTTATTGTTTTAATCATGAAAGACATGTTTATAACATACAGAGATATCAGGCCAAATTATGTGATATACTTAACATTGGCCAAATATTCTTTGTTAAGAGGCTCAAAATATTTTATAGATTTACCTAGACACACTCAATGCAGTCAAGATTTTACTTGCTATTAGAAAAATTAACTCTAGATAGCAGTGAAAAGTTTTCTAATGCAGGAGGAGGATTCTATGGATTATAGTCAGAGTACTGCAATCAAAACTCCTAAATTATTAGCTGTACAGGGAGTGTTTAGGGATTCAACCTCAGTGAGCCCATTCTTCAGAGCTAATATAGGCCTCCAAGGATAGAGAATACGGAGTTTCTCCAAATCGTTGTGTGTTAAATGCTTTAATTTAAATTCTAATATCATCTTGCTAGTAAATATGTTTCTAGTTCCACCAATAAAAATCAAATTTGACATTAAGTATGCTAATCAGCAAGTGTTGGTTACCCAATGAGACAGGGGGTAATAAAAAGGTTTATAGTGGTTACATTTGCAATGAAGTTCCAATTGGTAAAATGTTGACTGAAGATACCATGTTTGACATTCTTGATATTATATTAACTCTCCTCTCCCAGAATTCAAACTCATCCTAACCAGAATACTAAATTACTGATCTCTATTTAGAAGAGATCTTCTAAATTCTTCACTAAGAAGAATTCACAGTTTTGGCATAACAATGGAAGAGAATTAAAAATTACCAAGAAGGTGCAACTCATGGGAGGTACATGTTTGGTAGAAAATCAGAAGTTTTCTTGACATGATTATTGAATATCAAGTGGACATATTGAACAAGAAGTTAAATATTTGAGTTTAGAATTTATTGGAAAAATAAGAGACAAAAATATGATTATCAAGTTCCTGATAATTAGAGTCATAAAACTGATGAAATCATAAGGACTTTCGTAGGTGTTGAAATGATGTTTCTGGTAACCAAGACCTCAGGGACCCTCAGCATTAGGTGGTCAGGATGAGAATGATAAAGATAGCAATGAAGATGATAAAAGTAAGCATGCACATAGTATTTCCTTTGCATCACAAACTATTTGAGCACTGTATATATAATAGTTTATTTAATCTTTGAAACAGTCCTGTGATTCAGATACTACTATTTGATGGATAAGGAAATTCTGAAAGGTTCTGTAACTTACAAAAGGTTCATAAGATCAGAAAAAACAAACAAACAAGAAGGCTTCTAGAAGTACAGCTGGTGAGAAAGGAGGAGTACCAAGGCAGAATGCTATTGTGGGGTCATGTGAAGAGAGAGATTCATGAAAGGTGGGAAAATCTAGTATGGAATGTTTTAAGGTCAAGTTAAAATAATTTAAAGGCCTGTCTGCAGGTGACCTTCTTAAGATCAGTTTTATTGGAGGGGGGGCAGTCACAAAAGCCTAATTGGAGTTAATTCAAGAGAGAATGAGAACAACAAAGGTAGAGAGAAAAGCATGGAAAATTATTTTGAAGCACTGCTATAGTGTGGAATAAAAAAGTAGGGCAGGATGTAAAGATGGCTGTGACATATTTGTATGCTGATAAAAGTGACTAAATGGAGTGGTAAATACAGATGGTGGAGGAGAGAGGTAGAAAACTCAAGAGTAGTGTCATTGTAGAAATAGAAATGTTGATGTCAAAGTAATAAAGAGAAGTACTCATTTTAAATCAGGATTAAGAAAGTTTATGCATCAATGATTGGGGAGACTGAGTATGAGATGGAGAGAAACTGGTGATCTGAAAGAAGTGACATTAGATAGGAAATATTAATTTACAAGACTGAAAAGTGAGCATACTAGAGAAATTAAGAAGGATAATCAGCCCTTCTAGCCTGCTTGAGGTTAGTGGTCAAGAATGAAAGAGAAGGTATTATTTAAAACTGTAGGAAGTATTGAAAGTGGAGTTTTGTGAAACAAGCAAGATGTAATAGAGGTAGAAAGTCAAAGTTGACCCAAAAACAAATGTTCAAAATCAGTGACTATAATGTATGTTTTATGATCCATAGAAACAAAACTTCAGCAAACAAAACTTCACCTGAATATTACAATGATGTTTCCACAGAGAGGTTTCTGGTATGGCATGAACCAAGGAATGAGGGAGTGAGGACATCATAAGGCAAGTTCCATTCATTCAACCAGCATTCTGCCAGATGGCTGCTACCTATGTGGAAAATAAAACAAAACAAAAATCCACAGGAAAATCCTCCTTTTTTCACCTGCTAAGAGAATCCTAATTCAAAAGGAAACCTGCACTCCTATGTTTATTGCAGCACTATTTACAACTCAAATAGCCCCAAAGAGATGAACTACTCAAAGAGCTGTGGTATATTTACACAATGGAATATTATCTAGCAATCAAAAAGACAAAGTTGTTTGTTGTATTTGTGATAACATGGAAGGACCTAGAAGGAATCATGCAATGGAAATAAGCCAGAAAGAAAAAGACAAATACTAGATAGTTTCACTTAAATATGGGATATAGGGAAAGCAAACAACCAAAGGAATAAGTGAAACTTAAAACTGTCAGCAGTTTAACTGTCAGCAACATAGAGCAATGGAGGGAGAAGGGGTAAAATTGAGGGAGAAATCGGCACAAGAGATTAAGATGATGGTTCACATGTAGTGGGAGAACCTCTGATGTAAATATATATGCAACCTTAAATAAATAAATGAAAGAAACCTAAGAGTGGAAAATAATGGTATTGTTCATGTAAAGCTGGGTTCTCTTCCTTTGGGCTTCCTGTCCCCAAGAAATAATTAAAACAACAGGTAATAAGGTAGAGCAGCAGGGGAAACTGGAAGCAAGGCAAGATAAAGGGACCAACTGATTCCTCTAGTTCTGCAACAGAATGTATTTTGTGGAGAGAATAGTTGTCATGAAATAAATTTTGGAATTTCATGATTTATTCATAAACTGAGACAATATTTGTTAAAGTAACTAAGAACACTCTATTACAGACAGCATGCATAAGAGTCATGAAACTAACATCTCCCCATTTATTTTGAAAATTCAGCATCAAGGAAAACTTTTACCTATTTCATAAATCTTAGAGTCATAATGAAAGATCAAATCAAATATGCAGTTTGTTCACTATATTAGTATATATTAGTTATACATTTTCATATCTTCAATTAATATAACTTTTTCTTACTCTTCAATTAATATAAAAATATTTATTTATACAAATAGGTTATCTGTCAGAGTTCTTGATATTCTAATCCAAGACCCAGAAATTGAGGAGTGTTTTTATAGTGAAAGAATATTTTCATAGTTCTTGTCTCATGTTCTAGTGAAGGTGAGGGCTCATTGCCCCAAACATGTGTTGAAGAGGGAAACCATCATACCAAGTAGGGAGTCTTCAATCTCACTGAACTCTGAAAAGAATCTCTCTACATTAATACTGCAGTATTTGGTATGTCTCTAAAATACTACAAAGAATGAGTTGTTGACTCACAACTTATCTCCTTACTAGACCATGAGAGCAAGTAACCTGCAGTTGTTTTGGGATGCTTGGACTCAGGTCCTTGTTTGCTAACTTTTCCTTCCTGTTAAGTTAACCAGATCTTTGTTTGCTTTGAAAATCACAAAACCTAGGCAGTCAATACCCTGCTTCCTGCTATTCTTGCTTGGTCCTAAAACTAAGGCTCCCATTGCCTCAGAAAAAGAGTGCTGTTCCTTTCCTACTGTGTGATCTGCAAGAAATGATGTCCCTGGCTTAAAATTGTGATTGGATTTCTCTCTAATTTCCTTTCATCACATCCATAGAGCCAGAGAACTCTACTAGTTTTAAAACCAGGCTAGAGGAGAATAAAAAGAACAACCACAAAGTGACGGTTTGATTATCTTCACAACTCACTATTTCCTTCAATAGGATAATGAGTCATGTATTGACCAAAAAATGATCTCTGGGAATAAAGTTGTGTGGATTGGCCTTCAGGTATATCATATTTATTTGCATCCCTGTTTTTCTGCTATTATTGATCATACCATATCATTTCCAGTTTATGTCAGATCTCACAAAGTAATAAAAAGTTATAGGTCCTGTAGTGTGGCTCTTTGGTAATTTACAAAATTGTCCTAATCCTTCTCCCTCACTAGACAGGTGTCAAGAGATGTTTTAGACTCTGCACACCTGTTCTTTCATCCACATGTAAAGAAAAATACCTGTCCCCAGACATAAATAATAGCATTTGCTCTTTTGCTTTGTGCCATTGATGTTTAGTAATGCCCAAGTGGTGTCTTTTGATTTCAAAATTGCTAGTGCTTTATTCTGAGCTATCTCTAAGGGATTCCTTTGTCATTAATGCTGTACAAGTTTCACAGTAAGAGCAAGACCCGAAGCCACACCAGTGTGCCCTGATACATTCTGAGTCATGCCTCTGAAATATTCCTCTGTTACCTGTTTTTAATAATAATAGACAACAAATTCCTTCCCTTTTTTCACTGTAAAAAGTCATTTTAATTTTTTTCAGGGTTAAAACAACTTTACTAGAAAAGTCACTAAGCTTAATTCTGTAATGGCATAGCTTCAATGACTTAATGATATTCTTTCAAACTTGCACATAAAGTGATCCAAGATTAAGTATTTAGAAATTCAGCTTTTTTCCTTTCTACTTGATGTTTTATTTCAAAGTCTTTTGGTAAAAGTCACAAATATGCTGATAGTAATAAATACTAAAATCTTGTTGAAGCTTATATAAGTATAGCTTCTGGCATTTATTGTGTACTACTTTTACCAGCCTTTGGTTTTTTGCGTCATTCTTAAGACATTTGCCCATTTTTGAGAACTTGAAATACATCACTACATGAAAGAAATGCAAGTTTACCAGAAATAGGCATTGATATCAGAATACTAGGAGAATATGTTGGTTAAAATAAATCATACCATATTAACTGAATGTCGCTGGGGCTAAAATTCCTAGGTCCTGCTCTGAATCCATGTTCAGAAACCAAAAAAAAAAGCATCTTTAAAGAATGCTACTGATTTTTTATTGAAAATCATCCTTTTTGCATTTTAGATTTATAAAATGTAAGTGAAGAAAATTGTTTGCTCTTTCTTTGGCATCTGTGGAGCTTCAGTGTATGTTCTGGATCATCATATGCAGTCAACATACTTCGTGAAGCCCTTCCTTACAGTAAATATACCTGAGCATCATTTGTCTTTGTGAGGTGTGTGTTTATGATAGGCAGGTGGGTGGTGGGTAGGTGTGTGTATGAGGCAGAGAGACCTAACATTTACATGTTTCACTGTAAAAATAGACATGTTTTTAACTCCTTTCCACTGGTAAAAAAAATTTCAAAGGGGCCTGGCTTTGGAGAGCTGTCTCTCATCTGAAATAGTTACAGTATATTGACAAGGTCAAAATGAACCACTTGCCTAAACTGCTGCGTCATTATTTTAAGGGACAATAACACATGTTTAGAACACCATTAGAAAATCCTGTAGTCTTTGTCTTACACATAAAAATGTATACAACTATATATATAGAAGAAAATGATTTTGCCTTCTTCACCTCGCATCTTTGTCTAGCCACCCTTGTCTTTCCTGGATTATTGCAATGGTCTCAAATTAGGATTCTGCCTCCCTCCCATATTTTCTCAACACAAAAGTCGAAGTTGTCCTATTAAAATAAAATCAGATTGCAATGCTCCTCTGTTTCAAGTCAGTCCATAAATTACAGTTCCTATATTGGCATGCATAAAGAACAGCTGCTCTCTGCTCAACCTATTCTCATTATCTACTATTTTTCTCTTTCCTCATAGTCATACTAGTCATACTAGAACACCTAGTCACATTGACCTTCTAAGTTATTCGTGGAGTTATCCTTTCTCAGAGTCCTTGTAGTTTCATCTAACCTAGAATACTCATCTTTCTCTCTTATTTAGTGCTTTATTTCTGCACCTGCTTCTGGTCAACTCAAATGTCATCTTCTCATATACCCTATTAAAAATTGTACTCTTCCCTCCACTCTTGTAATAGTTAGTCTTCTTTCTTGTTGTACTTATTTCCATCCGGTATACTATATTTTGGATTTATTTCTTTGTAACAGAGAAATGTTACTCCTTTACAACATGTTTTCCGTAAGACTTAAATTGCCATCTGATCTATTTATTGCTGTATTATAACATATAGAACATTATTTGGCACATAGTGAGTGCTTAATAATTATTCATTGTATGGAAATGAAATGTAATTCTCCAGGCAGGGGGATGGATTTGAGAATGAGCCAGCCTTGGAGTAGAAGATAGTGCTCTCCAGAGAAGTTGAAGATGTGCATGAGTTAAAAGATGTAGAGAATAGAAAGGTGTATTTTTAAAAAGAAAACTACAGAGTAGAACTTCATAACTGGACTGTAACCTTGAGCATTTTCTCCATGAATTATAAATGTTACATATGACTTGTTAGTTTGACTGTTTTGTTTCAAATAATATAATTTGTTAGTTTTATACAAATATAGTAAAGTTGATAAACTCAATTTGGCCTGGTAGTTGTTGGAAGGAAACAATCTGACCTTCTCCATGGAGTACCAGGGAGTGGAGGCAACACTATGTTGAGGAGTATGTGTGTTGTGACAGCCAGACCATGATTGTGGTTAAATGGACAATGACCACAACAGGGCATCACACCAGAGATCAAGGTTCTAACTGGGAGCAGATGTGGGACAATCTTTCTGTTGCTTAATATGGTTGGAGGTGATGTTTAAGAGGAAAGGAAATACTGATATTTAGAGATAGAAGTGAGGAGACAAAACCTCAAGATGAAAAATGACATGTTAAGTTTCCTTTATCTTTTAATTCTTCATCTATTGCTTGTTCTAGTAGCCCAGGCCATACTTTGTATTCAGCTCATCTTTATTTCAAACATTTATGAACCCCAATTCTCTAATCTCTAATATAGGCACAAAAATTCCAACACATTAACTTATCTCAAAGTATATATCAATTTATGTGGCTCCCAATATTCTCAATTTTCTGGATTTTAGAGAAATCTTTGAGCTTATCAAGTCCAAATTTTAGTAATTTAGTGTGTCTGTCTCTATCTACTTAGAATTTACTAATAACCCTAGCAAAAGACACTGAAAAGAAGAGACACTGCAAAAAAATGCTGTGATCTATGCAGCCTTTTCTTTTTGTTTTTTAATCTACAATTTCATAGCCAACATGAAAATATCCCCCTCAAGAAAACCAAACTGATATGGGGAGTTTTTCTGCCTCCCTAATGCTTATATTCTCTAAGCCCATTTCATGTTTTAAGAAATGATAATAGAAAAAAGTTTTATATTGGTATGAAATAATTGTGTGATTTTTGTCATTTAGAAATGAAAACAACCTGGGTTCTTGCAAGGACATTGTACCCAACCTTTGTTCATCCAACCAGCAGAGCCCAAAGCCTGGACAGGGCTAGCTTTGGAAATATTGTCTGACTCCATGAAGTCACACGATATTGCAAATGTTCCATTGGCGTGTTGTTTCTTTCCTCTACAATAATTGCCTTTCTTTTAGATTTCAGTGTTTCCCTTTTGTGTTTACGATAACAGAGGGATGCTTTATTGCATTTCACCAGGCCGGTTGCCATGGTGATCAGCAGTTGCTGTATGCTGTAAAAATAACCCTCCTTCCTTGATAGATTTCACTTGAGTGAAAATAACCCTTAAAAATAGGTTGAAATTTACATACTAACTCTTCTGCAGGTTCAAGGGAGGGGGGGGGGGCGGAGAATGATTTACATCGTGATTTGACAAGCTATTAGGCTAGGCCCTACCAGACAAGGCTAGAACAGAAAAGTTTACCATAGGTCGATGTGAAGCCCACCAAATTTCAGTATGAAATCACTAAATTTTATTGTGTATTTTCTCATTAGTGTTGCACATATTTAAGGAAAATTACAATTTCTGAGGGCCTGAAGGTGATTCATGGGTGATATTACAGGTGGGTCTTCACTAGAGCATCACTTCTCAAAGTGTGTTCTCAAAATGTAAATTGGAAGCTTTTCCAGAAGATTTGATAAAGTGCTTTATAGTCAAAGATATTTGAGAAAAGTAACTTGTTATAACACATACTATCATGTGAATGTGTGAGACATTTTCAAGATAAAACCTACTTATCTGTATTTAATATATATCCCAACCAATTTAAGCATGGCTTTCTTACTATATGATAGTGACAAGAATCCTTTTAAAAAAAATCTTCTCAGAGCCCCTAAATTATTCTTTAGTATGAATTTAAAACATTTCATGAATATGGCTTAGCAGGCTGAACGATCTCCTACAAACCTCTTTTGTCAAGTATTTGTTAAAGAAAATAAAGATTCAAAAATAAACAAATAGGGTATGTGGTCCAGGGAAAGCCTGGACCCAATAAACTGGGTAACTATATAGAGGGGATATGAACACCATAGCAGTCTCATAGAAATTAATATATTTTGGAAGGAAATTTATCTCCATATTTGATTTAAGAACAAAACTGGAATTGTCTCCATACCTAACTTTAGTACCTTGAATTAATTAGGATTTTAAATATCAACAATACACGACAGTAATTACATCTTTTTTTAAAAAATTTTACTTAAAGGTCACTTATATATAGACAAACATTATATCTTCCCTCCAAGATATTGAAGCCATACCTAGTATATTGTAGATTTTCCTTGATTACATTCCACATCTGGAATCATCTAGTTCATATGTCTCACATCATTATTGGACATAATTTTTTCCAACTATAAATCAAAATCTAATGATTTATTATCCTAACACCCAAGGAATTCTGGAATCAATTGGGGACTTCCTGAAGTGCTAGCTAAACACCTCAGCTTTAAATAAATTAAAATATTTTGATATAGCACAACAATCCCTTTTATTTCTAAGTTTATTGATCTAAAGATATTGATTTTAACCAATATGCTAAAAACTATCCAAACTACTTGTTAGCTCTCATCAACACTATTCACTCCACTGGGAGGAGTCATGGCCTGAAAATTTATAAGTGCTGAAAGATTCGATGTACTTATTCTCCTAATATCTAAAGATAGTAACATATTATGATATGATATATATACATATGTTTATACATATAATAAATTCATAGTTAAAGAGATAGCTCTCAGTTCTCAATGATGGAAAGGAAACATTTATTTCCCTTTAAGCTTGACCCTTACCACCTCACACCATATAAAAATTTAATTTGAGATGTAGCATATACAAGTATAAAAAACCACAAGTATAGATTTTTACAATGATTTTTTGGGAAATAAAAAGTGATTGTCTCAAAAAGAAAAAAAGCTACATAAATCAAACCATTGAAATTTAAAAATTCTGCCTATTTAAGGACTCAATGAATAAGCAAATCACAGACTGGAAAGATTCTATCTATCTATCTATCTATCTATCTATCTATCTATCTATCTATCTATCTATCTATCTATCTATCTATCTATCTATCCAAATATGTACATATATGTGAAACTAGATAGATAATAGACACATATTGAGAGTATATATTATATATATGGGAGATATATATATCTACTCTTACAAATCAATAATAAAAAGACAGATGAGGCACACCTTATATTATAAATTGGCAAGTGACTTGTACATATATTTCATGAAAGAGGATAGAAATATAACCAATAATTATGTGAAATGGTCCTCAACATCATTATTAATCAAAAAATGCAATTTAACATCTTAATGAAAAACAATTTCACACTTAGTAAAATAGCTAAAATTTAAAAATATCTTGCCAAGGAGACAGAACAACTGTACCCCTTACATGTTTATGATAGGAATGTAAAATAGCTGCCCATTTGAAAAACTGACAATTTCTTGTACAATGGAACATATACTGAACCTATGATCCAGCAAGCATGGTCTCATGACAAATAATACTGTATGCACTCAAAAAGACTTGAACAATCATCCAAAGCAGAGTTATCCACTACAGCAAAAACATGAGTCCTGTATATCCATCAAATCAAACTTTAAATTTTGAAAAACTATGGTGCCTTTCTACAATAAAATATTAACCAGCAGTAAATAGAATTGAATTGCAGATACATGCAAATCATGAATGAATCTCAAAATGAATCTGTTTTTGAGAGCCCGAACCAAAAAACACATGTGGTATGATCCCATTTAGAGTGAGGCATTGAATAGACAGATCTGTATTAAGTGGCAAAAAATAAAAAACATAATGGCCTTAGAGAAAAAGGCTTTGAAGGGAAAGTCTATGTGTAAATACATGTTTCTGGATGAAAATATTCTGCATTTTTCTTGAGATGGCATTAATATGAACACATACATTTTTCCAAACTCATTAGACTATTTACTTAAAATCCATACACTTTATTCCATGAAAGGTGTATCCTTATTTGAAGATATTAAAATTAAAAACAATAAAATTAATAAAGAAAAATCTTGTTTTCTAAATTTTGTATTTCCTTGCAGATATCCATTTTCCATGATGTGAATTTCTTTCTCAGCACTTCTCTCTATCAGACACATGAACTACAGAAAAAAAGAGGGCCTAACAGGCATACACATACTCATTATTGCAGCCTTAGCTGTTATCATAAATGTAACCATGATTTTGGAATTCTGATGCTCATATTTGAATGTTTGCCTTAGGATTCCAGAAGAATGGAAAGAAATGAAGCAAGGAGGTTTTTAATTCCCGTTTCTGACTTTCTTCATCTGGATGTTATTTTTTCCATACTGAACTATGCTGTATTTTTTCCTCACTATTGTTCTTCCAATTTGAGGGAGGTGAGAGAGGGGACCCACAAAGTGGAACAGATAGGACCTAAAGTCCTCTATCAGATTCAGAGGAGTATTTTCTTTTCAAAGTATGAAAATGAAAGTCCTCTCTTTACCTTTTGTTTTCCAATCCACATGTAGATTCAAATAGAAAAGATGAAAATATTTGCTGATAAATTCACTGTCATTTTCTATGCTGACAAATATATATTTAATGCTTGCATCTTGATATACAATTATACAATATATACAATTTTATGTGAAACCCTTATCTTGTGTTATTCCCTTTTTATTTAGAAATGTATTAAATGATTTCTGGAAGAGTAGAACAATTATATTTGAGCCTTTCAAAGACAAGTACTATGCCATAATCAAGTCTTCTATTACACATAAGAACAGTGGCTAAATTAGAGGTGACTCTCAAAACGTAGTGTTTGTTAATGTATGTATGTGTGAAGTGCTTACTTTTAAAGATTTGCCTTATATAGTACTAAAAATGAGTACTATAATAACTCTAGTATCATAAGGAAGATGTTTTTAGTATTTCTAATTTTATCAGAAGTATATTGTTATGATTTGTCTTACAGAATTACCACCAGATTCACTCTTAGAGCCTTCACTAGTATGAAGTATGGGTGTAACCACAATTTTCTCTGACCCCAAGTCTTGTACAGGTAAAATGCATTTTCCTTCCTATCTGGATTATGATATAATTTATTAAATAATTATTAACCAAGTATTGAGATACACTAAATAATTGGTCACACTGTTTTTTAACATAGGGAGGAGAAAATCATGTGAAAAGCAGTATTTTAACTGAGTAGCTATTAGAGAGAAGCGATTGAAATGTGCATTTAAATTTACATTTGGGGTTTTCATTTGCTTCCATCTCTAAACTATTTTTGTTTCTCTTTGATTTTCCCTCCAGAAAGAAAGCTATAACAAACTAAGACACTATGACTATTTTTGTAAAGTGAATACTTTTGTTTTGTTTTGTTTTGTTTTTTGAGTAAAGATTCCATCGTGTACTTCAAGTTGTGCTTTGAGAGAAACAAAGCCTTTGTAATCAAAGGCAAAGACAGCACATTTAAGCATTTAATGCTTGCATCTTGATGATTTCATTATTGACTTCTATTAAGCTCTCTCTGGGCTAAGAACCAAACTCCCCCACAGCTCAGCAAAGCTGCATTGCTGGATCTATTTGCTATTAAGTTTAAATCCTCATTTCTCCCCATGACACACTTATTGGCTTGGGATGACTTCCTCCTGGTCCAATGGAGACATCTGCAGATGTCATATTAAGTTGCTAACCCTCTATCTTCTCTACTCCACTAACATACTTTTGCTGCATCTCTTCACTCTCCTCTTTCTTGCTCTCACTCTCTCACTGTGTTATGCCCATACTCTGCTACTTCAGTCACATTTCCCTTAGTCCTCAAGGCCATTCTTAGTTTTGAAGCAGAACCAAATTCTTCTTGCAAGGTGAGTCCAACCATCAGAAGTAAAGTAATGAGATTATGATTAAAAGTACACCTTGATAGTGGAGTATCCATCAACCTGTCATAGAAATCTTATCTCTGAAGCTAGTCTCATCAATCTGACCTTTCAATTACTATCCCCAGTTCATGACTCTAAGTATATATAACTCAGAAATGGAGTATGAGATACACAACTCTTTGTTTGGTACCTGTAACAATTGGTACAATTGGATGTCTTTTTTTTTTTTTTAGAATCCACAGCTTCCCTTGAAAGTGAATTTTGTGAAGATCAGAAGTCGTCATGTTACTCTGGCCTGTGTATTAAACAATGGCTGATGCAATGTGTTGAGTATTCACTATCAGGGGATAGTGAAAGTAAAAATTTATTTCAACTTAGGCGATAGTTGAAGAGGCTATCCTTGTTTGACAATTAGTTTTCTTCCAAGTCGAGATTCAGGGACTCAAGTCAGGTGCTTCTATCCAAAATCTGCTCCCACTCACCCTTACCACCAACTAGAGATGAGCAGTATTTTGTCCTCATTTGGTAGATGAAAATGAGGAAGGTAAACTGCTTCTCAAAGGCCCACTTTACCTTGATGTGACACATATCACTTCCTCTTATATTTTTGAGAACTATTCATGCCACCCCAACTGGGTGTAGCTGGGAAGCATTGTCTCAGTGGAACAGACTAATCCCACAAGCAATTAATCATTATGGAAAGAAGAGCAAGACTCTGTGGCACTCTGCTGTAAATAATCCCTTTTTAAAATCTGAAAACATTTAAAAAATATGCTGAGATTATATTTCCATTATATTTCAGTTGACACCTGCAATCTATTGCTTCAGAAACATATGCTAGCATACATCCTTTTTTGAATATATGAAGCTGGAATCATATGAACTGAATACAGTCTTCGTCATATTCATATGGAACATAATTGCATTAAGATACTCGTGTTTACAAATAATTGGAGAGGTTTATTCTTTCAAAGGTTAAGTAAAGAATTAAAAATAAAACAGTCCATCACTTTGCAACCTATTAGATGCATCATATTCAGAATGCCTCCTATTTATGTGAACAGTATGGACTGATAATACTGCAAGGATATTCATCCTTTGATTTTGTTTAATGAAAAGATATGTGATTCCTACAATGAAATGAAATATAGAAGAAAGACATCAGGTATTAAGAAGCATCAGCTATTAAGATTAGGCTTTAATATGGGTTCAGATTTTTGAACTTGAAACGTTTAACGATACCGTGAAACTCAATTTCTTTATAAAATACTGCCCTAGGGATGTCATCTCAACCCAGACTGAATGTACAGCTTTCCATCTGTATCCAGGATCACCTGAGGAGAGAACTGATCAGTAATTGCCACCTTCATTGAATAACACCCATGGACATTCTGCCCAAACATGGGGTGTACTGCTGATGCATCAACTATTTTGTGTCTGATCACCAGCTGCTGGACACAACATTAGTCCTATAAAATGCTTTGTTTTTCATAGGGCATTAAACATGGTAGCAGCTTGTAGCCAGATGTGTAGCTCTCTTAAAGCAATAGTAAGAAAAGCTTTGTTGCTGGTAGAAAACAAGCAAGACTCAAAGAGGGTACCATTTATACTTTAGAAGGTAGGAAGCAATGCTCAAAAGACAAGTTCTAGTAGTTGAGAGAATGTCTGTTCTGGCTAACAAACACAGACACCAATCACTTCCTATTCTTCAGGGCCCCTTGTTCCTACAGATTTTGTCTTCTATTTTTCATGGCTGAGGAAAATTCTTAAGAGAATTAGGGATGAATCGTTTCTTCTACTTGGAACAAAATTTATTGGGGTGTTTTCAGAAAAGGAAGATTTAATCTAAGACATCCTACAATTTAGGAGGTGAAATATTAGGAACCCTATTTCATAGTTTTAAGACATATTTTATAATAAAAATTATCATAATTAAAGAAAAACCTAAAGATACAAATTTCATAATAGCTTTCTATGTGCAGATTTTAACCTCCAAATTGTTATGACATTCCCAGGGCTGGTATTTTATAAAGAAATTGAGTCTCATAACATTGTCTAAAGTTTTCAAGATGAAAAATTTGAATCCATGCTGAAAACATATACTCTGATCATAATACTTGATACATTTCCTAACATCCCGTTCTTCTATATTTCATTTAATTCTAGAAAATTTATATTATTTAAGTTAAAAAACATAAGTAAAAAAGAACATAGGAAACACATAGAGAGTAAAGAATTTGGATAATGTAAAATTACTCTCTTTTAAGGAATGTGACCATAAATTGGTAGTTATGATTTTTGACACTTAAATTTGAGACAGTTCTCTAAAATTTTCATCTGACTGTCATAACCAAAATATTTTGTTTCTTGAAATGTAAATAATGTATTCTATTTTATTCATTGAGCAAATGAATAAAATGATTGACTTTTTTTCTGATTATTGGGACAAAGGTTAAATGAAGTAATGTTTCCTAATATATTGGAGACTAACATTAAGTTCTTATTTTTTTTACTCTGAATTTCATGTGCCTTCCTATAAATGATAGCTGAATATTTGTAGTATTTTAAAATGATATTTTAGGAAAAACAAGTTTTTTTGAAGTGTTATATTATCTTATTTGTGCCTTAAAAAGTGTCACCAACGTAGTAGATAACACTATCTTATAGAAGATAACATTTTATAAAGAAATTCCTTCCCATTCTAGTTTTGTAAATCTAAATTTAGGAAGTTTAGAATCATAACATCATTCTATAGGTCTCATAATTTCATGGAAAATCTTTTTCATCAAATCTTATAACTTTAGAATTCAAGAGAACTTAGAACTCATCTAGTACATTGTTTAAGCTTTTTCTTTTCTTTCAATGTGTCACATTCTAGTACATTGTTTCTTAAGCTTTTTCTTTTTTTTTTAAATCACATTCTATGAATAAAAATTAAGTTATATATAAATTCTTCCTAGCAGGAGAAAATAAATAGTAAAGAATATGCTTTGTTGTGTTGGACTGAACCTAAAAGTCACACACTGGTGTAATAGTTGAGACAATTTAAGCCTTCAAAAAACGATTTCTGCCTGTCTGGGGGGCAATGTTACCCGATTCAGAAAGCATGATTGAGTCCAATATTCTCAATGGACAAATGAAGAATGGGCTCTTGAGAAGGAAGTAAAATTAGCACATCACAATTTGGTAGCAGGTTGACCAGATGCTTTCAGGTTCTCATGTCAATGATCTTCTTCAACTTGACTGTACTTCCCTGTTCCAAGACTGACAAAGAAAATGTAAGTTGGCAAAATATGAAAAATGGGTCCCCATTGCTTTTTTTTTGCACACAGCCTTCCTAGGGAGAAGTAAGGATAGCACAGGGAACTATAAGTGGTTTTATTCCAACCCGATTTTCACCTGCACACTGCCAAAAAAGCTGATTTCTCGTGGAGCAGGCTTTGGATCAGCAGAGGTTATCATTCAAACCACCACTCGCTTTGAAATTCAGACCCACTGAACATTTTGCTCTGGGTTTCTTTCTTTCTTTTTTTTTTTTTTTTTTTTTTTTGAGATTAGGTCTTGCTATTTTTGCCTGTGGAACCGCAGGCTCTCGTTGCCTGGGGTACTACAGACTCAAGCAATCCCCAGCCTCAGCTTCCCAGGTAGCTGGGATGACAGGCGTGCACCACCACGCCCAGCTATTTTTTTTGGAACTAGGTCTCGCTACGGGCCCCAGGCGGGACTCGAACCGCGATCCTTAAGCCCCGGCCGCTTCATAGGCTGAAGCTTACAAGCACGAGCCACCGTGCCCGGCCTGCTCTGGGTTTCTTAGACAAGGAATCTGAGAAATTAATATCCACTGCTGACAGCAAGAGCAGTTCTTAAAACCATTGCCCACTCTTAGCATAAGCACTCAGAAGAGCCAAGTTTCTAAAAGAAGAAAAATGAAATAAATAAAATGGGAGGTTTTATTTTTTATTTTTTTTATTATTATTATTTTTTCTATCAGGTTGACCATTGAGAACATCTCATTTGGAAGATTTGACTCACTGGCTAAAATTTTCAGGGGCATACTTCTTAACAAGAGCTGAGTAGAAGTAAACTAGCACAGAAACATTCCCAAAGACTCCTCTATTTTTGTGTGCATGTAGTCCAATATGTTCTTAAGAAAAAACACTTCAAATAGGATTAAAGGCAAAACAGGTAGCATTTCCAAGGCGTGATAAACAACATTGGTACTGAAAGTGTTATGGTTATGACTGAGAATTATCATGAAGAGTGGTGGGGTATTGAAAAATAAACTATTTGGATGTCAGGCTTAGTAATTTATTTAAATGTTATTGCTGCTCTGTGACTCCCAGTGGAGTTTCCCTTTCACATTTTTAATATCAAATAACTGAACAGCCCCTATACAAATCTCATAAAATGAAATAACTCATCTTTGCAAAGCAATCTTAGGATTTTCATTTGCTAAGTGATAGCAATAGCTCCAGGGTAATGAAGCATTGGTGAGAACCTCGGTTCTTGTCTGGCGGATTGTTCACTGGTTGTTGGTGACTTGAAGACCATGTGCCACACCTCACTGTAACAGTATTAATGTCTTTTTGTCTCTCTCAGGGTGGAGGCAGACAGACATCTGTAAAGTAGAGAGAGAGAGGCTGTGTTTTGATTCTTGAGGCTCTGTTGGTCATGTCATCTAGGTGTGGTAGGATTGGGAAATTACGGATAGGCAAGAGTTGCCCATATTGTCTGAAATAATATGGGAAGCTCATTTTCTTAAATATATATCAGTTAAGAAATAATGGTGTGTCTTTGATTTTAAATCTACCTTTTGGTTTTACAAAGGGCTCTTTTTAGAGTATAAGAGACTCCTCTTTGCCCTTCCATTTCAGATATAGAATACCCTGTAATGATATCTCATTCAATACATATTCTGAGTCACTTAATTATTTGCTAAACTCTCGTGACTTCATTTTTATTGCAAATCTGTTTTCAAGGTGCTTTGAGAGAAAAATGCTCTCTGCAAATGTCCACTGTCATGACATTACCCAGAATCCTAGATCATAACTTCCCATAGTCCTAGGTCCATCAGTGGCAATTTATCGACTACTTAAGCTCCCAGTAGACCATTGTTTTTGGAGGGGAAGAGGCAGAGAATTGCAGACCTATTCTGATAAGCTCCCACATACCTTACAAATGCTGTAATTATCTATGTGCTTCATGGACTATAAAAAGTTAGGGAACTCTGACCTAGACTGCTGTGGCTATAATTTTCCCATTTCTATCAAGGTTTAAGTCAACAGTTCAGTCTGTTAGAAGAACTGAGTGACCAGTAGGATGGGGACACTGGAGGTGATGTCCACATGTGTAAAGTATCTTCCATGAATCATCCAGCTTTGTGCTAGGAAATTTACCTTGGTATTTCAGGTAATACTTATCAATGTTATAGTGCATAAGTGATTATATTCAAACTAACATGGAAAACAGGTGTTTTAGGATTGTTTTATTGTTGAAATTTTCTTAATTTTGATAGATAGCAGGAAGTTTGTTCAAGTCCATTTTTGTTGGATTCTCACAGTGTGCTCAAGCAGGATAAGCTAGCTTGCAAGTAGCTGGCAAGGCCCTCCAACTACTTCCCCAACTAACTGAGAGTTTCCTGAGGGTGGGGTCAGGCTTCAGTCCTCCTTCGATCCCTAAAACAAGCTTATCTGGTAGAAAGTGATAAAGTTGAGAGCCTAGACTACCAAATTTCATTTTTAAAAGAGCAAAACCATTGGACACAGACTTGAATTTATAATTTGGGGGTAGGGGGGAAAGGGAGGTGATTTTTTCCAAAATAAAAATATTCAAAGCTAGCAATTAGTATATTTAAAAATAGATTAATTTACATCAAAAACACCTTGATTTACAGATCAGAAAATATATTTTATGAAATAATGATCCAGGAACATATTTCATAAAATATTTCATCTCTTTAATTTATCTTTGGGCGATAAAGACAGTGCAAGCTTGGGGATGGTCAAAGGGGAGAACTGTTAACATCAGAATTTAGAAGGCCCACATGGAGTAAGTAATCACTGAGAAGACAAAATTTCATACATGGTCTCTGGTTCAGAAATTAAAATTCATTTTTAAATAGGTCTAGAATTTAAAATTATGAAGAAAACTCACAATGAAAACAGAATGTATTCAACAAAGCTCAGAAGCTTTGAACACTACTTTAAACTCCAGATAAATTCATTTTAAAACAAATGACGAAGAAACAGAACTTTAAACAGCGTATATCAAAGTTATAAGAGTTTTCTTTTCCTTAAGAGAAATCTAAGGTTTAATCCTTTTGATGACTCAGTGCTAGAATTCATAGCTAGTCGCAGAAGAGCAAAAGTCAAGTTAGAGATGTCTGAGCTCAGTTCTAACCTTTGGAAGTGGTATCTCAAGGGAAATAGTCTATTTTTCTTTGTTCTACTGCCAGAATAGAAAAGTAATGCTGGATGAACCACTGGTGACCTGGAGTTTTTTTCTGAGGTTGAAAGCCACCTTGATTTTTTACCCATATGTCAGAAAGTACAAATACACACACATGTGCGCATACACACACAAATACACACACACACTGATAAATTCACAAAAGTCTCAACATCTCACACATAAAACTTGTAACACTTCCTGCCCATTTGAGGACTGCTAGTTGGGACAGTCTGACTTGATGGAAAATCAAGGAAGAATCACCAGAATCTTTCAACCTTCTTCTAAAGAAAGGAGCCACAGCAGTAGAAGATTTTATGCTAATAGCACCCATAATCCCATGCTAATTTATTTTATGAAATTAAAGCAAATGCTGCTCTTTGACCCCAGGGACTTCTCAGCCGTTCTCTGGGTCCCCATAGTGAGTGAGAATCTATTTAGTGGACGAGTTTGCCAAGAATATAAATTCATAATACAGGATTAAAGTGAGACATGGTTACAAAGATTCCTTAATCCCAGTGAATAATTAATGATGGTGATTCACAATTTTGCTGATATATTCTTATATTTAAATAACAACTAGTTAAAAAATATGCTTCCAATAAAAACTAACAGGCAGATTTCTGATTACTGGAGTTTTTCTTGGAAGAACTAATGCTACTGAGGCAGAAGATTTCCTCATTGTACGTTTTTCAATTTACATCTCAAAATATAAGATTAATTGCATTATCCACAAACATCTTCTATATTTAATAATCAAAAATACATTTTAAAACTCTGCTATTATCATAAGATAGTCTACCCAATATTAGAGTTAAGTTTTAGTGCTATAAAAATAATTAGCAAAATTACTGTAATGGCTATTAAATCTAACAGTATAATTATCTAATTATTAGTAATAATAACAATCATTCAAAATAAAAAATATTTAATTCCCACCAAGTTAAACAACATTCTAGGAACTTTGAAACATATATATATATATACACACACACACACACACATATATATATATATACACACACACAATGCAGTCTCTGTTGGGAATCTATATTTCAACGGTGCTAAAATGGTGCTGTTTTATTGATCTTGAGATCCTTCTCCAACAAAATATAACCTGCTTGACTTCTGCCTAAAAAGTGTAAATAAATTCAGGAAAGTAGAATTTTTCACATGTCATCTGCGCCTCACTACCCATTCTATGCTAAACTCATTTGAAGAGGACAACTGGTTGAGTCCTGCTTACTGTATAGAGAATGCACTGTGTCATGTTCTCCCTTGGTCCCCTCCACAATTTCTAGAATATCACTTAACATATGTTCCATTTTTGCTTTTGCACTTTCCCCCAGGGATCTATTAGTGGTAAACAACTTCAAAGGGATAGGATGGACTGCAACTGAGATTGATTCAGGAGTACTCTTATTATTGCATAGCACACCAAACTATTCCTGGTACCTCAAGCCTTCTCATCTCCACTCTGCCTCTGCAAAGAGAATACCACATTCACATGTTTTACACTGCTGAGTCTCAATATCATTCTCATAGCACACTGCTTTCTATGCTTAAATGAAGTTCCTAATTAATATAATCTGTCTACAAACAGGATTTTTAAAAATTGATATAGTTCCCTCATTTCAATATAAATGAGAAATCAAAAGAAATTCACTATAGTAAGACATATATTTCAATATAGAGATGTTTTGAAATGTCTACTAGAAATCACAATTAATTTATTAAGTGTTTGCATCTATATGTAGATTTTCATATGACAGCTCCATATGAAAACTGCAACATGTATGCTATATTGGGTGCTTAAAAATACAAGCAATTTACTCTGCAATGATGAGATTCTCCAAAATGATTAGTGGGTTATGTGAAATTTTAAACAGAGTTAAATAAACTCTTCAATTAAGGTAGGATTTGCAATCCTGGAAACCTCAGTGTATATAAAAATTATATAAAAACATTAATACTCTATATGCAACATGTTTTTAGGTTTAAAATTTAAATAAAGAAAGCAGAGTTTCAATTAGAGTTATCCAGATTGTGCCACAGATTGCAAGTCCCTTCCTTGTAAAGGTCCACCATACTCGACAATCTTTGGGGTATAATCACTATGGCATCTTAAAGAACACTCAAACTTTAAAAAAATTCTTTCTAGAAAGTCATATTATTTTTTGTTAACATCTGCTGCTCAGGATGTTTGCAACTAATATATTTGGAAGTTTCTAAAGAATCATTCTTACTTTGAAAAAATTGACCAAAAACTTAAAGTTTGGCATCAGAGAATCAAAGGTAATACTATCACTAGACTCTAACCCAATAGTAAGGTCAGATATGGAATGCGATTATCAGGAAAGTCAGGTCTTTGGTCAGTTCAATTTAGTTGTGTTTTTATTTTGTTCCCACAATATTATGCATCTGATTTGCAGAATGGGCATGTTGCTCTCTCAGCAACATTCAGAAAAAGAATTATTCATGTATCCATTTGCCACATACTACATTCCCTAGCATGTGTGTGAAGCTGTAGATGATTAAAGAAGTAAAACAGAAACTTCCTTGTCTCAAAGAGTGCCCCGCTCAGCTAGGAACTAGACATACATAACATGCTAAGACTCCTGTCCCAATAAGCTCTTGTCCATTTATTTTAATTAGAATTAAAATCTAACAGCAGTTGTTGGTACAATTTGCCAAATAATGTGGTGGGCGAACAAGAATTCTGTGCCTAATTTTCTAACATTAGTGCCCCCTTCTTCCACATGGAAATGAAATACAGAAGACCTCAGAGCAGCTACTAGTGTTTGTGGTGTCCCAGGACAAATGGAAAATAAATATAAGGCCCCTACCTATAGAAACAATTAGATTTTTTAAATGCATGATAAAATTCCACCTCTATAAAATACAGTACTTTACTAATGATGTTTTAGGACAATGAGCAGAAAATGAAGTATTAAATATTTACTTTTTGTCCAAGAAGTGCATGAGATTATTTACATCATCCAGACAACATTTCTCCTGTTCAAGACTAGGTATCATTTGTGTGTTTTCTTTAATGTCAAATGTGCCATTCCTAATTTCTTATCTCCCAACATTAGAAAAAAGTGAATGATAGGAATCTTTGAAAATTGTTTACATTGAGACAACAGAGGTTTTTCTTGCCTGTCTTTTTCTGCAGAACCATTTACTTAGAGCTAGTTACCTATTTATAAAAGTTACAGCCTGGTGCTGTTGTAAGTTCTATCTTTCATTGACTCCCCCTCATTGCTGATGACCATAAATGCAAACTTTATTTAGGATATAACGGAAAATATGCAAATTTTTTGAGACTAGGTCTTGCTATTTTTGTATATGGAACTGCAGGCTCACATTGCCTGGGGTACCACAGACTCAAGCAATCCTCAGTCTCAGCTTCCCAGGTAGCTGGGATTACAGGCACGCACCACCACACCCAGCTATTTTTTGGGACTAGGTCTCACTGTGTTGCCCCTGGTGGGACTTGAACTACAATCCCTGGCCCCAGTCAGTTTCCTAGGCTGCCGATTACAGGCATGCACCATGCCCAGCTGCAAAATATCTTTTAATTGCAATTCAGAAGTTTATTATAGCATAGGTAACACATCTTGCCACCATATCATCTCTTGAACAACTTAGGCAGCCATCACTGAATTCTTAGAATAAGGCCTCTCTCAGTGTTCTATATGCTTCTGCTTTCCACATGACTACCAATGGAGAGAACAGATAAGGGAAAGAAAAATAGAGGATATTTGCTCCAGGAATAAGGATGCCTTATATGGCAAAGTACTGTGAAAATGTGATTAAGTTATGGATCTTGAGATGGGGATATTATCCTAGGTTACCTAGTCCTAAATTCACTCATATGTTCTTATCAGAGGGAAGCAGAGGGAGACTTGAGTCAAAACAAGAGAAACTTATATGACTATGGAGGCAAAGATGCAGTCACAGGCCCAAAGAATGCTGACAATCACTAGTACCTGAAAGAGTTAAGGAAGATTCTCCCCCAGAGCGTCTATAAAAAATATGGCCCTGCTGACACCTTGGTTTCAACCAAGTGAACCTCTAGGACTTCTGGTCTCTAGGACTGCTGCAAAAATTCTTGTTGCTTCATGCAACCACATACCTTGTCATTTATTTCAATAGCCTTAGTCAATATATTCAGCATTGTTGAAGATGGATCCAGGAAATCAGGGCATTTCCACACTGATTTGAAGCTTTAGAATTATGGAAACAGAGGTCTTGAAAACCTTCAGAGAAAATAAGTATAACCATACACCTTGTATCACCTAACACATAGCAAAGTTACTCCAGGATTAGTGTCAGTATAGAGGGTCCATGGGATATAAGATATCTGCCACCACTCTTATCTCCCTCTGGTTTGGGAGACCAGAGACAGAACTACCGCTAGAAAACAATGGTGTGAGAATTGATGCCAAGTTCCTAAACAGAAGCAAAGTCCAATGATCACTTGGTAGCCTAGATCACTGAACTCATGCTCTTAAGTGTCTCCTAAATAAGCTTGGTAAATCTATCCTCACAATCAAATCTTACATAGAACTGAAGATACACCTCATCTGCCAGGGAGATCTGCCACTTGCCTGCCCATCCTCCTGGATCCAGTTCTCAGACACAGGACCTCATGCAACCTGGTAGAGATGAATCTTGCAACCTCCTTGGGACATCTTATCAATACTGCTTGTGGGGTGCCTTGAAAGAGAAAAAAGGAACCAGGACCCACTTGGGTCCCAGTTTGTGTTTTGGGCATCTTGTATGGACAGTATTGATGCCCTAGGTTGTTTCATGAGGAAGTACTGAAAAAGGACTTAAACTTTTTCAGAAAAAACACTGCAAAGCTCCAGAGGCCAGGATCCATATGCATAGAAACTGGGGTCAGGATTCTACTTGCCTCTGTCTAAGGTCAATACTGGAAGGATTCATTAGCATAATAAAGAAATGAAATATTTTGCTAGAGGGGGTATATTTTAAATTGCTGGTTAATTTGTTTTAGTTTTTCAATTAAGACAAAGTTGAAAATGAAAGCGGCCACAGTATGATTCCTTCACAACAGCCTAATTCAATTTGGATCATCAGCCTTGGATCAGCGCTAGTACCTTAGGGTTTTATAAAATCTCAATAGATAGAATTTAGAGCTTCTTAGAGGTGTTTTTATATTACAAAACATTAACTTCAAACCCTCATTATTTCAGCAAGTATTTGTGGAGAGCATTTTGCAATTACATAGCATCTTGATTAGAAAAAGGAAAATATTGAACCCAAATCTTGCTTTCAAGGAACATATAATGTATGCAGAAAAAGTAAGAGTGGAAAAGATGAATGAAATAAAAATTAGACACCTAGCCTTGAGCCTTGAATACAAGAAAAGATTGTTTCAAACAACTAATTCCTTTTTTCAGTTCTATTGACTTGCCACTAGTTTATAAACGTATATAATTTAGGAAGTAGGAAGTAGGACTTCACATTTTCATCTGTGGAAGTACCTCACTTACCCTCCAACAAAGCAATTGATTCTTTGAGTGTGCTAAATGCTTGTGCTAAAAACTATAAATTTTTTTCACATCATTTAGTGAAAAGGTAAAATTACAAATGAACTCTCTTCAACTTTCTTTGTTTATTAGTTCACATTTGCTTTGAATTAGCTAGGATGTTAGACTAGACTTGGAGATGAAATACAAGGTATATTTAATCAACAATTCTGTAAATTATAAAAAAGGCAGCACTTAAAACCAGTTAACAATCATGCCAGGAGAAGCTGATGAGCTATTTTAGCATGTGAAAACTTGCTGTTGCCAACTCCCTTTCGGTTCCAAAAAAGTACTGTCTATCTTAAAACTGCCAAACACAGGAAGTAACCACTCAGTAGAATTTTTTATTTTATACACTCAAAAAGAAATGGGCTCTGAGTATCTTCCTTTACCTGGGAGATAAGACACTGATCATTTCGCTGACTCTCTCCGTTGGAAGGAAGCCAGAGTAATAATGGCTATCTGAGGATCTTCAAAGATTTAATCTTGGAGATGAGTTCTTTGCAGGGCTCAATTCCTTTTGCTTTGCCAACCTGTCTACTTTCTGAAATGGCCGTTAGTGTAAAGGTACCTGACAGAGGTGTACCTCCCCCCTGAAAGCCAAGTTACTGCACTCCATTTCTGTGGAGCTCAGCGGCACTTGCTGGAACAGTTCACAATGCCGCTTAGGATCAAGACTGGGCTGCCTGGAACTCTCGTGACCAAGCAGACTCTGCACTGACTCAGCCCAGGCTTTTGCCCAGTCCATACACATGCAGTGGGGGCACACATGGCAGGAGGTCATGGGGAGGAAGGGGGGCAGGAATGCAGATGTGGAAGCAGAATGCCCATCGAAGATACAATTTATTCAGCGTTCATTCAGATCCTTGTCACTTAATCCTCACCAAAGCTTTTTGATTGCCTACCAATTACTAGACACTGCTGTACTCACTGAGATACAAGGAAACAATACCCTGGTGGGGCTCTCCTGGTGGAGCAATATTTAGTAGGAAAAATACACAATAACAAAGAAAAATACATGTAAGATAAGTCACACTGTGACAGATACTGAGAGAAGAGCAAAGGATGTTAGGGTCAGATTAACTGTTGTAATAAGAAACCCCATATATAAGCAGTGACTTCCAAAAGATACAAGATGTCTCTTTCTCCTCCCGATTTCAGATAAATATGGGAGGTGGGTGGACACCTGCACTCCACATGCCATCTGTCAATCTAGCTTCCTTGGTGGCACTTTATCATTTGCTAAGGCTTGGGTATTGGCATGATTGTGACATGGCGATTACTGAGCCTAGCCCAAAGAAGAGGATAGGGTACAGAGAAGGCACCTTCCAACTCTAGGGAGCTGACCTGAAGCAGCACTCCCACCCCTTGTGGTAAGAACTTAATGAACTGTCAATGAGTGTGAGTGAAGGGTAGGTTATATGGGGGGAGTTGAGCAGCTCTAATGCTGTTGGGAAAAGAAAGCAGAGCTTTTTCACAAATAGCAGACGCCACTACACAGAGCACAGGGTAAAGTGATGGGTGCTGATATTTTAAATAGGAAGACAAGAAAAGTTAGCTTGGAGAGGATGACTTTCAAAGTGAAACCCAAACAAAGGAGTGAACCATATGAAGCAGTGAACCATATGAGTACCTGAGGGAAGACCTGAGGGAAGACTGTTTCAGACAGAAGGAACCAAATTACTGGCATTGAGACAGGAAATAAGCCAGAAATCTGGGCTTTCTTGAGGAAGGAGGATAATGCAGTTTTAACACAGTTCATGAAGAGGAGGCTACGTCTCCAGGACCAGATCATGAGGACCTGGCTGACCCTCACAGGTTTTTGGAATTAACTCTTTGTGTAGTGAGCATCAAAAAGGAGAAAAGAGATGGAAGTTATTTTGGCCACAACTGAGCAGAATAAGCAGAGACCAGGTGAGAGAATGATGAAATGCTCTTCTGCGTGTCAAACGCCTGGACCATAGACACATCAAATGAGGAGGGAAGATTAATTTTAGATTGTACCTTTCAACCGCGTCTGCCATGTGGCTTCCAAGAAAAGAGATTTTACTTCTTCGGGTTTATGTTGTTCATTACCAAGAACAAGTATTGAAATGTTCTTTTAACTGCCACCATCGTTCAAGAAAAAGATTACGGAAAGTACTTTAGTCTACAGTATTTACAGCAATTCCTCACACTACTTAACATTTTATTTATACTAATGAATAAGCACTTAAATTCATTTGTATAGGCTGCTCTTTCCAAGAGACTGAGAATAACGAATATGTGCTATAAATACATGAAAATGAGTTATTTCATTATTCTTCTAATAGTTGTTCCTGATAACAGGAATTTAAAGTGCAGACAGAAGTTTCGCTTTAATGCACTACAAAAGTCACAATTTATGTAGTTTTTCCCTGCTAACGAATGCCATTACCCATTATTATCTAAGTTGGTTGTAAGTGGATAAAATATTAAAATTTTAATGTTTCTCTTCAATATTGGACATAGCATTTCAGGGGCTCTCCCTATATCTTATTTTAATGAGTATTTAAAAATCAGATCTTCAGGAAATAAATTCTCCTCTTTCGTTGTCCTTAGAAACCTATTTTGGTGAACCAATCCCAAGTGGATTTAATTATCTGCAGAATTTAATTCTATATCCAGGAAACTAAGGTTTACTTGGGGAAAATAATATACATCAGCAAACTTTAGATTAGACACACTTTTGAAACTTCAGCAATACCATGTAATTCTGGTCCGTAAACTGTTTTTTCTGGCTTTTTTAAGCCTGCAAGCTCTTCCAACCTTCTCTTAAATATGCTCCTTCACTCCTAACAAAGACTAGTGGGCTCCATGCTTTCTGGCATCAAGTTTTCTAGTAATACTTGGAAAAACGAACGACTTTAATAATAGATATCATTTTATATCTAAATCTAAGTATATTCGGTATCATGGCTTGCATTTTTTTTCCAGGCAAGATAGTGATTCTGTGCATGCCCTTTCTGTAAAACAGTGAATTCTATGAAGGAGAAAGCAAATCTGAGAGGTGTTTGGAAGTAAATTCCGTGTCATCTCTAGTGCCTGACTACTTAGTGTACTTTAGTGAATAACCGTACAATGATTGTAAGGTGATTGTTATTTCTTCAACCTAAAAATTGCAAATCTATTACCAATTCTACCTCAGTAAAATTAATTGTACCACCAAATGACAGTAACAGTTTGAAAGGAAAAAGGAAAGAGATTCTCAAGACTGAAGACATCGAATAGGTAAGTACTGATGAGAATGTTTTGTTTGATTTGAATTCACTAAAATGTAGCTAAGAAAGGTGACTGAGTTCATCCTGTAAGGTTATCAAGTGCATTCTGTATATTTTTCAGGTAAGACCAAAGATGATATAGCTTATACCAATCACATTGGCACCAAGACTAAAAATCAAGTTTTTTAGAACTCAATTTATGAATATTTTTTACAATATAATGCTGTTCTTTTCATCTACATTGTATGAGTGTGGATGTTTCACTATTTCATCTAAATATGGAATCTAGTATGTTACTTAAATGCAGGCTAATATCACCATGGTAGATGAAGAATCTTAAAGGAATGAAAGGCATTATCTCATCTTAGGGATCATATTGTGCAATTTCTTGTAAGTAAAAATTACAGGTTCACACTCATCATGCATTTGAATACATGCATCCTACTCTTTTATCTCTCACTTCCTACTTGCATTATCTTTTGTGTTTATTTCCTGCAAATTTTAGTCACCTCATTTGTTAAGCAAGCGTAGTTATATTTGCCCTGCTTACTTAAGAAGCTATCTGTGGGGCTAAAACAAGCCTATTCCTGAGAGTCTTGAATAAAAAGTTGACCAATGTAAATGTAATATATAATATCTTAAGAAAGATTGTCTTAAGGGTTTCATCATACAAAAAAGTAGCTTGAGGAATCTCTCTAGTAATTCTATTAATTGATATTAATTAATCCTGCCTTTAATCTAATTCCATGAAAATACTGGTCTACATATTCGTGTATCTGTATCTGCAAATTCAGCCCTAGGGATGAGGCTTTGTTCAGGACAGAGGCTTTTGTTTACTCTCTGTTGCTTGGATTTTCTGATTTTTTTTCTCACTTTGAATTCGAAGAATCTAATACTTTTAATGATTCTCTTCTGGCTTTTTTTTTTTTTTTGAGGCACATTTGTATGGAGGTTCATATACACAGAGAACCATACCCTTGATTGGAAACAGTTGTCGAGTTGTCCACGAGTTCTTTGTGTACTTATAGCACTGCCAGGAAAAAGTATAACTTACTAGAATGCCCCTTAACACTTAAAGTCATTTGTACGGATGAGAAAACTAACAGTGTGAGAGGATCCTGACTAGCTCATTGCTGTAAGTGGGGAGCAAGGATCAGCATCCCTGCTGTCTGAGTCCAGTCTCTGCTCTTTTCAGAAAACCAGGCAGTTCCAAAAATAAATGCTGAGCCAGACCAAGGCTAAGAGCCAACTGGGAGAAGAAATAGAGTTCTAAGATTTTAGAAGAGTGCTTAAATTCTGTAGTTAAAAAGGAAAAATAGATGAAGAAGTAATTTCAGGAGTTTAGGAAAAGAGCAAACAGTTTATAGATCTCTTAGCTTGAGGATTTGGAATATTGTTAGTAAATTTTATTGTTTTAATTTGAGAATGAATCAGCACTGCCATGGGCCTCACAGCTGTCACTATCAGCAAGAGAATAACACTAGATCAGATTCAGTGGAGAACTTTGGAAAAGAGGATTTTGTTCTTTCTCTCTCGCTTACTCCCCCTCCACTACCTCTAGCACCCTTACACCAATAACCTGGAAGTTTTGACTTTTTAAGGGGTGGGGAATAACAGGAGAATGATCTACTAAACTGTAACTGTGCATTTGTTTGGAGTAGTGAGAACTAAGTCGCTTTACCAGTCACATCTTCCACTGTTAATTTTCATTGCTTTTATCTAAAATTGGAACGGATATTATTTAGGGTCATCATGACTCAATCTAGAAAACTGGGGAAATAAAAGCAATAAAATGGGTTGTTTTTTAAAATTTTATTATTAATTCTCTAATTGATAATATCATTTTGCCATGTTTCATCATGCTTTTATATTCCAAATAATATATGGGATATAGATTTAAAGATATTTATTTATATGCAATTTAAACTTCATATCAAATATAAAAAACAAATTTCATATATATTATATCAAATATATTATATATCAAATTTCATATATATATCATATAGCCTATATTTTCTGAGCCAGTGTTCGTTTATGTACATTCTCACATAAATTTTCTGTTTTGTAATTCAGAGCAATTTTTTGAAGTGTTCTGGCATCATGTAAAGTTTCAAATGAATAAACTGAGGTTTAAAGCCCTTAAGTGATTTTTCAAAGGTGATTTATCCTAGATCTTTGGTTATATACACAGTTGTGCATATTAGCACAAGTTCATATAAGTCTGAACAGTTTTGTAGATAAGAAGAGAGATGGTGGAGATAGATAATCATGGGGAAATAGAAGAAATCATTGACATCAGTTATCTCAGCAATAAGATTGGATTAAAAAATCCAAAGAAACAATTGATAAAGGTTTTGGTTTAAATGAGATCAATAATCAAGGCGTTTTACACCTGAACTTTATCCAACAGCAGGAATTCCCCAGTGAATGTCAGGATAATGGTTTTGCGTAATTGGTAATGTGGGGCCTAGTCCATAGGGAATAGAAATGGAAAAAGAGATGAGAGAGAAAGAGAGAGGGAGGGAAGGAGGGAGGGAGGCAAGGAGGTAGGGATGGAGAGAGAGAGAGAGAGAGAGAGAGAGAGAGAGAGAGAGAGAGAGAGAGAGAGGGTGCAGACGAAGGACCACTCAAGCTGAACTGTAAAGGTATAAGGAAGAACAGTATCAACCACTCAGGAGAAAAAGAACAACAAGGGAGGAGTTTAAATTTTCTCTTTTCACCAAAACCTTTAGATGCACTTAAACTGTGAAAAGAAAATGAAAAACCAAAATAGAATTAAAAAATTAATGTATATTATATTAGCCATGGCTCTCCAGAAAAGAGAACACACACACACACACACACACACACACACACACACACACCACACACTCAAAATTAAAGCCACTCTGATGGATGTGTTTTGAGTTTATCATGTTTTTAATTTGCATTTCCATGATGTCTATGAGTTGAGCAATTTTTCAAGTATTATTAGTCGTTTGTATATATTCTCTTGTAACTCTAAACTTAATTTATTACTTTGTAAGAATCTTACACATACAGGTTACTAATTGTATTTTGAATATATCTCCAGCAAATCTCTTCTTCCATAAGGTCATTGCCTCTTTGTTCTTTTTTCTTTCTTTTTTTTTTTTTTGCGGTAAGGACCTTAAATTGAGATCTACCCTTTCAGCAAATTTTTAAGTGTCAAGCAAATTTTTAAGTGTCAATCTAGTCAATCTATTATTGTTAACTGTAAGCTATATGCTATATAGCAGATATTAGAAACAGTCAATTTTGCATAACATAAACTTTACACCTGTTGAGCAACATTCTTCGCTTTCCTTTCTCCTTAGCCTTTAGTAATAATAAATTCTACTCTCTACTTTTGTATGTCTCATTATTTTAGATACCTCATCTAGTACCTAGTATTTTAGATACCTCATCTAGTAAATATCTCATTTAGTATTTGTTCTTCTTCTATAATTTATTCTACTTAGTATGATGTCCTCTAGATTTATTCCTGTTTTCAGAGTGACAGTGTTTCTTTCTTTTCTAAGGCTGAGTAATATTCCAGTATATGTATACGCTACACTTTATTTATGGGCAATGAGATTGTTTTCAGATCTTGGCTATTGTGAATAACGCTGCAATAAAAATGGGAGTGCATACATTTCTTTGACATTCAAAATAATTTTGGATATTTACCCAGAAATAGAATTGCTGAAATATATAGTAGTCCAGTTTTTAACATTTTTGAGGAATACCCATACTATTTCCCATAGAAGCTGTACCATTTGACATTTCTACCTATACTGTATAAGGGTTCCAACTTCTCCAAAGCCTCATCAACACTAATATTCTTCTGCTTTTTTTTTAAAGTTAATGGCAGTATTAACAAGTGTGATGCAGTATATCATTTTGGTTTTCATTTGCATATCCTTGATACTTAGTTACATTGGACATTTTCTAATTCATCTTGGTCATGTGAATGTTTTCTTTGGAGGATTGTCTATTCAAGCTACTCATTTATTTTTTGTCAGGATATTTTTTTAATTGCTTTGGAGTTGTAGTGTGCCTTGTGTAATTTGCGTTAAATCCCTATCAAATGTGATTTGCAAATATTTTACTCTAGTTCAACATTAGAATATTTCCTTGTCTGCAAAAACTTTTTACTTTGCTGTAATATTACTTGTCTATTTTTGCTTTTGTTATTCTTATTATCATATTCAAGAACAGTAATTAAATCAGTATGGTACTGATATAAAAGCAGGCACATAAACCAATAAATAATTACAATAGAGAGCCCAGAAATAAGTCCATGCATATATGGTCCATTAGTCTTTGATGAAGGAGTCAAGACTATACATTGAGGAAAGCATTGTCCCATAAACAAATGGTATTGGAAAAATCTTGTTATCACATTAATGAATGTAAAAATGATGTGACAATATCAAAATCTATCATGATGAAAACTGAACAAATTTTATAAATGGACTGTAACAATATAATTAGGCCATAGATAGCAAGTACACAACTATCATCCAACTCAATAGCAAAAAAGCTAAAAGCTTTTCCTCTAAGGAGAAAGACGTGGATACCCACTCTTTTCACTTCTATACAGCATAGAATTGAGGTTCCTAGACAAAATAATTAAGCAAGAAAAAGAAATAAGTGCACCCAAATTTGGAATGGAAGAGGTAAAATTGTCTCTGTTTGCAGATGACTTAATATTATATATTAAAAAAACCCTATAGATTTCATTAACAAAAACCCCTGTTTTAACTATAAATGAAATCAGAAGTTTCAAGGTATAAAATTAACAAACAAAAAATCAGTTTTATTTCTATACATTAACAACAAATTATCTGAAGTAAAAGTTAAGAATCAAACTCATTTACTATTGCATCAAAATGTATAAAATACTTAGGAAAAATTTAACTAAGGATTAAAAGACCTATACACTGAAAACTATATATAGTGAAATGAATTTATTAGACACAAACAAATGGAAATGTATTCTTTGCACAGTAATTGGAATAATTACTATTGTTAAAATATCCACATTAATCAAAGAAATTCTGAAGGAAAAAGAACAAAGCTGAAGACTTCACACTTTGTGATTTCATATGTTACAAATTTATATTAATGAAAACATTATGGTATTACCATAAAAATACACACAGACCAATGGTACAGAATGGAGAGCCCAGAAATAAACCAAGGCTTATTGATATTGGTCTTGGCAGTGATTTTTTTTCAAAATGATAACAAGAGTGCAAGCAAAAAAGAAGAAAATAAACCAATAGAACTATAAAAATGGAAAAGATTCTGCACAGGAAAGGAAATAATAAAGAAAGTGAAAAGTCAACCTAAGAGATCAGAGACAATATTTATTATATATATGAAAAGAGGTTAATATCTAAAGTATATAAGGAATTGATCGAATTCAACAGTCAAAAAACAAATAATTTTATTAAATATAGGCAAAAGACCTGAACTGATAGTTTCCAAAGACTTACAGGTGGCAAATAAGTAAATGTAAAGATGCTGAATATGCTTGTTCTTTAGGGAAATACAAATCAAAACCACAATGCAGTATCACCCCACATCTGTTTGGATAATAGTTATTTATAAAATTGGAGGCCTATGATATCACCAAGATGATGGTGGAGTAGAGCTCAACCTTCATTTCACCACACACAAAATAATTAGCAACTAGACAGTTGTTTACAAATAAAAATAGAACTGGCAGAGTTCTGGATTCTACTTAGGAAACTTCAGAAACATGGCAGAACAAAATGCTTGAGAAGAGCCATGCATAAAGAAAGAAGAATAACTTAATTTTCCCTGTATCTTCCCACCCATCTGACTGGCATTGCTCAGCACCAAGAAGTGACCCCTCAATTAAGAGTAATTCTTGTGAAAGCAACAGTGGGATGTTTCAGCCTCCTCCGTTTTTCAAGGAATCCCAGTGAATAAGTGGAATCCAGGGATAGTATTGAATCCAGTGTATGCTACGTTCTCCCCTTATATGCATATTTATAGTAACATTTAATTTATAAATTAGGCACAGTTAGAGACTAACAACAATAACATTATCTTAATATAGAAAATTATAACAATATAATGTAATATTTCTGAACCTTGTGGCAAAAAAATAAAATCACAGAACAAAGCTACAAAAGGGGAAAACTATCTATATATAATGCTGGCTATTAAATATTCTGAGTTTCATGGCCATACATTATAATCATATATATGATAAACACACATGCATACACACATAATTTCCTTTCTTTATCATATTTCATTTTATCCCCTTGCAATGTATTGGAAAAGGGAATCAGGAGTCCTTAGAAATGGTGAGACACCAACATGATGAGATTCTTTCTTTGGGGAAAGGTGAATAATGATCATGCAGAGTACAACGGATTTGGAAGTCCCTGGCCACTTGAAAGGTACAATACTCTAATGGATATTTTTTTTTTCTCCTGAACTTCATTCTCTATTACTTACTAACTACAGTTGATAAAGGAGATAAATCCACTTTCAGTAAATATGATACTATCTCAGTCTGCGGTACTAGTTAAAGGAGAAATTGACTCTGATATCTTCTCTTATGTAATGATTAATGAATCTAATATATATTACTAATTCACAGTCCAGTCTCCATCCCCCAACTTCCAATTTTCTGCTCTAACTGATTAAAACCAAATTAAAGGAGGCCATCACCACAAATACACCTTTAATTCTTTATTAATTTTAATCATAAGCAACCTTTCTATGGAAACCATAATGCATTATGAATGTGTTCACAGAGAGGGGATAATATGGTAGTGATGACATTTCTTGCCCTCCCCCCCCCCCCCGTTTTTTATTATGGTTTAGCATCAACTTGTTCAAACAGAAAAAGCGAAGCTTGATTAAATATCAGGGTTGGACTATAATGAAAGAAAAGTCCATAGCAAATACATAGTGATTGTTTTAAATCAAATGTGTGGGAGGGTGGATTTCAGGTGATAGCTCAGCAGTTACACTCCTAATCCTGACTAAGGCTGCCATGTGGTTTTTCATTTGGCTTACAAAATGGAGTTGGATTTCAACAAGTCCCTGCTGGCTAGCCCATGAGCCAAGCACCACATGCCTCCTTCTTTGGCATCTGACAATATTGTTATTAATATTACAAGCTGAGAGAAAGAAGCTGCTGATGGTAACCTCTGCTTTGGAAAATTGTGTTAACTCATTAAGGTTCTGAACACCCCAGGCTTCTTTAAGTAAAGCAGGAAGTTTGAAATGAGATGAAAATAAATTTCTGAGTATTTAGAAGGTCTCAGTGCATGACATTAGTGAGATCAAAGACAAGGTGCTTGACTTTTGTGGTTTCCAACTTTAGTTCATCCATTACAATAGATACACTAGATTGTATAAATTATACAAGTCAGAAGCCTTGAATGCCTTTTCATTACACCCAAACACAACCAGCAAGATACTTTATTTGACTCTGTGCTGTAAACCCAGGCTTATCTACCTCACACTGGTTGGTAGGGAATGAAAGGAAACACACACAAATGTGCTTTTTATGGCCAGTATCTGGGACTTTCACTTGGGTTATACTTCGCTTTTTACTTTCACTCACACTAGCCCATACATGCAGTTCTTTCTTATTTCTAGACATATATGTTTGAGGGAATTTAAGCAAAAAACAAATGGCAGAACCGTTGAAAATATTAAAAGAATCTGCATAACTAAATATATCTGAAAATATGACTAACAAAAATCTCACTGAATAAATGAACATCCACCCAAATGTTAACACTCCTGATTAAAAACTTATGATCTGTGAGTCTGGGAGCTGAAAGAGAAGAATGGAGGAAATGCATGTATTTTGTTTCCTCTGTGTACCTATAATTATATCATATAATTTACAGCATTATCTTAGACAAATGTGGGGGATGTCCCTTAGAGTTTCTAATGGAACTACTAAAGTAGAAGAACCTCAGCACCAAGAATCAGGTTTTTCGGTATCTGTCTCTACTTCTTTATAGTGTTTTTGAGTTATTTATTTTTTGTCAAGCCATTTTAACCTTCCTAGCCCTTATATTCAAAATAATGACAGTAATATTAAAATACTGTCCAAAATATTTTGGTTTCAGAAATTTTCAGCTTTTTTTAATCCATGCCTTTGAAAAGCATGTCTTTCTTGGCAATTTTATATAACCAATTCTAAGTGTTTTGTAATTATGGACTTCCTTTGAGGATCTAATAAAATTTAATTGCACTGACTGACATCCTTCCATTTGTCTGTCCATTACCCTTTCCTCTGGGAATCATCTCTTCAACCCCACATGGTTAGAGTGGGAGAGAGGAAGCAGAAAACTCAGTCTCAGCTAATGTTGCATGCCCTAGAGTCAGTGATTGCTTCAGGGTGTGGACATGGGTCATGTGTAGCCCGGTCACAGTCCTTCTAAATAATCATGTAAATTGGACTTAGAGACTTATTCCTTCAACATTTACAGACTATAGAAGCGGGACTGCTTCAGTCTTCCTAGTATGTGAAGACTGAAGACATGACTCCAGCAAGTACCAATGAAAGACATAAAGACAGGCAAAAAAGGAGAAATGAGGATAGAGGAGGAACATAAATCCAACCAGCTTTATCTTCAACTGCTCCATTACAAAAACTTATAAATTGTCTTGATCCTTCTCCACTATGTATCTATTTTTTTTTTTTTTTTGCAGGGGGTGGGGGTGGGGTGGGGAGGGGTTGGGGGTGCTATGTGCTTAAATTATTTTGAGTTGATTTCTCTCACTTTCTTCTGAACTCATTCCTTAGCACCATAGGTATGGATTTGTTTTTTAGAAAATGATCCAAGAAAAAATGTGATCCATGTACAAATTTTGGTGGTGGGGTGGTAACATTCTTATCCTTAGCGATCCTCAGATGTAATAGGAATAAAACCTTATACATTGCAAAGAAATTTTCAGTAAAATCTTATTCAATTCTTCTAGAAACACTGATTTGTTTTTTAATATGATACCCATTCTGGGGTTAAAGAAATGGAAACTGAGAGGTGTTTTACCACAATTACTTAAGGAGAAAGTAGTGACAGTCAATTTTAGGATGTAATTTTTTTGTTGTTTTTGTTTCTCTTTTTGTTGTGAATCTAAGAAGTTAACACAGACAGGAAAATCCTCTTTCTAAACTCTTCTACTTGCAGAATAGCAGGAGTAAAATTCAAGGTCATAATGAAAATTTACAATAATTTCTCATATAATCCCAGCCAACTTTCCATTTCTAATTGATTTTTCTCATGTTGCTTCTCCAGCTTGTGAGCACTGCTCAAACCAAATGTTTAAAGAACTTTCCCCTTGAAGATTTAATGACTCCAAATCTGTATTTGATTACTTGGTTCCATTGGGGTTTGTGCTTGTGCAACCGCCAAGACAGAAGAGCAAAAAGAAATCTTGTTGGTCATGCATTATGTATCTGCTGCCACTGGATTTGGGCCGAGACCTAGACTGTGACGTCTTCACCGGCTTAGCATTTACTTTGTGCTGTTTGCTTTGTCTGAACATATTCTCTTCAGACTGTGAGGGGTTTAACTCATGAGTCAACCATGTACAACTACTCACACTCTAAATTCCAAGAAAAGTCAAGGAGATTTAATTTCTGGGTTTGATCTTTAAATGACCAATAGGTTTCATCTTCTCGGAAAGGCAGTTAAAATCCTCCACTTCCCCTTTCCTTGCTCACCTCATCACACATCGGCTACTCAGACAAAAACAAGGAAGACCAATGTCATGGTATTAATAAATTCTTTATCAACCTAATTAGGAGAAAAACATTGCAACTAAGTGGGTTAGGAGTGGAAAGTTCAGGAGTTGCCATTAATTAGTTGTATGATCCTTGCTCAGTCATTTTGCCTTTCTTTCTAGCTCCCAGTGGTAAGATGAAACATTGGTGCCAGAAACTCGAAGATCCATCTCTTTTCTAAAATCCTATAAATTATGACAGTCATATCATTCCATAGCTAATGTCACTTGTGTGCTCCTATACAGTTTTGCCTTCAGTTTTTAATTTATTGACTTTCAATTAGATATTCTAAACAGAACCCTAAATATATATTTTTTTTACATTGGGCGAAAAATTAATAGTGTGGGGATTATTAAACTTCAAAATCTGGTTTGCAGTGCTTGTTTTCAAACATTTGACACAAATCATATATGAGACTATGTGTTAGTGAATATATATGTCTTCTGGCTTACCAGAGGAAATTAAAAAAGTCTTTCAGAATAAAATTTGGAGAAGTCATTGTAAATTTCAGTTATTTGGAGTCACTGATCTTATTCCTCTGAGATGTATTGGTGGGGAATATTGAAGATAATCTCAATTTGCTAAATATGCTCCCACTTCATATTCTCTAAAAAGAGATAAAACATACAACATATATATAACTACCACTACAAAACAAAATGAAATAGCATAAGTAAGTTAAAAATCAGAAAAAAAAATATGGCTTCCTTATTTATAACTCTTTTATACCATGTCCACAAATACAAATGACTCATGGTAGTACTCTATAGAATAATACTAATTTTTAAAATATTATATTTATTTTCTTACATCATTGTTAATTTTTGGACAGTATTTTATTTCTCTCCTTGGGTGTAGTCCCCGTAAAACAAAATCAATTTTTATCAAAAATTCTAGAACATGTACTTAGACATAAAAATAAGCTTTAATTCAATGGATTTTAGATTAATCTGCTGTTAAAAAAAGTCTTTTAATGACTTTCTACTAATACAAATAAGAGTTTGGCTTCTAAGGTCCTTTGTAAACTAACTACACCCAATATTTCAGTCTCATTTTGCTTAAATTCCAGTAATTATCGCAAATCTAGTGAGGATTGGTTATTCTTTTCATTCCCTTACCTGTGGCTCTAATTTTCTGTTGATAACTCCTTTTTGTATTTAACATACATTTAACGTACATCTAACATTCTTTTAGAATAACTGATATTAAGGGCTAATGAATAGAATTACTATCTCCTTAAAGGAAAACCAATGTATGAAAAAATCATAATTGATGAAACAGATTCACTAGGAAATAATTATTTTCATACAAAAAAAAAAGATTCTCAGTCTGACAAGATAATTTACTTTGAAATTACAAATACTATTAATATCATGAATATTATTTATCACAGTTTGAATGCAACTGACTAAGGCACATTCCTATTTTATAACTTGAGACACTAAAAAATAAATGAAATTCATTTTAGTTCATGAAAAATCTAAAATTTGTAATCAGTGAGAGTAAAACCACCAAGACATTTATTTTAAATGTGTACAAGATTTTTGTGGCCTATGTATTTCCAGTGAGATCAGAATTTCTAATTTAGAAGGGTATCTCAGATTCTAACCAATGCTTGACTAATTCCAAAATTTTTGAGTAGGATCATGTGAGGTTTTACTCATTTTGTGAAACTACCAGCTGTTTTGCTCAGAGAATATAAACAAGAACCAAGCTGGGCTGAGGGAGTTAACTGCTTTATGCTGAACAAAACTAAGGGAACAAGATATTTTTCTCCTGGAAGAACATCATGAGATATTAGGATAATAACCTGATCTTCTTTTCCACTTACATTTGCTCTTCCTCCTTTACTTATTTCTTTCATTCTCAAAAAAATTAAAAACTATAATCTCTAGACTCTCTCGCTCTGGGTTTCCAGGTGGCATTCGTTTGTGGGAAGAACAGGTAGAAAATCAGAAAGTGGCTAGAAGGGAATTTTCAGAGTCTCTTTTCTCTTCAATCTTAATTCATTCAGTGTCTCTGGTTATATTTGTGTTGACCCTATGCCTTCTCAAAAAAAAACAAACAAACACTTTTTATGACTTTAGCTTCTGTCAAGAAACACATCAAAGTCTTAGATTGGTCCAATAATACTTAGACTCTGGGCTTTACAAACTTGTCTCCTAGATATAAGCTTCTATTCCTAAGGGTGGAGATGATTTTCCTATTTTCACAAATCTCTGTACCAGCCCATTATCTTCATTTTTGGCTTCTCAATTCTTTCACTGATATATAACCAACTTCCTGTATTACATTCTTTCCATCTGAAAATATAGAATAGTTTCAGTGTTTGCGACTCAGTACTGACTGACAGAGACCCTCAAATCTGAATGTGGTTTCTATAAATAAATGATGAAAAGCTACCTAAAAAAATAAAATCTCTTCTGTTTGAGATACATTTGCATATATGGTATTATGAGCTCTCTAATAATCCTATAAGACACATCTGTATTTCCACTTTGCAGATGATTAGGCCAGAAATCAAAAGGTTACAGAACTTGCCTAAGGACTGAAAGTTTTATGGTATTAGAGACAGGATTCTTACTTGGCTGCTTTATTTCCAGACCTATTATGCAGATGGGCATAGAACTCTTCTCAGTAAAGAAACTCAGAGCAGATCCATGATTTTTGTCTAGTTCTAAGAGATTATTTGTATCTCCAAATTGGAAGGTGCTTACATATACTTCTCACCCTTTATCCCAGAATCAACCTGTGGGAATTTATGCATCATTAAACACAAAAAATCTTAATGTGAAAAATTGAAATTTTAGTAGGAAAATGATTTGACATCAGATCAGGTTTTCTTCCTGAAAACCCTTGTAATTTAACATGAAACTGTGTAGATGAGGGTCATGTGAAGTATTATCATTAATGAGCCTCAGTTTTAAGTTTCATTATCATGCTTTTGAAGCCAAGTGCACTGGAGAAAATGTAAAACCACCCAGACTTGAAATCAAATTATATTCTCCAATAGAATATATGGAGTCTGTCATTTACCCTAAGAATTGAATTTTATCCATCCATCCATCCATCCATCCATCCATCCATCCATCCATCCATCCATCCATCCATCCTACAAACGCTTTTTGAAGAGTTTGAGGTGTCTTGTTACAGATACCTTGCTTGGAAAAGCAACCACTAAAATGTCACAAAAGCAATTATTTATAAGTTCTTTTTAGATTATATTCCTAGGGAGGGAAAAAAACAAACAAACTTGTCCTGGCTTGGGACCTGGTTTCCTGTTCCTCCCCACATTTTTAGAGTTAGACCATTGTGATTATTCTATACTCTCTTGTATTTTAGCTACTTCCCACTACAGTTATTGTTTCCTTCTTGCTTTCACAAGTCCTCTAACTTGGTCAGATGGGCTCTGACTTTCTTCAGGACTTTTCCTCAAAAGTTTACCCTATCTGAAAACCCAGTTTATCTCTTGCATCACACATATGTGTGTCCAATTATTTCTGTTTCCACTATCTGGAACCATAAAGCTTTGGTGATCTGGACAAAGAGTAAAACTGGAAAATCAAAATAAATTATTGAGAGAAGAGGGAAATCATCTTATTTAGATTTGTGACTAGGACTAGGTGACAAATTTTCAGAGATGAAGATCCTGGCTATCTAGGAGGGTATGTGGACTTCCTGAAAAAAGCTGTGAATGTGTTCTCTGACTCTACATAAGGGCAAGCCCAACATGAGAAAAATGTTTATAAAACATGGCTTTACCAAATTAGAATACATACTCTATCTAGTGACTGTTTCTGCTACATTTACAGGCTACATGAAATTCCACATGGTGAGATTGTCATAGAACACAACTTAGCTTTGGAGAACGAGATGAACTCTATGCCTCATAAGGTCTTATCCAACACTGAGATTCTAGTCTAGGACAGCTAAGTCCATGTATTAGATAAAAAGTTATATTTCCTTCTCCAATCCCTGTCTTCCACATAAGCACTTTCCTGTATAAATTATAGATTATATCCCTATGTTCAAAAGTTGATATTTGATAGGTATTTGATGGGTCTTAAGTATCCATATGGGATCAAGTATGTAATGGGGAAAAAATGACAAACAAAAGATAAAAACTTGTGTAACTCTCAGCTTCACCCTTTTTCACACCCAGGGAGGAATTCTCAAAGCAAAACGCCTACATCTCTCAAGTATGTTTGTGCCAAGAGTCTTCATGAAAATCTTTTGCAACAGAAACAAAAGACTTGGTTCCTAGAGAGAATTATCAGAGTCTTGCTGACTTGCTGCTGGTGGAGTCTCATCACCCAAGGCCGGCAGATAATATGGTTACCTGCTGGAGTGGAACCAGCTCATTTGCGTGTCAGAGAGCTGGCAGCTTTGTGTGCCCAAGGCACATTAAACTTATACCTTACACATGTCAGGAGTGTTTGGGCCACTGCCACCTTCTCCCCTCCTCCTGCTTGCCAGTTTCCACTTTCTTGCTCTGATTTTCACATCATTTTTACTATAAGCAATGGGAAATGATTGTTGTCTTTTGCCCTTTAATAGAGCCCTTTTGACTTGTTCTTTTTCTCTCTTTCTTTCTCTTTTTTTTTAACAAGAGAATAAGCCCCTGCTCATAAGTCTAACTCCCAATTCTAACCCTATCCCAAAAATCTACCTTGCTCTCACCACTCTGTTTTTTGTGGAATGCCATCGACTGAGACCTATGAAATCCCCAAATTTTTCAGTCTTTGCTTTTACTTCTCTCCCCAGTGACTATAATACCTACACTTAACCATCTTAGTGTGTCTCATTTCTGCCTATTCTTCAACACTTGGCTCAACTACAGCTTTGACAGCCTGGAGAAACAACTATTAAAGCAACAGGAATGTGCTGAAGAGAAAGACACCAGCATCATGGAGAAGGTGCCCTCTACAGGCCATGGCTGATGGCGGGAGATGTCATTTACAATGATCTCTGAGAGAAAAGGAATGGCCAAATCTCAAAGTTTTGTGGGGGTTTTCAACCACCCAAAAGCAAGGTGGATAGGACTATTATAAATGGTGTCAAGTTTGGGTTTATGTTTGGAGGCTGTGAGAGTACTATTAAACGTATAAAAAGGGGTGATATAATAAATGGATAACCAGACTCTAAGAACAGCTGTCCCAATACAATTTCATAGTCCTCTAACTTTCCTGTTGGAGACATTATTCAAGGCAGAAATTCCTTGACCAGAGAGCAGACCAGTTCCCCAGGAAGAAAGACCTTCACAGATCATGGTAAGTGTATAAACTAATGTGTCCCTCAGTTCTCCTGTGGGAACACCAATAGAACAAGGAATGGATGGCCATTTACTTAAGTTTATACTGTGGACTATGGACATAAGATTCGGGAACTCCCTCTGTTAGAATAAAGGTCACTCATTTCATTCATACTTATCTGTGGAGATTTGCAAAAAGAAAACTCACACAGAAAACTATTCTTGCTTCTTATGGGGGGGGGTTGTAGTTAAATGTGGAAGGAGTGCTATAAAATGAGCTTCCACTTAAAATGAAGGAAGAAGACTGGATTGTGAAATTATGTTTTTTTCCTTTAAACTACTACTGTGAACACTGTAGAATCATCATCTTTCAAGACATTCTTTTCTTTGGACTGCATCAATCAGCATCCCATGGGAACTGTGCCTGTTATTTTTCATAGGTGATCTATATCTGCTCCCGGCAGCTTTCTTAATAGCACATTTCTGCACAATTACAAGGGTAAGTTATGCAGCAAAGTTGATGCTATTTTGTAAATAAAGTTTTCTTTTTTTGTAAATAAAGTTTTATTGGAAACATAGCTGCATTCATTACATACATAGTCTCTGATGGCTTATATACCAAAACATAATTGGATCATTGCTACAGAGAACTGCTAGCCCCTCAAAACCTAAATGTTATCTGACTCTTAAAAAAGTGTGTCAAACACTACTTTAAGTCAATTGCTGAAGATACAGTGTTTTTTAATAATATTTCCAGAGAGATTTTGTTTTAGATAAAGGAAAATAAAACTGCTTTGATCACAATGAGTAAATCTAAATCCAATGTCATTCTCATTTCTCTCTCTTTCAAAATCTGCTATGCAGAGGAAACATATTTCTTAAATGCTCCAAGCTCCTGTTCTATCACAAGCTGTGGAAATAGAGAAGGGTCAAAAGGCTGATAGGACTATGAAGGGCATCCTATTTAGCTGGTGGTTTTCTTGAGGGTCATTGTATCTGCTGTCTAGCTTATGATTATTTTTTCACCTATTACTTTTCTTTTAATAGGTAGGTGTTAATCCTCTAAAATCATGGCTGCCACACCCTCTTTAGACTGTTGGGAAGGATTCACGGGCAAATGTTTGTCAATGTGCTCGGAAGATAGAAGCTCGTTATGTCTGTGTTAAGTATTATTGATTAAGCAGGTCTTCTGCTCTCTCTTCACGGTCTTTCCACTAATTATGCCCATGTTTCATTTTTCTAAGTGAACATCAATGTCACAGAGAGGATTTCCCATGGAAAACCTGAGAGCCCAGCACTATCTCCCTTATAACAAATAGATTTTTCATTGAAATCAACATATCTTTCAGAATCGAATAGGTTTTCATGGGGCCAATAAATTTCTTCAAAACAATGCATTTTTATTACAACATATTTTTGTTCAAACCAATACTTTTTGACAACCATATATTAATGACCTGACCAGAACTATAAATTTACCCCAAACTATGTGTTTTCTCAGCAGAAAATAATTTTTCTTATACAAACACATTTTTATTTGAATCAATCCTTTTCTGAAATCAGATATATTTCTGCAGGGGACACTGGGAACCTCTTTACTAAGAAATGTCATTTTGTTTAAAGCAACATGAGCTGGGTTTCAGAATTCACTAGTGGCCTACCTTAAACATCTTTATTCAAAAATGAATAAAATACAGACTATTATAGGAAATCTACCTTTTTACCCCCCCGCCCATCCAGGAATCTGTAAAGGTACCAATGGGCACGTTTTATAAAACTGATACAGGGTGACTTGGCTGGATGAGTAGTCAGGGCCTCTGCCTCTGGTAATGACATAGTTGAAAATTGTGTTGGGTGCCAGATAGCTCTGGTGGGCAGAATCTAAGAGAAAGATGTGCAAGAGAAAATAAGAAATATGAAAAGTATGGGCTTCAAGACAGCCTAGAGAGGTGAGAGAGAGGAGAATGGCGGGCTGATAGAGGAGGTCCACATGGCCACACCAGGTGAAAGTTCCCTAGAAGAGTGAGCTGGTGGTGGCAAGGAACCATGGTGGGAGAGTGGCCAGCAGAAGAATGTGGAGAGTGTGGCGCTGCAGGAAGGTGGCATGGAAAACTGGTACCTGGAGATAGCCAGGGATTTGGAAAGCTGGTTTTGCATCAGCATTTGTTGAAAAAGTTTGAAGAGCCTTGGAGAAGTCATATCTCAGAACACTAGAGAGAGAGAAGAAACAGAGAGAAAATGCTGGGGAAAGCCTGGCTTTGCAAGAGTGCCTACCTCAGTTTGGAGGGGCAAAGGGGCACTATTTTGGACCTGTATCTTTGGGACCTTTGGAACTGAAATTTGTGAATGAGGTAACATAGCTGGTCACTTGTGGCATTAAGGACTTTTCATTTGACTTTTTGTTTTCCTGCTTAATTTTCCGTGTTAATAGTATCTTGATGTTTAAATTGCATTTGACTGGCAACTGCCATGAGGGTGGTATGAATCTGAAGGAATCTGAGTGACTGTAGCTGCATTTTAAAAAGTGTCATGTTTTTCCTTTGGCTTGTTGGTTGAAGACTTTTGCCCCATTTAAACCTTATATCAAAACACCACCTGGCAGTATTTTGCTTCTTACAGTATAGTAGTGATGAGAGTCTTGTCCTTTTACAGAAATGTTCCCAAGCATAGTAGCAGGAATGCACCAGTGACACAGCATTAAGATCCTCTCCTGGTCAGATGGAAGCAATGTATACTGCTTTATTTATTTATAAAAATTACTCTGACTTTTTGAATTTTCTCTGTATTTAAATATGGATTACTAATACAGACTGACTCTAAGGGAAGTCTAGTATAGCTCCTAGTCATTTTTTATACATCTGCTATCTGCGTAGGCAGATCCTTATCTTTCTAGGGACAGAGTTTCTAACTCTTGTCACATGGACATCAAATATGAGAAACTTACATAGTTGACTGAAAGGTTATAAAGAATTTCTGGTCTCAGAAATGAAAACAATCCCTTAATAAACTTTGCCAGTTCGATGTAATTGCAAAAGCTATATTTCCAGGGCTTTCTGTATGTTTCTTTATTCTGTTCCTTTGAAGTATATGCCAGTGGATCAGCTTAAGGTCTCAACAAAGATTTATCAATTCCAGAATGTGTGGGGACTGCCATCTTTGTCTCAACTACAGCAAATTTATGGGACCTGTGTTTCTTGCTACCTGTCTGAGCATATTAATTTTTCTGTTTCCCACTCATTTTCATAAAATAATAAGAGAAAAGTACAAAAGGAATATTCAAATAATTACACAATACTTTTCCAAACAAAGGTAACTGTGCCACTAAAGTTGAACTCTTGGCTGGCAGGTTGTGCCATTTAAAACAGTCATTTAAAACAGTCAATTCTTGCCTAATAATAATAATAAATAAAAAATCCACCCTCATTGAACATGAGACAATTTAGAATTCACAATGTATGAATTAAAAATGTCTATATTGTAACAAGTTAACAACCCAGATAAATGGGGAAAAGACACTGAAAATAGAATACATAGTTCTTATTAATAAAAATAACTACTATTGTTTGGCATTGCTATGTGCAAAAGTCTTTGTGAAAAAAGTTTCACAAATGTTTTCTCCATTTTAGGACATATCTATGAAATAGGTACTCTCCCCATGTTTAGGAATATAACTAAATCCCAAAATGCCCAGAAAGGGTATTTGTCCAAGCTCACACAACAGATGAGTAATTACAATCAAATGTCACAATAGTTTAATCCACAGCAGAGCTCATATCCAATGATGATGCCCATCAGTACACTGCTTAGATATAGAGGGCTGCACTGTGTAAGTCCAATAAGTGTATCCACAGAAAGAAGTCACCTAATCACACATTTCTGAGAACAGAGATGGTTAAGTAACACAAAATTGTAGTAAGTGGGACTGTAAACACAAAGCTGTCCATGTTGTGACCAGAGTTCTCCACAAAAGAACACCCTGCCTTCCAGGACTCTTGCCTGATGCCATCTCCCCGAGAAGCCTTGGATTTCCCCATGAGTGTTCACAAATGCCCAACCTACCTCTCTGGATTTTAACAAAATTCAGATGAGGACACAAATGGGAAAATATGCGAAAGCAAGAGGCTGTGGATAGAAATAGAAAATTATAAAATAACACTTGGTAAATTCAAGGTTATTTTCCAAACCTGAGTAGTGTGAACATGTTTTGGAGACATTGATGAATATTTTTTCACACTTTTTAATTGATTACTTTAATTCTCTGTGAAAATGTTGATGTGAGACAGAAAGTTCTTCATTGAAAGAATATTGTACATCGGTGAAGTCATTTAGTTTAGATGCAGAAACTGAAACTGAGATTATCTGATAAATTTATAAGATGAATGAAAAAGTTATAAGGTAAATAAATGAGTGATCATAATAACCAAGTTATGCTTTTGTGGGATTTTTTAAATTTGCCAGGCATTTTTAAAATATCTCCTTTGAATTTTCACAGAGATTTTCAAGTATGTCAGGTAAGAGGACCATGCATAAACAAACATTACCTCAATGAAAAATAATACATTAAAAATAAATAAACTGATTAAAATATAAAGACACTGATGCTTAGGGAAGTCAGGTACATATTCAGAGACCCATAACCTAAATAATTGTCAAGACAACTTCACCATGGATACAACTATTTAACTATCAAATAAAAAGCAGAAAAGATGATCATAAAGACAAACAAAAGATATAATAAATGTAACATTTCCCATGTAAAGCATTTTCAACACTTTTACCTCTTTTTTCCTTTGAATCACTATAGATTTTAGTCGCATGCTCAAAACTACCCAGTCTATCATTGGCTGAACCAGGATTGACATTGACGGTTTTGAATTTCTTTGTCTAGCACTTTCTACAAAAGTTTGTCCTATGACCATGGGGTATGGATTGATGGCAGAGAGTAGGATTTGGCAAATGTGGTTGGATATGAGCAGGTTCCCTTCATGTACTATATGACTCTGTACAATCCATCCCAAGGCAAGGTGGGGAGATGACAATTCAGATGATGGTCCCAGGACCTGGGTGTCTCCAAGCGGGTATGGAAGCTGGGAAACTGCAGGAGGAGTGGCTGCAGACTTTGTAAGTCATGCTTGGCTGAGTCCAACAGCAGACTCACAATCAGATGCTGCCATATGGGCAAGGCACAGGAGCTGGCTATCTGAACATATGAAGGAAAAATCTGGAAGGGTGGGGGAACCAAAAATATCAGACTGATTCCAAATAACCATCTGATCCTCATGAAAATAAAGCCCATCTTTTGCAAATTCGTTTAATTTAAGAAGCATCATTGTATATGTATAGCACCTATAGTATGCTAAGTACTGTGGGTACCAAAAATAATATACAGACCCAACTTCTCTGGATCTCACTTTTCTATCTGTACCATGAGTGAATTGAAATAGATCATTTTCAGAGGCATTGTGAATCTTTCTTGTCTGTGTATGATCAAGGCTTGATGTTATTTACAACCTGGAGATCACAAATGGAAAGTATCAACAGTGAAATCACTTAAAACTCACTTGGATCAAATATGAGAATACAGAAGATGATTCAGGCTGGGATAAAAGCCTGGGTCTTCTGAAGCCAAGTCCTAGGTTCTCTTTGCTACAACTCAGAAATGTCCACTTGCTGCAATGTACAAAGAATGCCTGTGCTGAAAGAGTCCTCTCTGGTGGACATTGAGTCCAATACAATGCTTACACCAATTTTGGTATAGACTCAACTTGTGGAAAAATCAACTTGACTGATACATACCTCCAGCAGAGAAAACGCACTTGATTCAGAGAGAAATCTTCTATTTGTGTAATGTTATAAATCTTAGTTTTCCTTTAAAATAAGTGTTTAACTATATACTACCCACCCATTTAGAATTATAGAAAATGAATCCATGGCCTCTCTTAGATGTCTGACTCATGTTTTCTTGACTCATAAATTTTGGCACTGGTCTACACAGCAGGCTATTCTAGATGGTTTCTAGGATTAATAACGAGTCACAATTCAGAAAACAAAAAACAACAACAAAGTTATGACATCCTTCCTGAGAAACACTTAATTTTTGTGCCAACTAAGGGAATGTCGCATTTCACATGGGTAGCTACAGTGGCCAGTGTATTTCAGGGTACTTTATTAAGTACAGCAAGGGTTATTTCTTCTGTCTCTTGTTCCTGTGACCACACTACATGTCGTAGACCCATCATTTCTCTATTCCTGACTCCAATCAAATAAGATAAATGAGTAAGTTTTTTGTAAAGCCAAAAAGGAAATAGATGATATTTGAGCTTTTTAATACATCCCATCCACCCTTATCATGGAAGGGCCTGTTTAGAGCAGTGATGTTCTACAGACAGGACTCTGGGGAAAGAGTCCCTTCTCACCCTTGTCAATGCCACATCCTGTACAGAATCTGAATCTCTCTTTTCTGTCATGTTATGGAAAAACTAGGCCAGAACCTATGAGGAGGAAAAGTCTGACCCTGATTATAAAGAGAGCAGAGTTTAATAACAGCAAGAAAGTAAATAAGGGGTACAGAGAAGGATAGGAGTAGGAGGTCAGGAGGAGTAGGAGGAGTAGGAGGTCAGTTGCAATGTGGAGGAATTCATGTGGACTGAGATTCACATTTAGTTTTTTCCACCCTGTCCTTGAGATTAAAATTTAAAGAAAAATAAATGAATGCTTCTGCATTCCCGTCTGGACTCTGTGTGCACTTGCTTGTTACAGCCAGCCTCTCTGGTGCTACATCTGGGCAGCACAGCACTGTTCCAAGAACAGGGAACAGGGAAGGTTTGCATGGAGAGGAAGGTGGAATTAAGTCTTTTCATCAGAATCAAAAATAAGATGCATGGTTTCTGTGATAAACTAAGATAATTATTCATTCATTAATTCATTCCTCTAAGTAATAAATTTGCACACATGCTTAAGGAACTTTATAGGAACCATGTTTTATTCCTGTCCTGGCAGCTTACAAGCTACTTGGGGAAATGATACATTAAATTGAAGCATAAATTGAGAGAAATTTCACAGAGGGATTTAACCTTAAGTACCAAATGAGTGGTATAAACAACAATTGCTATGCAATCATGGGAAGATTATACTTTGGGATGACTAAGGAAAGCTATGTTGAGGAGGTGACTATTCAGTTGGCTTTAATGAATGTGTTGGAATTGGATGAAGAAAAGTGATGAGAGCCTCTTAGGAAAACATGTCAAAAGTGCAGAGGAAGAATGCTTGTACCATAAGTAAGTGATGAATAGACCCAATTTAATTGAAGATGACTATTTTCAAAAATAGTAAAAGAATTGCCTAAGAATGGTAGATTATGGAGAATGTGAATATCCAGAAATGATCAGTAATGATCAAAAAAGTAACATGATGGAGAGGATATTTTTAAAAGAATAGTAATGGGAGTGGGTAGTAATGATTGGTAGTAGGGGAGAGTTTGGAAGGGAGCTTAAAAAGATTTTTTTTAATAATCCAGGTGGGAGGGTTAGGAAAGTGAAATGATGGGGATAGAAAAGAACTGTTGAAGAGGAGACTAGTGGGATTTGATGACTGCCTGGATAAAAAGTAAGATAAACTAAAGAATGCAAAAGAGGCTGTTTCTGTATGAAAGAAGGAAGAAACTGTAAGAGAAGTATATTTGCTGGGCATGGAGATGTGTGCCTGTAAGCGACAGCCTAGGAAACTGCGGCGGGAACCGGGGATCACAGTTCGAGTCCCGCTCGGCCAACGTAGCAAGATCTAGTTCCAAAAAATTAGCTGGGCGTGGTGGCATGCGCCTGTAATCCTAGCTACCTGGGAAGCTGGGGTTGGGGATTGCTTGAATCTATGGTACCCTGCGGTTCCACAAGCAAAAATAGTAGCGAGCTCCAGTCTCAAAAAAAAAAAAAAAAGAGAGAGAGAGAGAGAGCGAGAAGTTTGAGAAGTTTATTGCACAGAATTTTGAATAGATTCATGGCATTAGCTCCAATTTGTTTAAAATCACCAAAGACCTTCCAATTTGACTGTCTTATTATCCTTTTCTCCGATCCTAGATTCCCCTTTCCCTTAGTGAGTGGTTTGCAAAGTGACAGTAGTTTTGAATCTCCAGAGGAAGAAATTTTAAAAATCCTTACTCTAGGTTATGCTAAACTAATTAAATCAGAACCTACTTTTGGGTTCCAAGCATTCTCATTTTTATCATCCTATGGGTAATTCCATCATGTAGGCAAAGTGTAGAGCTTTGCCTCCACGTATGTGTTACCTGCTGCTTCAGCATTTGTTTCCCAGAGACCCATCTCTAAGTGTATAAAAGGCATTGTGTTAACCTTTACTCTCTCTCAGTGGCCAACATTACCAAGCACAGTAGTACCCGAACAGTGTTCTATGATTCAGCTAAGTGTTCTCTCCTGCTTCTGTGCATTTGCTTATAGTGGTTCCTATACCTGTAACCTCCCCTCACCACCTTTTAATCCTTTCCTTTAATTTGCTTCTTTATCATCCTTCTCCACTTTCAGCTTAGATGACAGGCACTCCCAGCAGAGAAACCTCAGTGACCTTCAAGCTAGAGATTGGTATTTCTCCTCTGTAGTCACCCTCATTTAATATTTATCATTCTTTTTACTTACCCCCAATTCTTAATAGTCTGCTAGTTTGAATACAAGAAGTGAGTCAAGTCTGTTCACTATTTTATACCCAGAAAAAATGCTTAAAACATAGTAGGTATTCAATAAATTATCTTGGAGTCACTATGCCATGAATCCTCTATTATTATATTACAAATATCTCAGAGGCAAACATTGTGACTGATATACATTTGCTTTCCACACAGTGAACAAAGAAATGACTTCAGAAAATTCTTACTCATTCTTTTTTCCTGTGCCAAATAGAAAATCGGTAGAAAAAACAGAATGTTTTAGTTTCAACCAATCCTGCCTAGAAGAAGAAAACTAGAAGGGTTAATCAAAACTAACTTAAACTTTCATCTCTTTTAAATAACAGTGTTAATAAAATGAACAGGAAGTTATCATTTGAAGAAAGACAACAGATATGAAAGAATAAAGCAAATTTAAAAAAATGTTGGTGAGATCTTGCTCTTGAGAACTTATCTGGGATGGATTAAATATCAAATTTAAATGGTTGACATCTATTATACTTAACTAATTCCACATATTTACTGAGCCCCAGATTTGGCTCATAAAAAATATTTTCAGAATTTAGATGTCTACATAAGAGCCTTTACATGTACATTTCATATGAGGAAAAATTGAGATGAAATTCTACTGCTTCTATGCTTTGAGAATAAACTCCTTTAGGAATATGGGAGGGGAATTAAAGTGGTTTGGATTTCTTATCTCTTGGTTTCCAGCTCCTTAGATACCCAGAAGATGCTCAACAATCAGGGCCCTGTGCCCATACACCATCAGGACTGAGCATGTTGCCTTTGTTCATTCTTCCGTGGGAGGACATTTTAGGCATGTAGCCACGCCCTCTGAGACACAAGAGTGAATTAAAAGTGGATTTAGAGAGCACCCAGCGATGATGAACTGCAGTTCTTAGAGGAATAAATTCACCGCCCGGAGTCGTTTCAGGCTGCTGAGGGAGGGACTGCAGAAAAGAGCAAAAATCACCTTCTACTGACTAACAAACACACACCAACCATGGCATTTTCTGTTCTTGCTGTGCTAAAGATAATCCGTAAGAGTAATAATAAAGATATCAGTTGCATATATTAGGATCTAATGCTCAGGCAAAAGAATTAAAACCTTATCACAGAAAGAGTTCTCAAAATTGATTCTAAGCCCAGTGAATGACAAGCAGTCTTAGAAGTCTAGGTAGAAAGGATCCTCAGAGTCATTTACTCCAATAAGCTTCTGATACCTGAACTCCTCTGTAGTGGCTGGGTCATGCAGATCATCAAGGATTTGTGTTCCTTCTAATCAGTCTTACTGGCAGTTCTGTTTAAATTGCTGATGCTTTCTCATGCAAGCAACTCAGACACCATAAATACTCAAGCAATGTCACTCTGGTCTTCTATACTATCCAACCTAGAATTCTCTCTGACTCTGAAACAAAACCACCTAGTAGGAGAACACAGTAGTTGTCCTTTATGGCAAACTCCCAAAGGTTGGGATATTACAAAGAAGTGTATGCTTCCCTATTCTAGACCTCTCTCTCTCACTGGAAAACTTCATCTTGCTTCCCTTCTCAACTTACACAACTGACGTTTCTTGAATTCCAAGCTTGAACAAAATGCTCTCACCTCCTAGGACATGCCTCTTGGGATTCTGTAGAGAAATACTTCTTTATTGCTTCATTTAGTCCCATTATGTTTCAAGGAGTGGCCCTGCATTTTAGAGAGTCATGTGAATATCAAAATTATAATCCTCTCTTCATCAGATAGAGCATAATCCATCACTACTTATTGATTGAGTGTGGGTTTGTGCTAGCTTTAGCTTTGTTTATAATTTTTTCTTATTTTGATTCAGCACTGTTTAACATTTTTCACTGGAGGATTCCATCAAGAGAGAACTCCTAAATATGCTGTCTTTCAAGCAAGGAATTTATGTTTTAACTTGATAGTAGTTCAAGCATCACATTTTACAGCATTAAATATGTATTGGTTTTAATAAAACATATTTAATATAAATAGTAATTAAAGTCAATGGTTATCTTTGGCCACACATTTTTTATGGCAGATGAGGAGGGATGTTAGGAGATTTTCTGTATTAAAGCAGGCAAAAAAGGCTCTCATCTGATCCTCAGTCTTTTTCATGCTATCCCTTCCCTCCATTGGTATAACCACCAAACTTGTATTTTCTCTGCATTCTGCTGACTCCCAGATACAATGGAGCACCTACCTCTCAAAACTTCTATCTGATTATCAGCTGGATGAGAATCCATATATCCACTTAATAAATATATTAGTACTGTTCCAGGCACTGATAAACTCTCCAACCCTCCTCTTCTCTATGTGGATCCTCATCATGAAATCCTACAGTATGATGAATTTGGAGCTCACCAAAAGACATTCAAGAATATCTAGTTCTAGTATGAGCCTGATAGACAATATTTAAGTTCCCAAGGTTTCTCTTTTTCTAGTGAACTTGGACCTAGTTTTTACAATCATATCTGTATTTGTGTCATGTATATATAAAGCTTCCTTTGCACCTGCTCATAGCTTTGCTTGCTATTTTTCTTTACATGGGATAGGATACAGAGACTGCAGGTAATAGGGTTTATTAATTTTACCCCAAATTACTAGCTGTGTGACCTTAAGAAAGCCACTTAACTTTCTGAGACTCATTTTCCTGATTGAAAAATAAGATAGTAGCAGTATGCACTGTTTCTATTAAAGGGAAGCTCCGGTAAGTCTAGCAACATAAACCCAGGAGTGGACCTGGTTCATTACCACTCATCAATAAGCAGATATGTTTCAGAACCCAGTTAGATATTCCTAGCCATTTCTGCTGTGAGAATAGTCATGCACAGGGTAGGGCCAGCAGACTTAAGTTACCGGCAAAGAAGGCATATGGACAAGCACTAGGGGTAACATTTTAGAAAAAAGAAATGATGAATTTTAAAAATGTTGTATGATGAGGAAAAAATGAAGAATCATTAAGGAGCACCATGCCTTCCCTTGATGTTGTTCTGGAGATGTGTGAGATTGGCAGCAGCAGCAGCATCTTTTCAGTCATTATAATCACTAAAGCTCTTAGGCCTTCTTTGTTGACACACTAGAAACTGCTTTGAATATGCTAAAAAAGTAATGCTTATCTCACATTTGCTCAGTTTCTTCTCAAAAGTGACCATAACAGTGAAAGACTTGGGTTTCTGATTAATTAGATTGAAAGTTCAATATCTATCATGATACACTGCAATGTTTTCATGCTTACTGATGTCCCAACCTGTCCATGTAAGGAAACTGAAATAAATAGATGCAGTTATGTATCTTGAATTCTCCAGCTACCAGGAAGAGACTGGGATTCAAATACCAGACTTCAGGGGAAGGGAGGAGCACAGGAAGATCGAGAAGAGGGCTCTCAGGGGATGGGGTAGAGGGAGAACCCCAGGGAATGCAATTATGTTTATATATACATATATATATTACATATATATATATATACACATATATACACATGTATATATATACATAAAGACACACATATATGTATATATACATATACACACATATATACTTACATGTGTGAATATGTAAACAATAAAATAATAAAAAAAAAATCTCAGCCTTCCACTGCTGGATGCTTCCAACTTCAGCCCTATGGCAAGTTCTAAGGCAGTGTGCATTTGCAGTTTAGGGCAAATTATTCTTCTAAACTATTTCTTCTATTGTAAACTGCATGTGGATAAAAACAAAGTGATGAGAAGAATAAACCAGAAAACTGAAATGGGGAGGACAAAAGATTGCACAACTTTAGAACGAGTTCACAAAATGAGACAACAAAGTTAACCCCTGCCATAAAGGAATGCCAGTGTGCTGTCAAAGTTACTGGTATGGGGCCTCCCTGTGCTCCATGAGGAAGGAGCTCAATAAATAACTAAGGCTACTTTTCTCTTTAAAAGAGAATTAAATGAATGTTGATTGTTTGCTTAACTGGCACAACTTGACCTTTATTACCAGTGATTTTTTTCTTCCTGTAAAAGCCAAGGCCCTTGAGATCATAGGGCATCTTCAACATGTGGAACAGTCCAGAATTTGCATTGAGGGTCCCCAGAAAACCATCTTTGTCCCAGACGGCCTTGCCTAGGCAAGCATGAGAAGAGCATGGGATAAGCAAAGGGCTGGGTGCCATGGCATTTGTTTTCTATTGAATAGGATTAGGGATTCTGACATGAATGATTAATCACCACATTGCAGACGGCTGACGAACACAGGAAAGAGTCCACTCGGAATGGATGGTGCATGCAATCTATTCCAAACAGCTGCCGGGTGTTCCTGTCTTCCACCCTCCCTGCTCTTTCCTCAGGTTCCTCACTCCTGGCTTCTCCTGCTCTCATTCTCTTCTCACTTCTCTATTCTAACTCCATTCTCTCTCTCTCTTTCTTCACAATCATCTTCCCCCACTACCTAGCCTGCCCATTTTTGTTCATGCTGATTTTTCCCCTCTTCCTTTCCAATCCCCTGTTTTTTTCTAATGCCAAACCAGTACCTGGGTCTGCAGCTCTGAGGGAGAGCACACTGAGAATTTTGTAAAAGGGGAAACAAGAATCTAGAATTGAAAGCATTGGATAAGTTGCAGTTTTTCCCATCACACCCCTATGTACCAGGCAATGAAGAGGAAAAAACTCTAACTGAAATGAGGAATAAAATCAGAATGATACAGAGCAGAACTCTAAGTGAAATGAGGAATAAAATCAGAATGATACAGAGCCACACATAATATTGTTTAGGGAACTTGGAGTATCTCAAGTTCTGGAGGTTTTAGTAGCTCTGTTTTATGGGGATGGATTTGAATAAGTGATTCAAACTCCCCTCTGTAAGATGATACTCTCACAAGTCCTTGAGTGAGCAAAAACTCTGGAGCCTGATTTTCTGGTTTGATTTCTGTTTTTACTCTTTGGGATGTGCTACCCTCACTTAGGGCTTCACTCCTCTTCATCTACACCAGAATTATCTGGAAAAATTGTAAACTGCAGATTGCTGCTCCCCACCCTGAGATTCTGACTCAACAAGTCTAGGATGGAGACCAAGAATTTGCATTTTTGCTAAGGTTTTGGTCATCCTGATGACTAGATCTGGAACTCCCATCTTGAGTACATTTATCCTAAATGGCTTTCCAGACCTCTATGCCAGTTGTTCCTTCCAGTTCTAAATGCATGTAGGGATTGTGGTCTATATATCCCTTTAGAGCTTAAAAAATGTGTTTACTATTAGAGGAAAAGTTATTGACAAAGTTGACCGACTATCCAAAAAGAATGTATTGTAGTCAAGCATGTAATCTAAGACAAAGGAATAAATTAATTAAAACAAGTCTCCCAGCTCCTTAGAATTTGCTTTACCCATACATATTCATTGATACAGTCCCTATCTCCCTCTTCCACATCTAATGTGTAACTCTCTGTGTCGTTTCCTCTCAAATTCCTCCTTTCTTGCCATCACATTCAAGGTAGCAGCTTGTAAGAATCCTAATATTTTTAAACACATACACAAACATCATATATATAATTGTATCATTTTATGGAAATAATTTGATGTATACATACCACTTTTTATATAATACATATTATTAATTTATATATCAAGAAATAAATATCTCCCCGCTTTAGATGTATTTAAAATGGTTTATATTTATATGTACATCACTTAACAAATTAGCAAGCTGACAGCATCTCCACCTGCCCAAATGGCAGTGTAACTACCTGCCACCAGGTGTCCTCTTAGCAGGCTGGGATCAATTAGTGATTGTAATTGCAAATGAGTGTCATTAATTATATAACTTTGGGCTGTACAAATTTGATTTTGCTACAATTACATCACAAACTGGTGTATTACAAAGAACTGCTGACCAAAGGAAACTTAGGATGAACAAACAAACCATAAAAACTACACTCTAGATAGATAGATACTCAGAGTGGACCCCTCTGCTCTCTCCTATTAAACACTTAAAACATTTTTTTGGCATCATAACCAAGTACATATTTCTGTGCATGTCACAATAACTGTAGAAACTTTGCATGACCTGCTTTACCACAAAGTAAGACAAGTTTCAAGTATCGGCTTCTGTAGTCTATTGGCCTGCAGTTGCTGTTAGTGCCTTGATTTAAAGGGCTCATTCTCAAGGTTGACTTTTCAGACACTGGTCCTACAGGCCAAAGCCCATTGAACGTATTGGTTTCTTCCAAGCTCAAACAACCCTATCCAAACTGCTGACCCCACCTACTGGGAAGCTAGCCCTGTGGGAGGATTTGCCTCCATGCATTAGAGAATCTACCTTCAGCATTAGCTTAGAAGGCAGAATGAAGGACATTTGCCTTTGATATGGAAATATGATCTTAAAGACTTTGGCTAGGTGATTGCCATAATACACATGGTCCCCCAAAGCTAAACTGTCACATTTAGCTAATGAATGGAAGCTTGAACAACTTTGGAAATATCAAAGCTTAACATTTTTCCAGTAACATTAATTCACTTACACTGTACATAATTTTTTTTGATTACTCATTAAGCTGTTCAAATAGCTTTCTATAGAATATGAGAAATATGTTTGCTGGCACGTGACTAAAAGTCTCTCAGGTTTTGTATCTCCTAACTTTTTTTTTTTTCAGTATAAATTTGTACCTGAGTGCTTTATTAACATAGCTTTTTGCATATAATTTCCCTAGTGATTTTTTGTTTTAAGAGAAAATATGACTGGAGCGGCAGAACTGCCAGTATTTAATAATGTTTGCATTTAAATATTCTACACAGATTTGGAGGTTAGCATTATGATAGGGTGCCTGTGTAAAGGGAAAGGTAAAGTTCACCATTTTCTGCTGCTTCTAGTACTGGGGGACAAGCTTGAACAGACAATTCCATAAAGTTAGAGCAAGGTATATTTTTTCTCATTCCTACTTTTGACCACTCCAGAATATTCCTTATAACACAGCATCGATTGCTTACTTAAAAACTTCTCTGGGTTGTGTCACCAGACTGGACTGAAGTACAACATTCTAATTCTACCACTCTTCTTCATCAACAACTGGCCCTATTCCAGCCCTGAAACATAAATGTCTTCCTCTCTGTGACATGACATGTGACATGACCATAATGAATAAACAGGGTAGTCTGGGTGTGGTTTGGAAGGAGTATCTGGAATTTCACTGGACATTCAATATTTCAACCAAAATTTCTTGCTATAAATGTCTTTATCAATACCTTGGAGATATATCCTCTAAGTCTAGGATTGTGGCAGGTAAATGAAATTGAATTTTGATTATATGGAAGTGACTGCAGTATTGTTTGCTTTCTTTACTGTGCTTTTAGTGTCTCCCCGCACCTCCAGATACACCAGGAAACTCCAGAGGAGAATCTCAATAATCAGGGATGGTGCAAATAAGGATTTCTTTTCATTATGATTGACCATTGGCCATTCTTTATTTTACATCTCAACCTGGAGCTTCCCAACATTATTCCAACGATGTAAGAATACAGTGAATTATTACAATTCTCACAAAAAGGTAGAATTTGATACAGCAACAAATATGTAAAAAGGATGCGGGGGCCATAGTAAGAACATGGAGTCTCACTTTGGAGAAACAGTACTGGCAAACTTCTCTGCTCAGCTGGGAGTCTTGTTTTTTGTTTTTGTTTTTTTTTTTTAACACATACAGTGAAAACCTTCAGCACAGATTAAGTTTTTGTGTCTAGGAGAGGCACTGTATGCTAGACTGAGGGTCTAGTCAGGCTAAAGTTGCCTGTAACTGAAGTCGCCAAGGGAATTTCTGTCAGGAACCTTGCTTGTCCTCTATCAGGCTACATTTGGACATTAGACCTAGGAAAGTGGAACCTGTAGCTTAAATACAACTTGGGAGTATATCTGATTCGAACTTTAAGGGACACTGCTAATCTGGTTAGTGGTCCATCCACAGGTTCAATTCCTATTAGCAGTTTAATATTCTTACTGAGCTCCCTCCAACACGAACAAAATTAAGGCAAAAACCAGAAACTAGGGCGTGTGTATGTATTGTGGGGGCAAGGGGTGGTGGTGAGTGAATTAAATTATATCATGCAAAAATAATTAGTTTTAATTTTCAAAGCAAACATTGGTTTAATCTTTGTCAAACATCTTCTCTGACCACAAACAAAAAGACAAAAAGGTTTGTTTCCCAGAAACAACATTCACTGGCAGTGTATGTTCTGGAAAACCTCATAGAGAAAAGGCAAGGCTCCTCGGGAAGGTTTGACAATAAATTTGAAGTCCCGAGGACTAAAGACCTTGCCTCTCTTCATCAATTTTCTTCCAAGACACGGTGGGATATATTTTTAATCTCACCATCCCTGGAATGCTAGGCACAGAATATTGCTTTATATATATTTCTACAAATGAGTGAATGAAGTATCTATATGTGCATAGCTTACCAGTCTCAGCTCTCTACCTCATTCTACTTATGTGTATAATAGAGGGCATGTGTATGTCTGAGGGGGTATTTGTGCACGGTGCACATACTGGTATTTATAATTCTTGCCAGGAAAATTCCATTTGCAGTGTCATGTATGCTTCATTCACCATGGTCCTTTGAAAAATACAACATGAATCAGCTTGTTTTAATTCTAACAAGTATGAAGGGTAAAATGTTTTTCAAGGCCCATTTTTATGAAACAACCATATTAAACTTTTTAACATTTAAAAAAGTTTGGGCTGGTTACCAAGCTGTACAATAACCTGTGTATACTGAAGTTTCTTAACTTTGCTCTGTTAGACTTTATCTTCTAAATTCATCACACAAAAAGTGAAATTATACACATGTACACACAAGCATCTCCCTTTCTTCATCTTTTCTAATGTAATCATTTCACAATTTTGAATGAAACCTACAAGTAGTATGTAAATTATAAAGATAATGTACTTCTTGCTTAACCACAGATTGCACTTTGTACAGCATTTCTCAGAGTATTTTCTTAATCTCTGATTCATTGTTTTAGGTATTACCTATGATCTTATGGTGGTTTTGTGGTGGAACAGGTTTCTAAAACTGCTCCCTCATGGTCAAACAGAGCAGATCCAGTCAGCTAAATCTTGCTTGTTGTTTGGGGGGGAATTCCAAGTCCCTTGGTTTAACAGTAGTGTTTCCTGCCTTGTCACAGAGGTATCACCTAGAGAGGATTCTCTTGTGCTGGGAATCCTTGCATCCCATATCTGCTTTCTTTATTTCCTTCCAGTGTGGGAGTAGGGTCTCTTCCTAGTCAGAAGCTTCTCAGAAACTTCTGAGAAAATGTGTATTGGAAATAAAATTTGATAACATGCTATTCCCAAAGGTGTCTTTATTTTACCTTACCTTTGCTTACTTCATCTGAATAAAATTCTAAGTGGAACTCTACAAAGACAAAGACATCCTTGTCTTCTAACTTTTCCACTGACTTCTGTTTCTATAAAGTAAAACTCCAATTTGATTGCTTATCTTTTGGACAATACCAAAAACTCTCTGGGTCATTCTGTATTTTTGGCTTCACCATAGTAATTACCTTGAAGGTCATTTATTTCCCTCCACTGTGATTAGCTCTTCATGGGTCCATTCAGTTTTTGATTTATCTTGACTTTAGTCTATAGTCTTGATATTTCAGAAAATATACTATGTAAATATTTTGATTCTCTTCTCCATTTTCTTTTGTTTTTCTTCTCCGTTTTCTTGTCCTCTTTTTAGAATGCCTTTTCAGATTTGAGTATGTGTTTGTCCTCAAATTTTACTATTTCCTCTTGCCCTTTACTCCTTTATACTTTTATCATTTTGCAGAATGATATTTTGAAAGTTCCTGCCCTTGTCTTATTCTTGCAACCAATATCTATTTGTATACTAATCACAGTATTTTTTCCAATTACCTAAAATTGTCATGTTATTGTCATTCTCTCCCCCCCTTCTACCTCTCAGTCTCCCCCATCTCCATTTGTTATACTGGTCTCCAACTTATACAGTAAATGCTTTCTCTAAATATTTGGTTATTGAATTGTCCTGTAGTTAAGAGTGATGTACTATAAGTCTGTATATATGTGGTCAAAGTTTAGAGACTAGTAGTAGCCACACAGGAAGGATATTGATTGAAGAACCTTTTGGGATCTTTGTGTTTTACTTCTTGTCTTCATCCACTGAAGAAGAATTATGAATTTCTACACAGACTTTTCAAAATTAAAACAATGCTGGCATCTAAAATATTTTGTTAAGTTTTACTGTCACTTTAAAAAAAATGGATTCTTACAAATTTAGTTTTGAAATGTGATGAGAAATACCCTGAATAGAAAACTAGAAGAGAAATTTATGATTTTTCATAACCTTTATGACAGAAACTTTTAACAAAACTGTTGTTTATAAGGCAATAAGAACTGGATTCCTAAATGAAATAACTGGTTGTTTGGTTCTATTCTTTATGATTTTCTGATTTGGCTCATGGCAATCAACATGAAGCAATACTAATATTTCACAAATTAGCCAACATGTGGGGGTTTTTATGGGTTAGACCAGAATTTTTTCAGCTAACTCTAACTTGTAATTGCAAGCTTGACTCTTACCTAGTGCCTGAGTACTGAACTAACAAAAATCCAGCATCTTCTTCTGTACCCAGGATTCTTCAGACCCTGAAAGTAAAGGTCATTTAGAGATCTAATTCTACTAATTTATGAAATAGTATTGTCATTGTGACCTCAAAGTGGGCATGCTCTGATAAAAATGAGTAGTGTGCTCACTTCGCACCACTACTATTTGATGCAAGATTGAGATCTGCCTCTTCTTTCTTCACAAGGGTATTAGGTAATGAGAACTGGTAAAGGGTTTGGTGATATCAGACCAAAAGCTTCTATAATATGAAGAACCATTGGGGTCTTGAAAAATTGACTGTGGTACATTGACATAGTGCATTGGATACATTAATAAGGTAAGAAAATATTTGTGGAATGAAATAAACAATGGATAGTAATTCATATCTAAATATACCATGAAATACTATAAAGAGATGACCACCATCTCAGAGAAGACTGAGGCTCTTTGTGCTATTTTCAATGGGCTTATGACCATGACCTCAGTGCTATAATGCTTGTGTCTTCATACTCCGTAGAATAGACTCTAACTTGGTCCGTATCAAAAGGGATTCATGAAAATCATGAGAGAAACTGAAGAAGAAAAAAGGTCCCAGATTATTAATAAACATACACACAGACACACACATATGTGTCAACAAAGAATTAAATCCAGGTAGGAAGCTCAGACATTAACAGTAAACTAATAGCTGATTTCTAATATAATCCAAGATAATAGATTCTCTGTAAGACACCTGATATATAAAAATCCTGAACAAATGAAAGGTAATTCTAAGATCATTCTCTACAGAAGGATCTACCTCAGAACTCCTTTCATGAATTGTTTTCTTGAAGATTTTTGACAGTTCTTAAGATTATTATCTGGTATAATTTTCAGAGTTAGGACTGAGGAGAGACAGGAGTATGGGTAGCTGCTATCCAGTGAAAATTAATTAGAAAAAGAAATGGAATCTTTGGGTTTGTGATTTGGGGAACTGAACAGGTGAGAAGTCATTCACAACAATCTGACTTTTGCATGGCTTTTCAAAAAAACATGATGTTGTGTAATTGACTAACTACCTCCATAAAACTCATAAAATTGATGTTTTGTTTCTGAAGGCTCTACAATGCACATTGGTGCCACTTTGTCAGATGGAGAGGAGCTCTTCTCTTCTTTCTGGTCTCATCTCAGTAGTCCTAAAACTTTTGAATTTCACAATCAATACAATTAAGACAACTGGTGAGAAAAGAGTTGTGTAAAGGGGGGTTGGGGGAGTCAGAAACAACAAGGTCATTGGTTATTTTTTACAAATAGAGATTTTAAACAATACAGCTATGTCACTGCTTCTTTCATTTTATATGAAGACACCCCCCCACGCGTGTGCGCACACATGCACACACACACACATTTCCTCCCCCCACCCCCCCAAAAAAAGACAGTACAGTCTCAAACCTAAGGTCAGGTCTCTACCAGCTTAAAATAAAATGTTTATCTGTGATCTTTAGTTTGTTTTATTTTTAATTTTTTTTTTTTTATCATGGAACATGCTGTTAAACACCTTTGCAAGATTCAGTGATGGATCTCAGAGGAAAGTCTGTGAGCTACTCATACAAACATTGCCAGATCCTTAAAAAATCTTTTATGTGATTCAGTTATAACTTATTACCAGAGCTTGATTTCTAAGGGACTTAAAAATCATTGTGTCCAACTCTTTCACTGTTAGGGAGTGAAGGCATTTTCTCTCCTTGGGTAACTGGGTTAACCAAGGCCTGCAGGCCATCTGACCATACCTTTTGTCTGAGATGCTAATATTTCAGCACAGATGTGAGGATGTGGAGGCTCTGTGGGAGAACCCCTTTAATTTGACATGGTATCTTTATCAAGTACCTATTTAGACCAAGCCTCACTGGAGAGAGTGTTCCTCTTGTCCTCCAATTACATATAGTGAAGTCTGGAATACAAGTCAAGTGCACGGAAATGAACCTAACTACATGTGAGAACACAGGACAGGACAGAGAGGTCTGGAGACAAAGAAGGTGTCTGTTCTGACAGACATTTTTAGGAAGTAGTGTTACCATGTGTCATTTGACCTGGGGACACTGCACTCACAAACGATGACCTGCCTAGACTGAAAAGACAGAGCTTTGTAAGGTCTTTCACATGGACTTTGACTTTCATCTTCCTTCATTTCAGTTCTCAAGATACAAAGAACTCAGGAATGTGGGATTTGAAGATACCAGGAGAATGGGCAATGAAACATAGCACCCCTTCTTTCTCATTCGATGCTGCAACCTTCACCATTACACATGACCTTGTGCAACAAAGTCTAGAAGTAAATTTCTCATTTGCTGGCCTCTCCCTAGGCCTTCTGCGACATACTGTCGCTCCGACAAATGCTGTTCTTAATGGGTTTATGGGAAAGGCTTGGCCTGCCTTTCCATCTGCACCTTCTGCTGGCTCTCTCCGAAAAGCGCGAGCTTGCCATACGACATTCCCTTGAATTATTTAGATTGGTAAATCTTTCTGCATCTCACATCTTTAGTCCATCTGTTAGCCGGAGCTTTGTCTTTATAGGAAGTGTCCTTTATGCATGCTGGCATCTGTCAGCAGTACACTTCCCTCTTTTATTCATGATCTTCTATGGGAGAGGGTACAAGCTGCAGAAATGCTGCATGCCTGGTATGCATTTCATTTTAATGGAAGATTACATGACTGGGGTGCTGGTTTATTACCTTGCTCCACATGCATCCATTCATCACCTGGCAGCCCCCTCACCCAGCCTGTTAGAAGGTGCTGGCCCTTCTGTAGCCCCCTTGGTCCCAGCTTTATGAAGGAACTAGACTTAATGGGGGAAAGAAAACTGATCCTTTGAAAAAAAAAGATGAAAGGTGATGGGAAAAGAAAAATATATAATTGAATACCATGGACCAGGCCAAAGGGAAAAGGTCTTGACCTCATGCTGATATCCAGATGCAGACATGGAATTATTTATACAGCGCTTCAAGGAAAATGTTACTGTAGTAACCATATCCTAGCAAAGTATATTCTTCCTGAAAATCATGTTTTTAAACTTATATATTATTTTCTATTTTTTAATCACAGAATAAATAAATCCCAAGTGGTGGTCTGATGTAATTTTATCTTTAATACTGACATAATAGAATTTGCCAGATGTGAGTTATCCACAAGAAACAAATTTATACAAGAGTTTTTAAATTGTTTTATGTTATTTCAATATTGATCTAGAAATAATCAATATAAGAACAGCCTGAATAAAGTGATCTTAAATACCATTTGCCTGGAAACTTCATGCTCAAGTCTGTTGTTAATAACTAATCACTGTCAATTATTTTGACCACTTTTCCTTTCACTCACAGAAGTGCCTGTATGGCTGGTAAATTTTGATCCCCCTAATGCTAGGTCATACGGGTAACTGCTGCATTTGGCTACTGCCATGGTTTCAGTGCCTACGTTGATGATAGCGTTTCCGTTTCCCACTGATACCAGGTCATGTTTCTTTATTATGAAATGACAGACCTGTGCCCAGTGAGGAATGATCATTGCCTATAAGTAGAAGATATCTTCTCCTCCTAAATTGGGTATTTTTCAACATATCATTTATTCATTCAGTAAATATTTAGTAAATGCTACTATATGTCACATACGTCTCTAGATTCTAGAACTATAATTTAAATAACACAAACATCTCTGCATGCAAGGGATTAGCAATTACTGAAAGTGACCAGGCCTATATTCTGATTAAGTCATTTATGTCTATTACACATATTTATATCCATAAAGTCTATACAAAGTGCTCTCATTCCTGGGGAGTGCAGATTCTGTTAAATAGCTCAAAAAAGCAGAGTGAGGAAAATAACAGATCCGACAGCTTAGAAGAAACAATCCTAGCTGAGAAGTGCCCACCTACAAACTCCTTTTATATGGGAGTCTGTTCCTTTTCCCCTCCACTGCACTTGACACATTTTAAAGGCAAATGAGAATGATCAAGACTAAGGTTCTAGTACTAATTTTTAAGGACCCACAGAAAACCTGGAAGATAGACAAAAGATAACATTGCTTAATTCTCTAAGCAGAAGCAAGAATTATCTGATATTTACTAGAAGACAACACTGAGTAAAAACATTCACACTTCTGGGTAGTCAATGAGAACCTGATGTGTAAAGATTTGGAAATAAAGCTTGCTAAAGTTTTCCTTGATTTTACTTTCCGACTTTCCTATGAAATCTGTTTCTACTATTGTATTTTTAATATCCAAGTGTTTTTTGTCCTCTGACCCATATTTTTTTATGTTATTCTATTTGGAATTTCCTCATTTGATATAATCTCTTTTCTCTGAGGATATTAAGTAAAATTGGGCTCCTGAAACTTTCTTTTCTTTGTTATCATCTGTGTTTTCTATGAGGTCTCTTCTAATACTTGATTTTGATCTTGTCTTTACTGTCACATGCATTTTATCTCCCCCCCTTATCTTCCCTGCTAAGTGAAACCTCAGCTTTCTTAATTTGCTTAATTTTCTGAGCAGGTGAAATATAGTAAGAGTCCCTGGATTAGTTCCAGTCTGCAAATACTACATTTGAGTGGGAATAACAATTACTAGAGGAACCTTGGTGCATGGGACATCAAGACTTAGAATATTCTCTCAGTCTGAGCATTAGGGCCAACTTTACAGGATTCTAATAGAGACAAAAGTCCCACTGTTAGAAAGATCAAGTTCTTTGTCTAATTCTCTGCCATCTCTACCTTAATACCCTTAATTTCTGAACAAGGAGTCCTGTGTTTTCAGTTTGAATTGCACCTTGCAAAGTATGCAGCCAGTCTCGTTCTTCATAATTTCCCAATTCCTTACAACTAAAAGGGGGAAGGAGACATGAACTAGTCTGGCCTCCCTATTATTAGAGAACAGTTGGCTATAATCTGAAAAGCTATCAACATTTAGAAGATAACAGGGCAGCAGAAGATCCTGTACCATGGCTAACAGTGATATTCACGTTCCAGACAGGCCCCTAAATAGGGTGATAGGCTGAGTATAAGAGTAGGAGGGCAACTGTTGGTGAATAGAAGGAGCAGATATTGCCTTAAGACTTTCAATTTCAATTTTGAAGACACTGAGTTGTAGTAAAAAGAATAAATAAACAAATTGCAGCTACACTTTGATACAATCCAGGATATCATTGCAAATTCCCCAAGACTATTGTTTATCTACCAAAGTTTTCTCAGAACAAAACATTTTTCTTTCAAACTGGAGTGTCAGGTTAGTTCATATGTTGATTTGTTATTTTTCCACTACCTTCCCCAAATATAAATATATGCTTTACACTTAGGACAATTATTTGACACTAGACTGTTTTCCTTCACATTGAACAGTCTCATCCTTGCCACTCATACTGTACTTGATATTCATTGTAATTTGATTTGATAATTATGGTGAAAGCACCATTCCCTGAGCAGATGGCTGGACATTTAAGGTGAGTCCTGCAGCTCAGGGAAAGCAAGCACTAAGAGCCTAGCAAAAACTAACAGAAGCTGTGTGTGTGTGTGTGTGTGTGTGTGTGTGTGTGGTCACACTTGCACACATTCTCCAAAAATAAGATTCACCCATAAACATCTGGGAAAAGGTGGCCCAGTCCTGACAGTTGCTGCAGTAACCCCCAAGGGACTGAGGAACTATAATTCTAGCAGCTGAACACTGTTATCTTTAATTTCTCTATGTGACCTAATTTGCACATTAACTGATGGAGGTACATTACTCAGTATGCAACTCCTTTCCCAAGTTTAAGTTGATTTGTCAGCTATCTCCCAGCATGTTTTACACACACACGCACACACACGCACACACACACACACACATACACACATATCAAAACTGAAATATCCTCTCCTTATTCTTGGACTCTTAGGGGAAATAAATGAAGTGATGTTTGAGTGTCTAAATATATATGATATATAAGTTATAGGGCCCCAAAAGTGAAAAAAATTACTAAATTCAAACTCAAATCCCACCAATAAAACTTAGATTTGCATAAACCACATTACTACCCTAAGTCACCATTTCCTCATCTGTAAAATGGAATAACTATTTTATTGGGTTGTTACAAGACTCAGATGTAATAAAGACTCCTCCCTGTTATTCAGAGGTCAGTGGGTATTTATAATTCACAATTTATTTATAGAATACATATTGGTAAATTCTGCTAGATGACCTTTCTCTGGCTGAATAAGGAGAGGGTCTCATTAATTATGTGTGGTAAGCTGCATCTATCCATAGAAGTTACTCTTGCAGAAAAAAAGTACAGTTAATTCAGAATAGATAGCTGGAGGAAAGGGAATCTCTATTATTTTGTATAAAACCAAAGATAAGAAAACTTCACAATCCTTAAGCCTATGGAGTTTTTAAAAGTAAAATTCTGGATTTAGAGAAACAAGTTGTATTAGTAGACATCCCATTTCTGAAGCAACACTGAGTAAATTATCCTTGAATTTTTCAAAAGGAACCTGATGATGCCATTTGGATCATACAAAATCAGAACCATCCTGTGCCAAAGGCATTTCTGCTTCTTGCTTTGGGTGATAGATCAGACTTAAGAACTTCTATTTGTTCTAGTGGTTTCTCTAAGATTTAATTGAACTGTATATTTAAGAATTTTAAACATTAAAAAGACCAATGCACCCAGGAACATCCCAGGAAATGATTTGATATTGTATCTGAAATAGAGTTAAAAGCATTCTGTATACCACCTCCTGATTAGCCTTCCTGAAAAATTATACGATAGACCAAATCATGACCACTAAGTATATCTGGGAACTGTATTAACTTAAATTGCAAAAGGGATCTTCAAGTGAGAATAAGTTAAGACTCTTAAGATGGCTGGAGAAAATAATAAGGGGCATGACTTTCAAAGGAAGTAGGTTGTATGATGACATTAGAAGCAAGAGGCTGTAGCCATGAAAAGAAGTGTCAGGAGCCAAGTATTGTAGGTGGCCTCCAGAACCTAGAAAAAGTAAGGAAATTTAATGTCCCTAGGAGGAAAAAAGGTGTGTCAAACCCTCATTTTAGCTCAATAAAACTGAATTGGACTTCAAGTCTCCAGAACTGTAAGACAATTTCATGTGGCATTAAACCAACAATTAAATGATAATTTGTTCAATAACAACAGGAAACTAGTATACATTGATCTTGATTTTTGTTCTCCTAAAAATTACCAATAGTTAACTCAGAAAATATCTAAAATATATTGAACACTTCACATGTGCTGGGTGCTGAATTAAATATTTTACATGCATTATTTTATCTGCCTACCAACACTTTGAGGTCAGTACTAGCATTATTATTATTTATTGAAAAGAAAGATTTGGACAATAAAAGTTAAGTAACTGCTGGGTAACCATCTCATCCTCATCACCAATTGTAAGCATCACCAATCTGTGTAGGGTCTTTATGAGTTATAAGAGTTACACAGATACACCAGGCAGGTCAGTGGGGCCAGGAGCCAGACAACCCCCCCCCAAACTCCCAGGAATCTTCATGCTATTTCTCTGCACTCTCTCGTTCTCTGACATTCACTCGTGCTCTTGCTTATGATCTTACACTCTTATCATGCGCCTTTATCCCATCTCTCCTAGGCCCAGGTGTGCACACTTAAACAAGTGCACACCCTCTGGGCTGCACAATCATGGGGATTACCCCCAGTTGCTGGTTATATAGGCGTATGGAGGAAAAAGCCAGTCACTCATACTGTTGTTAATTGCCCAAAAGTCACCAGTTAATAACTTGCCTACTTTTATTATTTTCTTCCTTCCCAATTCCAAGAATCAGGTTGCAACTTTTTCAAAGGTAAAGACTGTATCTTAACCTATGTTCAGAATCAGTTCTCATCACAGTTTCTGAGTTCAAATAAAAATAAAAAATGAAGCCCACCTGAAACCATGATGTTAGCCAATGAGAAAATAATTTTATATACATAAATTTAATCTGCACCCATCTGTTCAGAATTCTGCCAATTATATGAGGGCAGTGCATCTGAGTTTCCTTATCGCTCCCCTCTATTTGCTTCTGTTTTGTGGTTATTACCATAGGAACATCTCATCTATGAAAATGGGCTTACATACTCATTGACTGCCACCCCCTTTTTTTAGTAATTCAGTCAGAGAAAATAGATTTCTAGCAAGAGATCTGTCATGCAGAAGTCAAGTACTTCTGGTATTACATTAGATGCTGATGGTGTTAGATTTAAAGTTGACACCAAAGCCTAATTAAACATTATGCCAGTGCACATATTCTGCAAATTAAGACACAACACATTACAGATCCCAGTCTAGGATAAGTTAAAAAGGAAGCTGTCATTATGCAAAGGGCCCTGTTAAGTGCTTTAAATACAATTTTTTTTTAAATTTAAAATGCAAATAGATTAAAGTCTCCTTCCCTTTCAAGTTGGATAGGAAAACTAAGTGGGGTAAGGAGTCTTATTTCATTTTTTATTAATTACTGGATTTTAACTCCAGTTGCAACCACCAACCACATAATACAACATTGTTAGAGACGGGAAAAGGAACTATCCTACAGCTAACAACTCATTTTTGGCTCCTTGCTAGCTGAATGAAAAGCAGGAAGCAAATGAACCCCTTCGATGTTGACAAGTCAACACATGTATTGAAAAAGAAAGAAGTTTTCAGATTGAAACAGGCAGGACCCTGAGCTCTTCAGATGTGCACAGCTGTGGAGAAGCTGTCCACCTGACTTCATCATGCGGTGGGAAGTGAATGTTGGGAAAAGCTAAGGAGATTGTGAAATCTGAGGTGATGGACTCTGGAGCCAAGAACGAGCTAAGTATATTGGCAGCTACAGTCTGTCTTTCAGGAGAGCTGTGACTAAAGTGGACTACAGGGAAAAAGATGGAGAGGTAGAGGGATTTGGGGCTCTTCATTCTGCTTAACTGAATTCACTCCACCTCCCATTGCAATCAGTTATATCTAAATGGGACGGGGCCAGTAGGAAGCTGAGACTAGATGCCATCAGGCCACCCCAGAGTGCAGTTACTCCCCCACATTGGCTGTTTCTCAGCCCTCCCTTTCTGCCTTTCTTTGAAACAATATTTGTAGTCATCCAGTAAATACTAAGTCTTGACTATGTCCATGTTCTATGTAAGCAAATGAGAATAAAAAGTTGTAATTCTCCCCAAAGAGCTTGCATTTCAGAAGTGAATGTAGAGATATACTTTAATACCTGCCCTTCCAAGTGATAAATGCACCAGTAGGTAGTGGTCTACAGGGATGAAAAACATGCCTGATGTAGATAGGGAGGAAGCATCTGTGAAGGCCTCACACAAAGAAAGTGTTTAAGTTGACCTAAAGCTAAGATGCAGGCTGAGTTACTTTGAAAACAATACTCAAAATTAAAATCCTTGGAAGAAATCAAGGGGTAATGGAAAAGACTGATCAAGTCTATTCAACCAAACCAAAAGAATATAAATTGGTCACTTTTATTTGATTATAGTTGAATCTCAGCCATTTATATGGCCTTTCCAGGGATTGAAATGAAAGCACTGGTGGCTTTGAGTTTTCATCACTTTTTTCTTAATACATGTAACAAACTTGGGAGGTGGGTTCTGGCTGAACAACTAGGCCAGAAAATTGGATATAGTTGGCTTTTATAAATCCTGTCATTGGATCATTAAAATTGTTTAAATCGTATAAGCTCTTCCAAAAGCACTTCATAAGCTTTGGTCAAAGCTCCATGCCAATAATCAGACCAATTTATTTTGTTTCTATTAAAATCAGTTTCCACCATATGTGCAATAATCTGCTAAATAAATGGAGAATATAAGCAAATATGCATGCATGGATTGCATGTACATACATATGCACACTATTTTGTTCTAAAATAAGTTCATATTCTGGCAGAAGAGGGTTTGTAAACATGAAATATATCTATAGAATTTTGATACATGATAAGGTAAAATACCAGATTGAATACAATTCAGTACTAAAATCTAAGACATGACAAATTCTGTGGGTGATAGAAATGGAAATCAACAAACCTGGAAAAGCTTAATTGAAATTGGCTCAGATTAATAATTTTTTAAATGCATAAATATTATCATTTTTAAGAAAACTTGATAATTTTATCTTGGTATACAGAATGAGATCCAAAATTGTAAAGTGACAAGAATTTACCAGAAATTGCAATTTTGGAAAACTTGTCAAATGTAGCCTTATTTGCAGTTCCTGTCTTTAAAAGATATTCTTAATATGTTGAATTGTTTATCTTTTAAAATTATGCTGGGAAAACTGTGATTTTCTTCAAATTTATCTTGATTTTAAGGTGAATTAAATATAATTTACCAAATAACATAATTATAGGAAAATTGATTGAATCACATTTAATGGATTTTGCTAACTGAAATAATTAAATGATAATTGCTTAATAATGTCAAATTATTTTCTTCTGTATACAATTATTAATTATATACAAAGGAGAATTAAATAGTTGATTGTTTTCTTTGGCAAATACAATGACTGAATAAATGAATAGCATCCAATTTAATTGTGTTCTAATAAATGATAAGATGATAACTGAAAACTAATAGATGAATTTAGTCCTCACTCAGAAAGCAATACTGTTTAGAATACAAATTTATTTTAAATCAAGAAAAGGAATAAATCATGTATTTATCCTTATAAATAATTGGACTCTGATCATTTAATTTATTTTTTATTTTTAAAGATAAGTTAGAATACAACTTTGTGCTTTCAAACTTTTTTCCTAAACTAGGAAAGGTTCAAAGATATTATGTAAACCTTGTCTGACCTGGCTCCATCTGTGAAGCTTGGACTCTCTCCCATCATGGAAGGAAAGAAAGGAAAATGAAATAGTATAACCTAAAATCCTTTATGAGTCTAGGGCAGGCTAATAAATGTATGAAACTCATAATCAATTGATGCTGATGAGCCATACAGGATGAGTCATATTTCCCTAAACTTTTTCAACCATAAGCAGTAGTTCACAAGTAAATTCTCTTTTTTCCCATGTTAGGAAAAATATCCACCTTTCCTTTACTAGCAATTCCACACTTGAAAACAGTAGTAGTAAGTGAATCACAGGCATAAAAATTAGAATGATTTTTAAATGCATCCAGCTTTGCTATCTCCCAAATACATAAATGTACCTTGTCTTGGTATTGTCAAAGTTCTGCATGGGAATTTGGGCCTGCATGCAGGTGAATGTGAGGCCTCAGTAAGAGGTAAGGTTCCATTCACTTCCCTGTAGCAGTAATTGTGCTAGAATCTTCACTTAGTATAGGGAGCAATGCCTCTATACAGAAACTGATGGAAAAGTCCTAGAGAAGAGAGTAGGAAAAAAGAGGAGGGAGAACCAGATAGTGTTACAAATGAAAAAGGAGATAAACTAATATCCTACACTGGTAGCGCACATTCTAATCTTATGGTAAAAAATAACTCTATGTACATATAAGATAGATATAGATAGATGATGATGATGGATAGTGAGATGGATCAATACAGATGAGTGAGTGAATGGCTAGAAGATAGATGAATGTATCAGTTGATTAATCTTCCTTAGGAATATTTGATCGGACATATAGCAAAACACCCTTTTTTCCCTGTCCTCTCTATTACTTTGGTAGCCACAGAGATGAAGAAAATTTCACAATATGTAGGCATAAATTAAGACAAAATTTCACTGCTAAGCAACTGAATTTTGAATTAATGATTTTATGTAAAACTTAATATATTTATGGTAAGAAATAAAAGGAAAAATAATTTTCCATAACTATCTAATGTAATTCCATTAAATTCTATTCCCCAGAAGTAAGAACTAACAACTTTTTATCTATCTTCCTAGAATATTTTTGGGGAAGGGAAAGTTTAGGAGTCTGCAAACACAGTTGTAAAAATTTTTGCACAAACTAATCATCAATAAACAGTATTCTACAATTTGTTTTTTTTAAAAATTGTAATAAATGCAATGTGCCTAATTAATTCATAATTCTTTTGAACAAGCTATGTAATACTCTGTTTGTATATTTGTACCATTTATTTTGCTAGTCTACATGTGGTTCATATTTTTAATTTTCAGTCTTACAGAAATTCAGACTGGTTGAATTTTTTTTTAATAATTTATATATATATATATATATATATATATATATATATATGTATTTCACATCATTGTGATCCCTGGGAGTCAGGCTGGTTGAATTTTAAAAAGCATTAAGAGTACTGAGTCAGACTATACAGAGATTATTCAATGAATATTAGGTTAAACCTATACAATAATAAACCCAAGTCTAAAAAAGAAGAGCATCAATATTCCTTGTCTGCTTAGCAGTCAGTAAACATAACAAAGAGGTAATTCAATTCAACATTTAAGGTTGAAAATTAGGGAAAGGTTCAAAAACAGTGAATCTTCATGTCTATAAACACTGTCACATTAACTTTGTGACCTTGGCAAGCCTCTGCATTTTTACCCATTTCTGGAAAGTGATAATAAATCACATCATATTACAAACATACTGATGTGAAGTTTTACCCAGTTTGCAGGCATAATAAACCACTGAAATGAAAGAGAATAATTAGTACATTGATATTACATGATATTAAGTGGGCAACGACATTGGTGTCACTCTCTAAAGCTCAGTGTAGACTTGACCTAAGGGATGAGATACAAAAAATAGTTACTTGGTTCTATAGCTTGAAATTAAAGTTCTGCACATAATTTTTTACTTTCTTATTCCCCTTGGAATTTCACAGACTGTCACTCATTCAATCATTTATTGCATAGCTTCTGCTCATCATAGGGCAAGCACTGTGCCAAAGACAGCAACATAAAGGTGACTATGCCCCAAGGTATTCAGCACCTACCCAACACTTAACAGGCATTCAAAAAGGGCAAGCTGGTCTCTCCTTGCCATTTTACACAATTAAACCTGAACTCTCTCAGATTACCCAACCCTATATTTTACAATAATCTTATCTCCTGGGCTCCAGCTTTAAGAGGTAGCAGGTACGTGCAGCTGCAGCTTAGGGAAGGTGGGGGGCTGGGAACAAGGCTGAAAAGGACCTCAGTGAAAGAAATTTGAATTCTATTTTGTAACTGAAATGGTTTTAAACAGGGCAGTGATGTGATGAAACCAGTGACTTAGGAAGATCACTGGCAATAGAGTAGATGGAAGAAAGAATTTTATTAAAAAGCAAAAAGGAGCTGATGAGCTGAAAATGATGAAGACCAGAGAAAGTAAAGAGCTGTAATTGTGGAGGTATTTCAGAATAAGAATCAGAAAACCATAGGAGCAACTGAGTACAGAAGGAAAGGAAAGGGCAGGCAGGTTTTTAAAAAGCTCATTCTCTCTCACTCTCTCTGTCTCTCTCTCTCCCTCTGTGTGTGTGTGTCTCTGTCTTTCTCTCTGTCTCTCAGTGTGTGTGTGTGTGTGTGTGTGTGTGTATGTGTGTGGGTAGGTGGGTGGGTGTGGGTGTGGGTGTATGTATGTATGTGTCTTGGGTTGGGAAATGTGCTCTTTATCTGTGAATGTGTCACTCTCACCAGAGAGCCTGGTGCCATGTGTGTCCCCGTAAAACACCCCAGCTTCCATTAAACAAAGTGCTTTTCTAAAATGCCTTCCTTGTAAGACCTGGCTGCCCTACCCCAAGCCATTAGTGGGAACAGAACGTTAATAAGGAGGGACTGTGGTATCTCTAAGAGAGGTTGACCTCCCTCAGCGGAAGCAGGGCACCCATTATAGTGTAATGATAAATCACAAGCCTTTCCCTTCCATTATTTTCCCAGAAGACTCCTCTCTGAATGCATAAACATTCAGAGAGAAGAAGGAGAAAAAAACAAAACAAAAACAAGCAACAGATGAATAGATGTGAATAAAGGACTCAATCAACAAATACCCAGTGGGATGTAAAATAGTAATTGTAGTGGATATATCTACCTATTTGCATAGAATGAAGCTTTAATAAACCTTTTAAAGAAAAGTCTCTACAAGAAAATTATAAATTAATATGACTATAGGATGCGAGGACTTCACTTTGAGAAGTATAAATACTATGATAAGGCCAGCAGTGTCACTACACTTGATATTGCAGTTTTTTTTCTCTTTATTTCTTTACATTCAATGATAAACTAATCCAAGAAGTAGGAGGGAGCATAAATAATCAATTAATAACAGCTTATTATCTAGTTTTGCTGAGTTAATCTTTCAGGTATATCAGGCATATCTTCTCACATTTAATAAGAACAGGATGTCAGGGAATGATTTTTGATCCTCTCTTGACATGTGAGTCAAGAACTACCACTGCAAAAGTGTAGGTCCCACTCACTGGTCATACATAGATGTTTACAAAAGACCTGAGTGCCTAAGATGAGCTCTTATAAAAGCCTCAGCATCGTGACTCTCAGGTACATTTGTCCCTAGATCTTAGGATATACCAGCCAAAATTTGCTTTCTGAGGTCTTGGAAGATGGCTCTTGCCAAAAGTTACTTTCTGAGGTCTTGGAAGATGGCTCTCGTCACATGGAAACAGGATTGCTGAGAAAGCATGAAGGGGATAAGTAAGGTGACTCATACAAACATTGCAAGTTGTTGTAGTTTGTTTATGTGGATCAAGGAGAACGCATTAGTGCTTGGATTAATTATATAAACAGCCAGCTCAGATCACATGCCATGGTCAACTTCTATGCTGCCTCAGATAGCAAGACTTTTTATTTAATTACTCCATATTTGATTTTTTTTCCCCATTTTTGGCATTGCTCTCTTCGAGTTCTTAAGCTTTGTTTTCTTTCCAACTGTACCTGGTATCAATCTTATTGTCTAGCTCTAGAGCAATGGAAATGACTTCCTGTTGGCCCAACCCCAATCCAATTATAAGGGTAACATTTGGATAAATGAAGCATTGGAGGTTGGACACTAAGGGCGCTGAGATAAAAGGAAGTCTGGTCATTTGCATATTTTCATATGCCTTTCTCTATCCTTGAAGTGGATAATTGACAGTTGCCAAAGTTTTCTCCTGGTTCCACCTAAAACAGCTTCTGTGTGTATTGTAGACTGTAATCCACTTGGTTCTGGGAAGCCTGAATTGACTTCCAGCTGCAGAGATGACTCAGGTAAAGTTGACTGATGCATTCTGTCTCAATGTCCCTCCTATTCTGGCCAGAATACTACCTTCAGCACTATAAAAGTGACTAAACTGATCCAATCAGAATTAAATTTAGAACTTTCTTGGGATGCTGAGACAAAGTTATTCTTTCTCTTCTGGCATGGGATTGAATCTATCAAGCAGTTGGAGTAATTTTGAAGCCACAAGGAAGTCAGGCTTCTAATGTACCCCACAGTGGGAAAATCAAAACAAAGAACAGAAAGAAATGGGCAAGTATGGAATTTCATATCAAACTTGCTCATGGCTAGCTCTACTTCTGGAAATTTCACCTTATCAAGCTGTACATTCAGTTTGAGTCCAATTTAAGTGAGGTTGTTTGTTGTTCATCATCAAATGCATACAAATTCACTTGTGAAGGTGGTTTGTATGTCAGGCAAAATCTTTGGCAATTTGGGTTAAGATCTTTCACAAGCCTGGTAGATAATTGGTAGATAGAAATGCATTGGTAGATAGAAATGCATTTTTGGTAGATAGAAATGCATTTTCAGTGTCTTAAGCAAAAAAGAATGAACATATTGAAAAGTATATTCTAAAATTATTAGCCAGTTTCTGTTTTCCGTACTAGGGTACTAGTTAACTTTGAAATTGTGCCTCTAAAATGTTAAAGGTATCAGTTTTTTTATGACATCAACCTTTTGTAGTTTTATCAAAAGATTGTTTTCTATGTCCCACTCCCACTCTTTTTTCTTCATGATTGCTTTTTGGTTTTGGTTCCATAGCTCTTTTCATGACAGCTACAGATTTCCTCCCCCACCCCTCCCTTGTTTGAGTATGAACTGCAGTTAGTGGCACTTGCATAGTAGAGGACCAGATCATCTTTGGTTTGAGCTGAGGAATATTTCCTCCCAGATACTGATTTATGCCTCAGATTTTTCAAATATTCTCTAATAGTGCTCTCCATCAATAGCTACTTCATATGTACAAAGTATTCATTGCTTTCCAATAACCCAGGCTGCTTTTCCTTAGCTTTGTTGCTAACATCTATTTTTTTTACCATACGTCAGTTCAGTAACTCAGTCATTTCTGAGCTATCATGATTTTCATACCTCTCCTGATTTATTAGTAGACTACTCTCTCTCTAGTATGCCTTTTCCCTTAATATATTTGTGAAAGACTCCTTGACCCAAGCTGTCCTGAATGTTTTACTGTGCTTGCTGGCCAAGGCTTTTGCAATGGGTGCAGTTTTATGAATCTCAAGATGAGATTTGCTTTTAAAAGCTGCCCTTTCAGTTCATTTAAATAAAATGTCTCCAACTGTGTTTATGTTACAAAATCATTTGTAATCATATCCTCCACTTTGGCCTCAATCATTTTTTATCCACAGATCTCTAGATTGCAGCTATACTGACTTATCTTCTAGTTTGCTATGAACCTATAATAACACTACATTCAAGAATTGGTTTGCTATGAACCTATAATAACACTACATTCAAGAATTGTCAATTGCTACTCCCATTTCTTGATCTGACCTATAGACCCGAATCTTGAGATCAAAACACTCTTCTCACAAGCAGAGTCTCATTGTAATCCAAACAGTATTCCCCACCTCAATTTTCAGAAGCTCATGATATGTAGTGAGTAACTCTTTTAGTATTACATAGGAAATTGGCATGTTATTTTACCTAAAAGGCAACTAAAGGGCTAAGAAATTTGACCCCAAGAACTAAACAGAAAAAGTGACCATATTCATTTTTAAACAATATTTTTAGTATGGCAATGGTTCAAATTCACAGTTGTTTTATACATAAATTGTAATTTTTTTTCTTTTCTCCACTATTTTCCTTATCTTCCATGTTCCCTTCTTATTCTATCCTGATGTCATTTGAGTAATTTGTTCAATTTCACAAACAGAAGTAGGAAAGCCATTTGCACATCTTCTTCCCACCTATAACTGTGCTGTCATACTAATTAGATTGACAAGCATTGATGTGGTTGAGTTGGGTTGGCTTTTTTTGTAGTAAGAAATGTTGCCAATTCTGATAATTATTCTCCAACTTTGATACAACATTCACACGTTATTCCTAGCAGCGTTATACTACAGATTATCAAATACCAGCATATAGTACTACACAAATTTGATCATGAAAACATGGGAGATCAGGAATGTGTGACTTGAGGGTCCAGTAATACACAGGATAGCTCAAAATAGAATGAAACCAAAAATAAAAGTCTGTAAGAAAAATCTGAGATCAAGCTGGTAAAACAAAATAACAACACTATGTTCAGGGAATCAGGAAAAGGCTTTTATTTTGGAAATAGAGTGAAGAGTAAGCAGTCAAGTATATACTTAGTAGGAGTTGTTATCAATCATAAATAAGGGGATTGTCCTTCAGGAAATTGTGGGATAATGCATGTGATACTAATTATCATTAAATAAGTCCTAGGCAATTAAGGAAATACAACTACCGAATAGGAGGAAGACTGGCGCATAAATGTCTTAGATAAGGTAGTTTTGAAACTGAGACATTTCAAGAGGTTTTACCTTTCTACATTAAGTCATTGTTCTGTGGCACTTACACCCTTTAAATTTTTATTATTGAACTACCTCCTGAAATAGGTACTGGCCTTCTTGGTCCAATGTTCTACTTTCTTATATAGTAACAGAGTAACAGAGTTCACTATGTAGCAGATTTCAAAGACAGGTGTACCTTAATAGTAGCTATTGATTATATCCGATAAAATTTCATTTTTCCTTCAGACAGAAGAATAACATAACTGAGCATAAATTTGTTATTTTACCCATCATTGCATGTTGATTTTACAAGGTGGTCTTGAAAACCATAAACATGGCTCAGTCATTTGTCTTCCATAATTATTAGTGACACAGTTTTCAAATGACTCAGTATTCCCTGTTGCATAAAGTCTCTTCTACTTCTTCCATTAATAGATCTTGGTGACCAGAGCTAAATTGGAAATAGTCTCATAAGCCTGATAACAAGATAAATAATTTTGTTGACTCTACCTTAGTGGGAAATAATGTTTCAATTCAAGTTAACAGTGAGTTGCTTGTGTTATTTTAGAATTCTTAGGGAAGTCAGAAATCTGAATGTAATATTTAAAAATATTAATTATAAAAGCAAGTGGGGATGTAAATGCAGTGTAGTAGAGATGATTGGGTTCTGGAAGACAAAAAGGATACTAATTTAAAAAAATCTGAAATAAAATAAAGTTGATAGTAAAGGTTAAGATAAATATATATTGCTAACTTCTTAATTTTAAGATAAGTTCTATGGTTATGTAAAATGTGGACATTAGAAGAGACTTGACAAAGGGTATATGGAACTCTTTGTACTATCCTAATTTTTCTGGAATCCTAAAATTATTCAAAACTAAAACAAACAAGCAAAAGAACAAGAAAAGACAAACAAGCAAAAATATCAGTGGGCAATGGCAAAGCAGAGAGCAAAGTGTGGTTGTTACCATACCTGACTTGTTCTTCTTTGGCAACATCCATCCCGCCTTTTTTAAGTGTTTTAATTTGAGTCTCTCTTTTTCCAAAGGCAGAAATTAGTGACAAAAAATTAGGTTGTCAGTTCTGTGAATGTCAATACTACATGTATAGGGGACATTTACATTAAAGCCAAAGCAAAGATAAAATACATATATAAACAAATATATAGAAATAAAATATAAAGAAATAAACAAAAGCAGCAGGAAAGCTAATGTTTAACTCTCGTTCTTCATTTTCATCTAAAGTAAATCTAAAAGGACAAGTCTTTTGAGTCTTAAGTGAGGTCAGAATTTATATAAACTGTGTGACACGATCCCCTAAGTATTTGACCCCAAATCCTGTACACATTTTCCCTCTACAGAGCAGCTGCAGCTACTCCTTGGGCATTTGTTAAAGGTTTCCACTTTTTTTTTTGGCCTGTGTAGGTGATAGTAGTTGCTACATTATATGTAAACACAAAAAATAATTTCAAAGTTTTGTGTTTCATCGTGAGTCTATTATTGAACAGGAAAGAAGAAGGGCATTTAATGCTTGGACTGATTCCAATGCTAATCCCCTGATTCCCATCATCTTCCAATAAATACAATTTCATAATTAGAAAACCCATTATTTTTTTCTAAAGCATTCTAGCCTGTTAAAATGCAACTGCCTCTGAGAATGTAGCACATTAAACTTCAGAAGCTATTATTGTGGATTCATTTAGCAGAACTTTTGGGGGGAGGTTTGGCGGTAAGAAAAAAAAAGACCTAGAGAAAGAACAGGCAAGGAAGAAACTCTTCAAAATATATCTTCATGCTTTCCCACTGAACTGTTATGTGACCCTAAGTTCACTTTTCAGATGTAAAAGTGGAAATTTACCATTCAGCAAATTGCCCGCAAACACTTAACTGGTTACTGGCGAATCTGGGGTTTATACTTGACTCATCTGACTCCTCAGTCCGGTTCTTCCTATGGATGAAAGACCAGAGAACAGAATTGCAGAGAGTAAGATAACATAGAACCATTGTGGATGCTACAGGAGGAGTCCACTTGTAAATTGGGGTTGCTGGGTCCCAAATTCCCAACTGGATTTAGTCCAGAAAAATATCTTCATTTTATGTTGTTCTCTCCACCCCAGTTCCGTACAGAGGCAGACTGATGCAGTGTTTAGTTCTCTGGATTCAGCAAGACCAGGACTTCCATGCAGTCCCTGCTTAGTGAGTGTGAGACTTGGAAAACATTTTTTGTTTGTTTGTTTGTTGTTGTTTGCCAGCCTGAACATTCAGGAAGCACTAACAAATGTAAGACATGTTTATTTAAGATCAAAAATGATAATTTGGAGTATCTACATTCAGGTAGAAAACTTGAAGCACATTCCTTGGTGGGACAAAGTGAACAGTTTATATGAGAAAAAATAAAAGTATGAGATAAGTGATTAAGGAAGAGTTGATTAGTGTTAATAGGCTTAAATTATTCTTGACTATATATTTGTTACTGATTCTCCAGACAGATACAAAGGAAACGTGACTGATTCTATCCTTTAACCAATAGTCTGTAATTATCAGTTCTATCTGGATAATTTCTCAAATATGTGTTTGCTTAATGGTTTCTTAAGACAGTGGTATTGGGGCCAGTTTACAAGTCTTTGGCTCAGTTCAAGGAGCCAAGCAATCTAACTTTTCTGCAATGATTCCCCACTGTATTTTATGTATGTATGTATGTATGTATGCATGTATGTATGTATGCATGTATGTATGTATATATGTATTTATTTATTTTGAGACTAAGTCTCACTATTTTGACTAGGGAACCGCAGACTCACGTTGCCTGTGGTGTCACGGACTCAAGCGATACCCAGCCCCAGCTTTCCAGGTAGCTGGGATTAAAGGTATATGTCACCACATGCAGCTATTTTTTGAGACTAGATCTCTCTAAGTTGCCCTGGGCAGATCTCAGACCTCCAGGCGGCTCTCCAACCTATGGATTCAAGTGATTCCTAGTCTCCGCCTCACTTAGTAGGCTGCGATTAAAGGTACACACCACTGTGCCAGGCCTGTTTCCCCACTCTATTTTAAAAATGGCCTTACATTCCCATATTGGTGAAGAACAAATATTAATCAAACCTTCTTCACACAATTAAGTAAAATACTGCAGGTAAATTCCTTAACACCAAGATTGAGACAGACTTAATGCACAATCAGTGCTTATGGGAAAATCAGGGAAAGGCAAGGGGTGATTTTTTCTAGGACAGATCCTTCCAAAGTTCAATCAGAAAAAAAGACAGACCAGTACTTGCTGACTTCAGGACAATGAGACAATGATATTTGAAACTTCCTTTGTGTTTGGTGTTTTTTCTCCCAATATGGGGATTCTTGTCATTGTAGTACAGTTCTGACATCTCAGCTCTGAATATGGAGAAGAAAAGCACTATAAGTACAAATTTTTCAGAAAAGACAGAGAACAAGAGAAGGCAGAGAAGAGATGTCTGAAAACATGGAATGAATTAAAGTCATTTTGTCAACTTATAACTTTTCTTTAAGGCTGATCAAATGTTTTCAGTTTTCCTTTGTCATTCTACACTGGTGTATCTGCTGAGGGTATCATTTGGTTGGAAACAGTAAGCAGGGATTTTTCTAAAAGATACCAGCATAAGACTGTCTCCAGAGGATGCCCAGATTTTCATCAGTATAAGAACGGTGGGGGGATAGATTATCTATGGGGTTGTTAACAACCCCATTTTATCCATTTTATCCAAAGATATCTATTTTATTTTTATTTATCTATTTTATCCATAGATCTATGGATAAAATAGATAAAATGGGGTTGTTAACAAAGACATCACTATAATAATGGGAAATACAATGTTCCCCATGCCCACTTAATCATAGGTTGGAGCTGAGCAACCAGGTGAAGCTATATAATATGCAATTCAGGTGGGCTCACAGAAGAAGTTCTTGTTCCGGGTACTGCTCTTGTCCCTGGTACTTGCATCCTGGTACTGCTGGAAAGGAGATACACGGAGAAGAAACACTTGGATGAGACTTGTGGGTAAGAGACCAGTGCAGAGGTTGACAATGGTGAGTTACCCTGATTTGTGTTTTGATTTTGCTATTTTCATTCCAGACTTACCAGGCCCCTTCCACTCCCTTCCTGCATTTCCTGCCAAAGGGTGCCTTCAATAGTGGCAAGCTTTCAGGCCTCAATGGCCTCACTTTAGGACAGACTTGTTTGGACGGGCGAGGCTGGTTTGGATGAAGGAATCAGTAGTTTTACATATTTTATTGAGAAAAATGTCTTTTCTCCTCCTCTGTCTCTATACACATTAATCCTATTAAAATTCCTACATGCTGAAAGTATGATTTGTCTTTGTGTGCACAAAGGGGCTGGTCCTTCGGAGCATGCACTTTTGGGGGTCCTAAGATACTTCCTTGTTTTTGCATACTGACAGATTCCTTAATTTCTGAATGAAAAACTGAAGTTATGTAGCAGGGGGAGGGATACCTTTCTTCTTGCCATTCAAAAAATCCTTTGGTCCCAATGAGACATACTATCCAGAGAGATTATTTTTCTAGAGGCTGCAATTTTAGATAGTCGGAAATAAAGGCAAAGGAATAAGATCTTACAAGGCTCCTGAATATTGCACTGAGAGTACATTGGGATAGGGGTGGCCAGGAAAAGTTGGGGAGGGGAGTGGGTACTGAAATACAAAATAAAACAAAGCTGAAACACCCAGGAGAGTCCCAGCCCTTAGCTTGTAATAAGTCAGCTTTTGTTAGCTTGGCTTTTGAGTATTAAGCACTCAGTTCATCTCCATTGATTTGTAATGAGGCTAGGAGACTCACAAAGCCTTAATCAAGCCTGGATCCCTTTAAAATGAACTCTTCTGCGAAGAGAGCTGGCAGATAGCATCTGTAGAGGAGCTGTGCTGGAGAGAGCTCACTGTCTCCATTGTGAGGCTTACACTGGTCCAGAGAATGGGGTAGGGGCTTCATTAGTCTGATAAAAACAGACAGGCCAAGTTTTCATTAGAGGGATGCACAAATCCACTTTACTTGGCTCTCCTCCTTTACATTATAAAAGCATTATCAGGCTCAAGCTTATGGGACTCATTATTCCATACAAACACCAGGCGTGGAGGTGGGGAGGCAATAAGAGAGTCCGGCCCTCCATTTTGGAGAGACACTGCGGACCTCTGCTAGCTTTTCAAAGCAAAGGCACAAAATTAACCATAGGCTAAGTTTCCTCTCCTCACAAAATTAAGACCCACAAAGTCACCTACCTTTTTTTCCCCTACTGTCAGAAAGATGAAAATGGTAGAAAATTTGACCTTCTGCAATAAAAGGATTTTCTTCTAAGGTCTGTGTTTAAAATTCTGGATTGTAAAGAAAGTCTAGTGCTGCCTTATTTTGTGATTTCTATTCAAGTAAGATGATTTTTAAACAAATTCATTATATCATGCTGCTATTGTTATTCTCATTTTCTGCATCATGCCTCACTGTGAAGTCCTGGAGTTGAATTTAAAAATTGGGACATTGACATGCCCCAATCATTATTCTACATTTTTGCAAACTTTTTAAACTTTGGCCCATTGCTTGTTACTCCCTTTCTCTGTCTTCTTTTTATTCTGTACTCTCAGTTCTTCAACTTCTACTAAGCTGAGGAATTGACACAACCTAATATGCTCCTGTCAGTAGACCAAAAACCAAAAACCTGGATCTTCTTTTCCCACACACCTTTATATGTAATGAGTGTGTTGCTGGTGCTTCAATTTTACATCAGAATTATGTTCCTATCTGTTATTGTCTTAAGACTAAGGGATGGTATTTTGTAAAGAATATGTAACACTAATAAGTAAAAATACATTTTATCAGTATTATATGCCCCAAATTTTGTGAGATAGCTCAATCAAAACAAAGTAGGTCTATATAAGCTTCCAATTTACAAAGTTAAAGAAGTTTTATTTACTTTTAAAAAATCATACTGAAACCTTCACATGAGATAGTTGGTGTAATTGTGGTGAACTCAGATGTTGGTTGTGCTCTGTTGTTTTACAATAAAAAAAATAGCTTATTTGCAGGACCAAGAATGACCTACGGCTTCATGGGAAATAATGTCGGGTGGATATGGAGGAAGCTGGTGTTTACATAAAATTAAGGGCTCGTTGCACCCCTGACACACCAGAGACAAAGTCACAACTTGACTGGAAACTTCCGAATGCCATCACCACTGATTGAAGTATCTGTAGTTCAACTTACATGTTGCCAACAATACTCTTAATTTGGTCTTCCTTTTCACGCTATATTTGGCAATATTTTTCCTTTACTCTTATAGTGCAAAGTTGGTTCTGTGAATAAGACTGAAAAAAAAAACAGATTACAAGGAGAAAAAAAGTGTTTATATACATATACAATGTGCATGTATGTGAGACAATTCAGTGTTGAGTAACTCAACAAAGAGGTTAGTATTTGAAGCTTTTAGACTATCATAACAAAAGGTAATACATTTGTGAAGATGTTACAATACAAACGATAAGGGGTTGGGGCTCCCAGGGACAGCAAATTGTGGGGAATGCATTATATGGGGCAAATTAATGAAAAAAAAATTATTTTACTAGTTTGTGCATTTCCATGGAAATATCATGGAATACTTTCAATCTTCATGGAATACTTTTAATCTTCTTCCTGAAGAAGATTATGTAAAAGGAATTTCTTTACAATAGGAATTTCAAGTCCTGTATGCACTCTATATGAACCAGGGCTTAGAAACAATGTTGAGTGCTGGACTCACATCATCAACTCACATTTGCCAGTCATAAGGATGATGATGGTGGTGGTTATAGTGATGATGATGAGATGCTGATGGTGGTAGGGATGGTAGTGATAGTGGTGGCAGTTGCAGGGGGGAAAAATACCTCTAATCCTTCTTTCTCTTCCTATATTTTTCCAACTCTGAATTGAATATGACAGAGGCAGAGGAGCCAAATCACAACTGTTTATGTTGGCAGAGGTTAGATGATTCAGCATCTCTTGGTAAAATTAACCAGCTTCTATCAAAGATGAGTCTTTATGATGTTATCTTAGGACATTTTGCTGAATTAGGCACTAGGGTCAGTTGGCCTCAGAAACAGCAAAATATGAGGCACATTGTTCTCCAAAGTGCGGCATGACAAGATAGGAAGTAGACATTATGCTTTTCTTCAGGAATGTCTGTTTGTTAGAAAAAAGACATAATTTTATTCCTAAGAGTGAAACTTTGGATCATTGCCATATATGTTATATATGTTAATATTTGCACATTTGATAGATGAAAATACCTAGTTTGTGCAGTTCTCTGTATGAGTCTATCACTTGCTGCTCTGGAGTTTTTACCTGAGATAATAGTTACACAAGTTTACATTCAAAACAGAAGCTAAAACTTGGCTCTTTCTTTAACTTTCTCTAATATATCTCCATGCTGAAAATGCATCATTGCTATTCAGGTCTATACCTATGCTTGAACCAGTGGGGAGTTGGAAGAGGTGAGTTTGTGTTATGTAGTTGAGATCACAGCATGGCATAAACATTAAAACAAACTATTTAGTTAGAATGTTAGTTCTCTTCTTTCAATCAAGAGTTAAACATCTTTTTTATTTTATATATCAGGAACTAAAAGACCTGAGTTATTTTGTTCCTTTTAGTGATAAATCTAATTGGGTCTCAATCCTGAAAACAAGCTCTGGTTTGGCCATTAGCCCAAAAGAGATGGAATGTGGTATGGAGGTCAAGCAAAGGGTGATAAATTGAGGGATTATGGATCATACCTTTAGCTCTGTTACTTTAATTGCTTTTAGCATCACTGTGAGGGGAGACCAGCCCAGAATGGTCAAGCACTTAATGAAATGAAGTGAGAACTGAGAGGCTGACAAACAGGAGTGGATGAGTTTTAGAGTGGGGTTTTCTGAGGTCAAATCATGTGTAACTTCAGCTTTTTTTTTTTGGATATTAGCAATGAAATAAATAAAAGTGTTATAATCTTAGAGATGTAAAACTTCTGATGGTAATTCGATCTACCTTCTAGTAGAAGACACGAATGGAGTAGCAATAAATGGGGGAGTAGTTTGGGTAGATGAGCATCCAGGCTACTGTAGACTCCAGTGTGGTATTGACAAGGTAGACAATGTGCACAGAAGTGACTGAGGACAGTCTAATGATTCTTTAAGGGACCCCCAGTCTAGGTAGAGAACCCAGGAAAGAGGGACCTTGACCGTGAGGCAGATATTTCATCAGGTCATACAATGAAGATCATGCTGTTTTTCTAACACCAAACACACTGAGATCCTTCATATCAGATATCTCTTTTTCTGTTGCTATGATTACACTGGTGAAAAGAATTGGGAAAAGGGAAGGAAAGAACACAAGAAAATGACTATAGATTTGACCAAATGTCTGAGTTTTAAACCAAATAGGATGAATTGTATGAAGTGAGGCATTCTAGTTTTCTACCATCAGTAGAAAGTTAAGTTACATGCTTGCATCTATTAAGAACATCTATAAATGGATCTATTAAAAACATCAAAAAGAACTGAAGCTATATATCCTATAAGGAAGAACCTGGAAAGAAAAGGATTGAAAATGGCCCTTCAAAGGAGGCAAAACGATGCATTTTTTAGTACTTTGTTGAGAAACTTTCCAGAGATCATTGAAGGGACTTGTGGATCTGGGGAGGAGTGGATGGGAAGTATATGACTGATCATATCTGACTAAGATCAGGCATGAGAAAAAGAGGACTTCTATTGGAGAACAGATATAACAGAATTTAGGGGAAGTCAAATGATATGGGTGGTTTTAATACTTATAAGCTAAGGATAAAGTTAATAGATAAAAGAAGTTAAGATAAATATACCTTGGAGAAGTGGGGGATATAGGATAAAGGGGCATGTAGATTATAGATTGGGTATTATAAGACATGCTTTATTTCTTCAAACAGGAAAAATATAACTAAAAATGATTATACTTTATCTATATAAAGGGGGTGAGGTTTGAGTGGGTAAACATCCAGCATGGAAAACATCTCACATAGGTAATGTCTCAATTAAACATCCCTGTATGATATCTCCTTTTAGTGAATATGTTTAACTGTTCTGTCTCTTCTGAATTCTGACATCAGTCCACCTTATTAAAATCATCCTATGAAATCTCCTTTCAGTTTTTGACCCAATTTCAACCTTCTTTCTAGTTGTCCTCTGTCTATGGAATCACACCTAGTCTCTGATGTTCTGCATAGAGTCTTCAGATCAACTATCTACCATAGTTATCAATGAAAAATGTCCTGTAATCTAGTATTACCCCACTTGCCTCACAATGAAGCAACTTATAGGGTTCATGGCCCTGTATGTTTCAGGAGGTAACTACTTACTCTCCGATTCCTCTTATGTCAAAGAGGTAGAAGGAAATGAAAACCTTTTGTTACTGATTTTTCAAACATACATGCTTTCTTCTATTCTTCTATGTCCCTAAATTGTTTTTGATAGTGAAAGCTCTTACTATTAACTGTCTTGGAAGACTATTGGACAGAGGAAACATTTAGAAAATTATAAAAATTACAAAATCTGAGATTGAGTCTCAGAGGCTCTATTTTTCTCTAGATCAAGGAGATGTTGTTGCTTATCTTTCCCTTTTCTAGAATCTATGGTTCTCCAAATAAAAAGAATTGTACAATAATTTGACAACAGCCAGCCAATCTGATGACCAGAAGACAACCTTTGTTTGATGAGCTGGAGTCTCTGAATCCTAATGATTTTTCAATGCAGGGCAAGAAAATCATTCTGGTGTGTATTATATAGCTAAAAGTCTATGAGCATTTCACAGGATACTTGTTGTTTGTGCATAAATGAATAAGGTAAATAGTTGGAATCGGAATTTTCTCATTGTAATTTAGGTCTTCAATAGTAAAAACTGAGATGCCGTATAATTGCTCCATTTATTTGTGTACAAGCAGAGAGGATCATGTGAAAACCTTCAGAACTTCATCTTTTGTAAGAATAAGATAGATTTAATAGGAAAGAATGACCCCTCTTAATAATGGGAGGAAAATCACATTAATAAAGTCATTCCATAGAGAGAGCTTTGGAATCAGACTGTGCTAGCTTTCAACTTGATCAATCACTAGTTTTGTGACTGGAGTTACAGCCGTCTGCATACTGGTTTCTTCAATCATCAAATGGGAGTGATCATACCTAAGTCTGGTACTTCTCTTTCAGAAAGGGCTATGGTCAAGATTCTGAATTTCTAAATCTTCTTCTGTCATTGATAGAACATAAAGTGTGGAACATTCTCTATGACTGTTTGGTGCTTTAACCCTAATTCAAGAGTAATTTGTCTGCCCTGCTCCCCTAGTGTCTGAAGTAAAAGCTACCTGACCAGATGACTCCATGCCTCCTTCCCTGTGCTACTCTTGGTCCCATGGGGTCATCCAAGTGTGAGGACAGTTCCAATTAGAAATATTCTCCAAAATCACATTACCAAATGAACTGTAAGAGAAGGGAAAGGGGAAGAAATCTTTGGAAAGTGTTTGAGTCAGCTCAGTTCCACTAAGGCTGTCTTAATCCTCCCAGTATGATTTTTGCATCTCATATGGTTCTTAAATGGAGAATGTTTAACACAAAGACTGAAACTTAGTAAGTAGTAAGTACTCAGTATAATTATAGCTAGTTTGATGCCACAACTATTAATATTAAGAAACTTGGACTGTCTGTCGATGGAAACAAGGATAAATAAGTCTTTTTAAATCAAAACCAAAAATACGAGACCACAGCATTATTTTTTTTTAATAGAAGGGATTAGGAATTCCCATTTGCTTCAGTTAAGCTGTCAGTGGTCTCTACAATGATATGAATGAAGGGTCTCTGCATTGGTGTTGCTAGGTATTTTGCAAAGATAGGGTTCTGAGCAACCTCCAATTCCCATGGAGGAGAGGGTTCTGGAAGTTTTGAGGCTGAATGTCTTTTATTTTTTGCACTCCAGATTGATGCCATCCTGACCTGTATGCAAGTCAACACTTCTCCCTAATATTTAGCGTGGAGCAGAAAGTAGAGGTTTTAGCAGAGATGAGGTGTTGGACTCCATACTCCACCAGATTCAGGGCTCTAAGTACCAGTCAATGAGCAGCCCAACACCAAGTCTGGAGTCAGCCTAGTGCACTGTACCTGCCACAGCAGAAACACCATCCTTCCTACAGATGGGAACATTCTTTCCTCTTTCTTGTAATCAGGGTACTGAGGTCTTATGTGTATGGTGGCATGCTTACAGACTCACTGACCTTCCATTTGTATGTTTTCAAGGTCTAGGGGCTGCTTTCCCCTAACACTAGGGCACAGAGACTTGAACTTGATGGCAGTACCTTCTGTTAACAAGTACCAGCTGCTGTTGCTGGGGAAAACCCATGGATTCAAAGACACCCACCCAAGGTGCTACTCCCAACTTGCCTGATTCTTCCACAATACTCTACCTCCCAACATAGATTAGGTCCAGGAACTGAAGTTCAGTGTCTACAAGGGATACATTGAAAGGTTTGGGCTAGTGGAAAGGGCAGTGGTACCAAGCGGGCAGGTTGAGGTCCCTTGGGGGTGTAGGTCTGGAAAGGAGGCCGAGTTTATGGATCAGACATCCTGCAATATACCAACTTGTGAGCAGCATAAACAGCTCCTGAGCCTTTGTGCTGAATGAGGCAATAAATACATCACTGCACTATGAAATGGCCTCTGGGTGGCTATAGAACTCTTAATTATTGATTAATCTTCATTAATTAATGAATCTGAATATGAGTGCAGCTAAACAGGAATATGAAGAGCCATGTTGTGCAAAAGAGGAGAGGGAGGGCTCACCGTACTCCCACCATAGGGCAGGATGCACCGCTGGCCATTGACTACTGCCCAGGAGGACTCACAACTTCTGTGTCCTACAGTGCTGCGACCAGGGCTGGCCAAGCCTCTGGGAATTACTCTAGTCCCCAAAATGAATGCAAGATGAGATAAGTGGTAATATGATAGCAAAGAATGGAGAGAGTGTGATCCTGATGAGAATGACAGGGGAACCACAGCTCCACTCAACTTTTATTTACCACCTACTATTTGCCAGGAATTGAAGTTTCAGCAGTGAGTAAGTAAGTGTCCTGGCTTTTGGTTGGTCACAGTTTAGTAGGAAAAATTTCTATCTAATGTTCGATGCACTTATACTCAGCACTGCCTGGAAAAAAAAATGGAAATCTAGAATAGGAACAGAGGACACTGAAGCAATAATCTAAATTTAACATGTGCACCAGCAAGTTGAAAGAAACCCCTAGGTACAGGAGTAACAATAACTAATAATAAATGCCTCCTTTGCATTGAGAAAAGAAAGCAAGCCAATACTTTACAAATGCAATCTTATCCTTTTCTCTAGAGTTGTGCAGGATAGCCCAGTGTGTCATCAGAGGCAGCACAGCAGATAGATGCTGGCTTTATTACTTACTGACTATTGGGCTTCTTGCAAGCTCCTGCACCTCAGTGGCCTTTGGTTTCCTTGTCTGTTTAGTGAAGATAATTATACCTTTCTTACAAGATTGTTGTGAAAAGCAGAAATATTGTGTAAAAGGTGTAGAGGTCCTTCGCAAGTATGAGTCATTTATGAATAGTCTAAGAGTCATTTATAAATAGGAGTAATTAGAGTTATCATTCTGTTTGGCAGTATAAATTATAATCCTTTCATCATGTGACTTCATGATCAAAACCTTCGCTATTCATTAACAATCACAGGGAAAGAAAATGAAAGATTTGTAACTGTAGAGAGAGACAAACTAGTACATGTTTAAGAGCAGGGGTATTGTCTTCCCTAGTATCAGTTTGAATTTGACCATTGTCATTTACTAGCTTGTGACCTTTGGCAAATTACTTAGCTTTTCTGGACAGAACATTTACATCCTTACCCTTTAGATGAGGATAATGTTAATACTTATCTCTAAATGTTGTCATGAAAATTAAAGGTAATATCACATGTAAAGTATGGTAACTGACATTTAGAAAATACCAAATAAGACTTAAAATAATTATTTATAATATTATCATTAGAGGCAATTACAACTAAGTCCAATTGAGAAAAAAAAAAAAAAAGATCTACCATATTACGAAAAAACAATATTGTTCTCTTTTCCATCCCTCCTTCCTTTTCCTTATTCAGAACCCTCATACACACTCACCCAAGCATTTTTTCAGTTCTTATTAGTGTAAATTCTAGAGCACCATAGAGTTTCTCCATCTCCCAACTTCCAAACTGCAGTGCTGTAGAAAGTTGCTAACCCTCAGAGATTCACAGCAGGACTCACCTGTGTGTGTATTTTTCTCACTCTGAAAGCAAAATTTCAATAAACTATTTTAGGATATGGTTTCAAAAGGAGTATGCTTTTCTTGATAGAAGTTACAGGAATAAATAAGATGTCTTTCCTATCCCAAGGAATTTATTGTTCAAAGGGAGAAAAAATGCCTATATAAGTAATTCAAATATATGGTTGGTTGGTTGAAAAGCTAGAAAATATGGTAAAACAAAAAGCAGAAGGAGCTTGTAGGAAACCGTAAGTCCCTACAGCTGGGTGTAAGGTGTCATTTCAAGGATAAAATGGCATCTGACTGGTGTCTGGAAGGATGCATCAGATTTCAATAAAGTAAGAAGGTGAGCGAATTTGTTCTAAGCAGAAGAAACAGCACATATATAAGGATAAAGATACAGGAACTTGGGGGAGGACATTCTAGAAATGTTTGTCTTGTCTTTTTAAAATAAGTGTTTTCGTAAGTGGTTATGTTTTTCTCTTTTACAATTTGTTTGAATATGAGTTTCAATGTCAGTTCTTAGAACTCAGAGTCCTGTGTTATAAAGACTTGAGTTCAACAGAAGTTTGGAGACTGAGCCATCACCCCAACTCTGTGGGAAACCATTATGTGGAGAATTGTGTCAGCTGGGTTCTGGGACTGGTCTTGAGAAGTGGCTCCTATTTATCTTAGATCTATTTATCTTAGATCATCTTAGATCATTTATCTTAGATCATCATTCAGATTCCTTAGCATGTATTCTGGAATGGATATCAAATTAAAAAAAAATTTTAAAAGGAAAGGAAAGATGAGAGGAAGGACAGGAGAAAGATTAAAATGAAACAAACAAAAATATCCCAACACAATAAAATGTAACCCCTGAACCCATGTAGAAGCTGCAGAGGCTGCTGGTGGCAGTAATGTGTTGAGGTAGAATGATAAGACCTGTTTTCCAGGTCTTAGGTATGCTCCTTCCAGAAAAGAAAGCAGCAGAACACTGCCTTCTCCATCTCCCGAATTCTCCTGCTTTGTGTACCATTGAGTGCCTGGGGGAAAAGAAGTAAATAGCCAGGTAGAGTTCAAACCAGAAAAAAATGGAAACCAGATTCTCGGAGGGGAAAATGCAATCACCAACACAGCAAGCAGCTAGCGAGAGAACCTGGAAAGCAGAAATGCTAAAAGCGAGGAGCCAGTCTCCTGCAAAAGGAAATTAGATGTGAGCTGCCAGGTGATACAGCAGCTGAAAGGTCAGTGCTATTTTGGGGTGAATATGAAGAGGCTTCAGGCATCTCAGGACAAAAAAAATGCACAAACTAGAGTGATTCAGAGAAAGGCAACAGCATTGATTAAAGAATGGTGGTTGGGTTTGCGGTGAAAGATGAAAGGCATGAGATAGGTTGAACAGACAGAAAGCTGGCCACCAATTGTTTATTAATAGCATTTTTTTGTGGTGACCAAACACTCAACCTGATGTTATTTCTTATCTCTCATCCAGTTGTTGTATCTTTGTAAAATGAATTCATTCACCCAACAGTCATTTATTGATCACCTGCTTTGTGCCATTCACTGCACTAGTGAGTCAAAGTTAGATAAGCTACCTCAACCTCTGTAAGGCTCAGTCCTGGAAAAAGTCAAGGGCCCAAAGAAATGATGACAAAGCTGTAAGAGGGATGTCATGGTGTATAGGGTAATCCTCAAGAGGTAGAGTGAACTGCTAAAAGTGACCATCATTATGACCTAAGAGGACAGGAATAGTTAAAGAGAAGACAACTTTTGGCTAGATATTGCAAGATAAATAGGTTTGACACAAAGGCAATGGGTGGATTGGGTTGGGTGGAAGGGCATGGCTACATAGAGCAGGAAACATGGCACCAGGAAGCTCCAACATTGAACATGTGGATGAAATAAGGAGCGGAGTTGTAGTCAACAGATAACAGAAAAAGCTGATCACTTATTAGAGTATGTTGGTTGGACTATATTAGTTGATAGAAGTCTTGTCAACACAACTCTTGAAGGTTTTCAATTAATGGTGCTGGGCAGTGTAGAAAATGTAAAGACAGGCAAAACATTGAGACCTAAGGGAGTCTATCAACCAATCACTCAAGACTTGTTGAAGTTATACATATTCCAGGTGCAAACTGAGGATTCAGTTCATATAAGACAAGCTTCCAAAATGTACTCAATCAAGATGATGAAAAGAGATCAATAATATAAATTATTGAAATGTCAAAAATGAATAGAGGCCCAAAGTTGTGACAATATGTCATCAGTAGGAACTTCCATTTCCAAATACCTACAGAGGCAAAATAAATCTTCCCAAATATTACTGGTTCTAAACAGCATTTTATCATGATAACTCAAGGCTCTGTGATTTGAATGGTCTTTATTGGGTGGTTCTCATGGGGGTTTCTTGTGGTTGTCAACAGAAAGTAGCTAAAACTGAAGTGACTTGCAGGCTCAACTGGACAAGACATCCAGTGTACCTCTTTTCCCCTATGTGGGGTGCTTCAGTTAGATTATTGACACAAATAGGGGCTGCATAGGCATCTTCTCACTCTACATGTCATCCCCGTGTAGCCACTTAGATTTCTTTATAACACAGTAATCTCAGAGTGTCTAGATATCTTGTATAATATTTGATTTCCTCAGAGCATGTGCTTCCAGGGTTTCAAGGTACCAAGGAAGAAACAGCAAGCCTTCTAAAGACCTAAGTATGGAAGTCATCCAGAGTCATCATACATTATGCATCAAAATGTAGGTCAGGGGGGACAACCTGTTTATCCACTGCCATGGGTCACTAGGGGGCACCTTTGGAAGCAAGCTACCACACTTCCGATCAATGGTAAGTGTGCAACAGATAAAGCATCACAGAGTAAAAGACTGATGGAGAAGATATATGACTGGGGAAGTGGAGGAAAGGTGTGTTCCATCTAAGGAAAAAGAGGACTATGAAGAAGCAAGTCAATATTTTCAAAAGGCTCCATTTTACTTTTATCCTTACAAGGTAACCATATGTTTTGGGGGGCAATGTATGGGGGGTAGTTGAAGAGAACAATGGCAATGTATGTAAAAATGATGTCTCCTAGTCAGAGGGAGTTATTATTAGTATTGACTACAAAAGAGGACATCAAAGCTATGAAAATTAGAGACACTAGCTATGCTGAGGACATAATGAGTACCCCCCACATTTGGTTGAATATATTCAGTATGGTTTAGAGGGGAAGATTCACAAATAGAATCTAAATCCTAAAGTTTCTGCATTTGCCATAAACCGTGATTGTTAAAAAGCATTTGTGGATAATAATCTGTCTAGACACCATGATGGTATGATTAGAGAGCAAGGAAAGACTGTCTTATCCCAAAATGTCATCTTCTCTAATATGCCCAAGAGTCTTCCACTCCATCATTAGTAACTCATTCTTCTCAGTAAGATATCTTGTCCCCTGGGACCACATATCACAATGGAAATACTCTGGAAGAGGTAATACATTAAGATATCATCAATTACTAACAATGTATTATACTCTTGAGATTACAGTTCAACTGTAATAGTCAAAATATTCTAGGTTATGTGGTACTAAAAATATTCCCACAATCTTAGTGGTTTTTAACAAAACAAAACTTAGTCACTCAGGCTAAGTCCCTAGCAAGTTCAGGCAACTCTCCAGAACAGCCATCCTCCAGGTATTCCTTGGCACCACAAGCTGCTTTGATCTTAAGACACCCCCATATAGATACGAGCCAAAGACCACAATTACAGGCAAAGAGAAGACTGGAGATTAAATGGTCATATAAGTAAGTGACATGCACCACTTATATTCACGTTCCACTGACCAAAGCAAGTCGCATGGCATATGTAACATAAAGGGAAGTAGGATATATGCTGCTCATGTGTCCAGAAGAGAACTGGATATTGGTTAACACATGGCACATTGATCAGAGAGGAAATTCAGGGAAAAAATAAATTAGGACATAATTGAAAATATTTTGATAAAGAAGTCAAAAGAGTTAAGTAGAGGGTAGGAGGCAAATCTGAGGGGCCATTACTATGGGTTTCTGTACACACAGACATAGATGGAGGTACTAAGCTCCAAAAAGACAGGTGTAGTCCAAAACAAAGATAGGAATGCCAATAGAGAGAAAGAGGAGCATGATTCCAGCACCAGTTTGGACTCCTCCACACTTAAAAAACAAATTACCTTTCCCTAAAACTAGTTTCTGATGCTCATTCTTATCATAAAGCCAATGACCAAACACGTCTTTAACCAGTGGTTCACAAACGGAGACGGTGCTGGAGTGGGCATTTGATATAAGTCAGAAACGGAGCTAAGCTAAAATGGAAAGTAGGCCAGAGTTGGAAGGCAGAGAAAAGAGATAGCCTAGCAAAAAAATAGAAGGTTCAGTCTGAAGATCAGGAGCTATCAAAAGGAAAAACTGAAAAGTGAGGCTAATTTGAAACATCTTGAACTCTACTTTTAGCTCACAGTTCTGGGGTGGAGAGAAGGCAGATGTTTCCAGTGTGTGGGGGGGTGTCTTAGTGGAAGGTGTTCAGTAAGAACTAGCCTTAAGTTTCAAGGGGAACTGTCAAGTTTTAGTGGAAACATCCTGAAGAAGGGAGATGGTCACCCCCTCATCTTCACCCAGTACCTGCTGCCTGACTACACTACACACTCAGACAGCTGTATGGGTTGGTTTCTCTGCTCTCACAAGATCACATCATCATCCAGTCTCACATGTGAACTGACTATGGGATGAAAGTTAAGACAGCTTGAGAGGGAAGGGGGAGGAATAAGAAGAGGGGAGAGTTAGGGGTCGGGTGGAGTGCAATGGACTATGGTGGGGGACTATGCGTGATTTTGGGTGGTGGGAAAAATATGGTGGTCACGCTTGGGGAAAATTGTGAAAAACAAACAAACGTGTATAATTATGGTGTGTCATTCATTTAAAAATAGCATAAATTAATAAGGATACAAAACCAATTGTATATGTGATACCTGGAAAAAGAAAAATGGGAAATCACCTACTCACCAGCAAAGAATATAGCAGACTTCACCTGCCTCATCTCTTCTCAGCTGCTGAATCTGGAGATCATCAGTCTACAGTTCCTTAAGTAAGCTTAGCAATGAATTAAGTAACTAAGTGGCCAGAATTACCCTGTGACAACAGGATGCCTGATACCTATGATCCATCTCTAGATACTTCAAAATCTCATATTCTGTCCTAAGGACAATTTTCACTACAAATACCCAAGATGTTTGCTCTGGTGGCTCACTTCTTCAGTGTCCATCCCCCACACTTGACTGACATGACATACTTGACATAACTGGCATCTCCAGATGTCTCACAAAAGAGTAAGATTGTGTCCCATGGTCAAACCTAGCCACTGCCAGACAATGCTACTACAAGTCAGAGAGATAATCCCATTTCTTTCATGACTATGAACGTGAGTACTTCCATTGATCCAGCTGCTTTGTCTTACCTGTTCCCTGAGTATCCCTGCAAAACAACTCAGGCTTAAAGTCACTGTATCTGTTCAGGTGCTGTTATTCAAAGCATTGGTTGCCTTTCTTTTGTACAGACCTCATCACTGCTAAAGTCTCAACACAAATATTTTGCACTATGTGGTTGACCTGAGTAGATTCGGAAGCCCTGAGAGCAGCACAAGAGGTTGTGTGTAGGTGTGTGTGTGTGTGTGTGTGTGTGTGTGTTGGGGTGGGGGAAGAGGTGGAGAAGGGTTGCAGGCTGGGGGACTTATTGCTGATTTTCATAAAAGCAGCTATAGGACAGAAGCATGACAAGGAAGGTCAGTGAATGAGAAAGGCTATGGGGTGAATGACAAGGTTTAGTGACAAGAGTGAAAGGAGGCAATCCAAAAAAGAATCAGGTCTCGACATTATTTCAGAGGTCTTCCACTGAAACAACAGGGAACTGGGAGGTCATCAGACAAAAGAGAAAAGGCACCATGAATATCACTAATGTAAAAGAAGAGAAGGGGACAGTTCTTTTCTGAAGTGGAGATCTGAATCCCAGTTACGGTTGTATCTGTCCCAAGCAGGCAAATCACAGCTCTAAAGCACTATGCTCATCTCACAGAAAATTTGTACTGAAATTTGTACACAAACCACAAGATCTCTTGCTTTAAACTTTCATCTTTGATTTCCAGTTTTTAGTCATGTTCAAGGTTTCTGTTTCATTAGTGGAAAAATATGAGAGCCCTCCAGTGGTCAAAAATAAAACCTATAAATTTATACTACCTCTAAGTAAAGCCTCTTTAGCCTTGTAGGAAAAAAAAAAAAAAGCTGGTTTCCATATTTCAAAGGTAGAGAATTCAGAGTCAGATAAGGCAGAGCTTTTATTATCATTCCATTAACTCTCAAACAACTTAAGTAATTCTTCGCATAACCAGACAGAGGCATAGCCTTGGAAATAGAAGGGAAACATTAAACACGTAACACATGGAAAACAAAGTCTTTGAGTATATTACCTTAAATAGAATTTGTTATATAAAAATATAACAACAATAAAGTAGAGTTAGCATTGATTATGGCCACATTAAAGACCTAATGTAAAAAGAAATTTGGATTCCTCTCTTTGAAGATATAAATCTATAACCATGAGGAACTATTCCTAAATTCCAAGTAGGGATTTATATAGATATATGGCTAGACTTTTTTTTTTCCCCTCCCTTTGGCTTATCTGTACTATACACTTTCTCTTATCCATGCTAATGGAGTGGATCAGTAGTGCAGATAATTGAAAGGTTGTGTGCCAACAAACTGCTTTGTGGTTGCTGCCAAAAACTCCCCAGTGTTGCATGGCTAATGAAAAGTCAAGCAATGGCAGGGCTCTCATCTCGTAGCAGCCCAGTATAATAATAATAGTTATTATTTATTGACCCTCGCTATGTGCCAGATTAAGGGATTTACATCTATTATCTCATTTCAGTCTCATCTACAACCCTATGCCTTGGTATATTTTCTCTCTTTTTTGGATAAGGAAATTGAGTCTCAGCTCTCAAGTAACTTGTAATGTTTACTCTATTCCTCTGAGTGATAAGACCTGTTCTAAACCAAGTATTTTATTAAAACAAAAGTCCATTCCTATAGACACTTTACTATACCACCTTCAAACATCACAGTGCATAAACCCATATTTGGGGACGATGTTTCCAAAATATGGGACATTGGAAGTGGATTTACAGAATTGGTCCTGCTCTAGCCCTCCTTAAAAAGTAATTCTAGGCTAGATATATTATTCATAGGCTCTCTGCAATTGAGTTACTGTAAAATTTTCAATTAATATCTGGAGGGTTGAAAGGTTTGGGGTTTCAATGCAATTGATACATTTTAATCTTACAGAGGTTCTCTGCTGAACTTGGCTTAGAAAAACTCACTTGAATATCTTTCTTATTTCAGGTTTAGTTACCTCATTCAAATTTGGACCTTTCTTTACAATTAATTCCAATTTCTTTCATTGTGGTCTTTTCTTCTGTCTAACCCTTAAACATGCTGTTTTATACTGGCATTTCACTTTGCCCCTTCTTGGCTTACTTTAGTATCCCTGACATAATTTGAGCCAGGACCCAAGTGCCAACAGTTTACCAGTCTCACTATTCAGTTCTGCTCTACCTCTGTTGCCCAGGCTCCACACTCTCAGCTGCCAGCTCACATTTCCATTTGAGTATCCTATGGGCACCTCAAACTAGCCAATTTTAAGTGCATTGTTTAGATTGTAAGAAAGTTATATTGTTACTTTAAAAAGTATATTTCTAAGTAATAGGTGTTACTTTAGTATCTATCTATCTATCTATCTATCCATCCATCCAGTATGCCCTTGATCATTGTGGGGTTAGGATCATCAGCCAAAAATCTGTGTAACTTATAGCTGGACCTCCACATTAGCAGGTTTTATGACCACAATAGAAAGAGTCAACTAATCAGCAGATGTTAGCAGATGCTGCTTTGTGAATATGGAACCCACAAACAGAAAATGTGACTCAGGAGTTTAAAATCCATCTTGTCCAATGGTCAACAGTAGTTCAAATTTCTGGCTAAGTGTATAATGATTATCTAAACAGCTTTATATCAGCCTTCATTTTTATACTTTAATTTCCTCCAGACTGACCCAACTTCCATTTGCCCTCAGATTTCTAAAGTCATTTTTTAAATTCTCCAATTGTAAGTGTAGACAAGATTTTGATTCCATGCCTTCTGTTCTATTTTCTTCATTTTCTCTTTATCTTTTGAAACCCTGCTCATCTTATACATTTCTCCCAAATGCTTTCTTTTTTTGCTCAGATCTTCTAGGCAAAGTAAGTACTACTTTTATCTGTAAATCTATAATACCTTGCATGCATTGATGGCATGGTATTTGTATTATAGTACAAAAATTAACCACTGTATATGTCCTCTCCAGTAAGAGTCAACTGAGGTGAAAAACCAAGACTTCTTCTTTTTATTTTTATTATCAAACACAGTGGTTTGAAGAAAAAGTAAATGGCCCATAACCTATACCTTCGGCATATCCCAGTAGAGAGAGTGTTCAGTGCAATCAGAATAGCAAAATTAATGCTACCCAGATGCCACATCTAAAAAGAGGAGATTCAGAAATTTATTTCTATAATTCTGCAGTATTTGGAGTAAAGTATAAAAGGAATTTTCAGAAGTAAACTCTAAAATGAGAGAAAGAAAGAACCTCAGGGGTGAGTGGGGAACTGAGAAATCAATAAAAACAAATAACTACAACTTAGATGAAATAAAGATTGGCACGACCGCTTAGCATTTCACCTTCATTCTTGTTAATCCAAACCATTCTTCATTTCAATCAATGGCAGCTTCAGTCTTCTAAAACTCTCTCCAAGTCCCCCTCTCCAATTTGCCAAACTTGGAAATATTTCCTTTCTTTCCCCTTCTTAGTCTTCATTGATGTTATGCTCTTTTGGCTGCATGCAGACATAGTCAAGTAACCTCAGTCAAATGAACCCAGGAGAAGCAAAAATAACAGACAGCAGAAGCAGCAGGAGTAGGAAGCAAGTTAGCTAACCTCTGTGAAAGTGGGAATGAGAGTGAAGCTAGTGCACAGGAAAGCCGGACCAGGAAACTACTTGGATTTAGGCATCTTCATCTTCAGGAGTTCAAGGGCATTCATGATAGCATTTCATTTTCAAGAAGTCCCAGCTGCTCTCCATTGTTCTACCCATTATTTCTACAAATGCACTGGCCTCTTGTATGTACTTCCTCTATACTTTTTTTGCCTCAAATCTTCTACTTTGTGTATCTATTCTGAGGTTTCAATTTGCTCATAATTTCTGTTTGCCTAGAATGGCAAGACATGTTCCACTGTGGAAGAGGTAGTTCATGGTTCCTCCATTTCTATTCTTTCCTTCCATAGTAGAGGTATTTAATTTTATTATATCAAACATCATATTTTTATTCAAAGTGTTTTATAATTCCTCCCTTTACCAACTGAAATTTGTTTATATACCTTATTTCTACAAACACCTGAAAAATAACTAATAATGCACTAAGTATAATATAAAGGAAAGGGAAAAATCAGAGTGGTCTTTAATCAAATAATTTATATTATACAAATTAGTTAATTTCAGATAATATATAATCTAAATGCACACTCACTTCAGGCATAACTAGACTAGAGAATGGAATCAAACTTTAAGATAATACCTAAATGAACCATAATGAATGTGGCATTATAAATGAGAATGGCTCCATGTTTTATATCAGTGACTCAAATACCATGAAATATTGATATGAATGTGTCCTTTCCTTAAGTAGTGAATAACTCTGAGTAACTCTGGGTAAAGATACAGGTAAAATATATAAATAAAAATCAAGTACAAGTTTTCTTAAGGTTTTTATATATATATATATATTACAAGGACTTGCTGTATGAGCGAATTTTCTAAAACTTTCCAGGAATATATGAGTGAGGGTCCTTTTTGCACATTACACATTGGAATTCTTTGGATTCAGGTGGTGGCATATGCCTTTCCTGGGAATAGTACTTTGATCTAATTGAATCATTAATATGAAGCTGCAGTTTTGAGTGAGTTAGCTCACAACTTTAGGGTTCTGGAGTAGGGTCATGCCTTCTTGTAGCCAAGAGTTCCTCTTCGTATGCTTGATCACCATGGTGAATGAACCATTTTGGCATCCATGATTTAATAAGAACAAAGAAAGATGTAGATGCTGACTACATAGACATCAAGGCCCTCACCACTGCAAGTATGCCATCTGTACAGCTGAAGTGTGAGGAAAAATGAAACAAAATTAAAAATGTGTTATAGGACAATGTTATAAATATCAATTAAAATCTCTAAATCAGTTATCTCATTGGAACAGCAATGAGAGTCCAACTTGTTTATCTTTGTCTATTAAACCTCTCACAACAGTTGTAGTCAGTTGCCTCAAAGACTCACTGAGGAAGTGGGAACAGGGGAGAAGGAAAAGGGGAGAGAGAGGAGAGGGTTTTGGGGAGAAAGAGAGAGAGAGGAGAGAAGGGACAGGGGAGAGGGGAAGAAAGATGTTAGGAAGAACAATTTTAATGTGCAGTCCAGATTTGTTTTTGTGAAGTGAGATCTTCATTGAAATTGCAGTTTTGGTTGCTCCAGTGAAAGGGAGGCCTTGTTGTTCACAATGGTGATCTAATAGGTATTTTATTATTATTGTTATAACTTTTTATTTTATTTTTTAATTGATCACATGCACACACACATATCATCATCGTTGCCTACCTGGAGGTTCTACCACCAACTTAACACCTGTGACCATCACTTAATCTCTTGTGCCCATCCCTTCCCCAATTTTACCCTCCTCCCCCTGTTTTGCTCTGTGTTTTCATTCTGCTAATAGTTTCAAATTTTCCTTGTCCATCTGCTTGTTTTCCCTATATCTCATTAAGGTGTTTTGTAATGGATGTTCTCGTACTTTTTCTCTTACTTTTTCCTGTTCTTTGTTTTTTCTGAAAACAGAGCCTAGTTAACTACCCGATATAAGCTTTTGTCATATGCATGTATTTGAGAGAACATAGTCAAAGACATAACCCCTGAATTGCTAGCTACAACTCTGACAGATTCAGACTGACTTATTCATGCCATCAGCATTTTGGTCAAAAGATATGCAACTAAAACAACACTATCCTAATATTCTTAATATTTTAACCTGACTCCTATTACACTTATTTCTATCTTGGTGCATCTTTTCAGTTTCAATTTCTGCATCTAACTATACTTTTCTGACATTTAAAATTGAAATTCTAGAGGAAAAAAAAAAGCTTCCTATACCAGCACAAACTCGTAACTTAGATATAGATTGACTGATCTTATGGAAGAATATCCTTAGAATTACTTCCAAAACATAAAAATGGGGGGACTATAGTAATAAACCCAAAGTTAAAATGCAAGAGCATGAGTTGGATAGCCTTCCCCCAGAAGGAGCTGAGAGCCTAGCCAGCCTCACAATGGATTTGAAAAATGGAATTCTCGAAATTCAAATTCTTCCCCAGACATATCTTACTTTCATTTCTTCATCTTTATTTCTACTAACACAAAACCATGCATGTTCATTAAGCTTTGGTAAATAACTATAAAACCTCCTGTCATAGTTTACATTAGTCCAAATTCATAATATTTTTATTTAGTTTTCAGAGCTCTACCATACTAAGCCTTCCATTTTCCATCTTGGTCATTATCCTCTTCTGTTCAAGTATCTACTGAAGACAATTTTTACCTATATATCAACTCTATTATCACTAACACATTGAAAGATACACATAAACTACCTACTTGAATACAAAGTTCAGTAGGTAAGGCTATTATCTTATGATCCTTTAAATACCTCCTCAGGTCTCTGTAGAGACATGAATAGGCAAACAAGAAGTGCTCAGTAAATGTATGAAGAATTTAATTGATGTTTCTGGATCTTTCATCTATCATCTTCATAAGCACTTAATGAGTTCTTTAATCTGAGAAAACAAATATTTTCCCAATGAGAAATGAATCTAAATAATGTAACAAAATTTAGTGTTAACAAAAAGACTATTAAGAGATATCAACAGAAATTGGGTGAGCAAGGACAAAAATTATCACATATTAGCCTAAGTTAATCAAGGGAAAGGTAACTACAAAATTTTTTTTTAATTTTTTTACCAAACTAAAAGACTAATGCACATTATTCAATTTCATTAAGTCCTTTGTAATTAATCACTAACATGGATAAAAAAATCAATGAAAATTGGTCTATATGAAAGACACAACACTGTATTCTTGAAAAAAGATCATTTAATTAAATACCATTAAATGACTTTTACTTACTGTAAAATTTATTTTACTGACTCTTACTGTAACTTGTGGCATTTTAAAATCTATTTTAATAATATTGCTTAAAAATAACTTTATATCTGATTAGAGTTGACATGTTGCTATAGTTCAGTACTACTCAAGACTCTTAGACATTATTTAGCAAATTTACTTCTAGAATAATGATCAATACAATTTTACTAAGAGTCAAGTCAGGAAAACTAGTTTCCAGTAGTCACTGCATTCTTCAGTCACCAGCAAATACTTGGAGACCTTTTTAGATGATATTAAGGACTATGAAGTCTCTAGCTATGCGATGGAAAATTTGTTCACAAAACATTGCCTACAATTCTTGGTAGTGAGAAAGTCACTTGTGGGAAGGGGTCTTGGATTTCAAGTCTTAAGTGAATTTTTGAAGGTTTTACTCTGTTCTTAAGAAACATAGGTACACAGTCATTCAACTTTGTGTCAGTCACTGCACTAAGTCTTGAGACAGTTGATAAGTAAAATACACTCCTTTCTTAAGGAAGTTAATAAAGACGTACGGTGAGACAAAAATGAGCACAAATGCTCTTAGATGTTCTGAATACCATGATAGATATATATACTAGAAGAATTCGAGATGTATGATATTAAAAGTTAAACTATGGAATGTCAGACTACCCAAGATTGAATCCTAACAACTTTTTTTTAGAACAAATATGATTTTGTGCACGTTATGTAAGTTTTCTGTGCCCATTTCTTTCCTTATATAATACAGGTGATAATATATGTAATTCATAGAAAGTTCTTGATGATGAAATAACTTGACATATGTAAATCATTTGGAAGAGTCCCTGGATCATAGTATGAAAACTCCATAAATTAAGATTATTAAATTAAGATCATAAATTATAATTATTGCACTCATCAGGGGAGAATGCTGTACCCTGGAAAAGTCCTCTATCACTGAGAAGGATGGAATGGTGATTTGGGGCCAGAGATAGGGGTGGGGGCCAGAGATAGGGGTGGAGTAAGGAGTAGCAAAAGTAATACATTCTTTTCCCTATTGCTTGGAGTTCTTTGGGTTTACAGGTGTTCAATTTTCCAACATTCTTCAGTGGATTCAGATGTGTGATTTCTTTTTTCTTGACGAAGCAACCATCAGTTTAATAAATCCTTGTAGCAAGTGCTGCTGTGTTAGCAGAGTATCTCACCCAAGGTCACGTGGGGACATGCCCACAGAGAGACAAGAGATGTCCTAGTTGTTGTATGACTTCGTCCATCGTCCGACAGATGGAATTCCAAATGAAAATTCATTTATTTGATTTACCCAGTGACGCACACATCCTTTTAAGATGACAAAAATTATCTTGGACAGGCATTAGAGTAGAATTTTTTCCTAAGGGAATGAAGCCACTTTTTGCAATTTAAAAGAAAGTCATCAAAATTATTACCATAACATCATAAGACAATATTAACTATTTGCTGTTTAGTTGTATCTTTATAGCAATAAGTTTGTATTTTGAATAAAATTAAACGATGTTTTTAGATATATTAATAACATAGTTCATAACATAATAGTTTTAATGCTTTTCAATGTTCTAATAAATGTATTATTTAAATGTTTTAAGCCAAATTAAAATATCAGTCTTCTTTTCTTGCTCCTTCCCCCAAATCTTTGATAAAAATGTATGAAAACCACCCATCACAATGTCTGACTTGCAAGGAACCTTATTAATAGCACCAACAGAAAGAGCTATTACTTTTAGACTCATAATAGGCTGACTATGGGACCAATAACGTTTAGTACATATACCACAAATGTCGGTAGAGTAGACAAGTCAGACTTAACTCACAGAGGAGGCAACAGATATAATTTCACAGTCATCTGGAAAAACCATTCCCTTGAAAAGCTTTCCTGGCTTTTTGTTTTTTATTAGAAATTCCATAATCAGATTTTTGATGGCATATTTAATATCATAGGCAAAAATAACTTTCTCAGTTCTACTACTGAAGACTAGCTACATAAGCTATGCCAATCTTCTCTTTCCTTAGATATGAAAAACAACCAAATAGATTGCTTTAAGGTTGTTTCATGGAAACTAAAAACATACCAGGGTTTATGGTATGATGAAAACTGGGACTTCAGAATACATTGATTCAAAGAGAAGGCTGTGGCTAACTTTTTTTTTTTTCATGGTGATAGTGGTATATTTCATAGTTGTTGGAAGTATCGTAGCTAAGTGTCAGGATGTAGTCTTCAAACTGCATAGCATTATATATGTGTGTGTGTGTGTGTGTGTGTGTGTGTACTATATTGTAAACTTACTTTTTCACTTGTGTTTATTGAGGTAGTTTTGATTATTGAGGTAGTTTTGATTTACAGTTGTCTCACTCTCAAACTTCTGACTTCAAGTGTCTTTCTCACCCCCCCCCCACTCTGTCCAGTCCTCTTTTGACTTCAGAATTGAACTAGATGCCTACCAGTTGAGTTTCCCAAACCTCCTAGACCAGATTATCATTCTGAGAGACTGACTTTTCTGTATAATGCCTACAAGATCTCACCACTTAGAAAGTCTTCCAGGAACCTTGGGGAGAACCAGTGACACATTTCTCCATTACCCACTGCCCATTTCTACCAGTTTTCCCATGAACTTCTTCAATGATCTCTTCCATTATATATTTCCTACTGGACTGATGAGGCATGACAGCAGGAATTATGTTGCTTGTTTATCTATTCATTACTTCATTATTCACTCAACAAATGTATTGTCCATGTTTAGATATCAAGAAATAGAAGTGCACTTAGCTAGAGAAGATAGTCCACAAATGCTTGTTGAATGCATGAATAAACAAATGTTGAAATCAGTGACTAAACGAATGTCCAAAGTAATATAGCCACAATGTTTAAGACAAACTTCCACTTCACCAGTAGACCAGGGCTGGTTCTAGTTGCTGATAATCGGAAACTGCCATCAGAGGCAAATGTATGACTGTCTCTTTTCCAGAACACTGTGTAGCAAGGTTCAGGAAAAGCCAGTGTGATGAGAGTGAGATTAAGCAGTTTGATAACATCAGTCTCCAATCACCATTTCTCATAGTGGACTGAATGATGAATGCAGGCCTGTCAGGCATCTATCGAAATTCCTGGAGCACCTGTTTCCTGGCTTCTAGGGTAGCTCTTCTCTTCTATCTCTGAGCAGAAGTGAGGAGATGCATTTCAATCTTAACTTTATCTCAGCAGCTCCAGAAACTGATTTTATTTCTTAAAATTTCCCACTGAAATGTTGTTTTTAATACACTTCCTTTGGTCTCATCAATGACTGGAACTGAGTTAAAATGTTTCTTGACTAGATCATTAACATTTCCGTAGGTGGAAGAGACTGGAATTTTCTTCAAGCTTTTAAAAAACAATGGCAAGCTTCTGAGGCCACAGAAAGCATTTTTCATTTGAAGAGTACACTAAAAAAATGAACATAGAGGACAAAAAATGACTAAGGGATCTGATTCAAATTTCTTGAAGCAAAAGTAAAATGAGCCCAGTTTTATTCAAGAGGATCTGTATACTCTAAGCAAGTCTTACTGACTTCAGGAATACAAGACAATCATAGAACTACAAAGAAACTGAGTATTTCATTCAAATATTGTACATTGCAGATGCTGAAACTGAGTGATGAAGTTTTGAAAAGATTTTTTCAAGATTCTTAAAATTATATGATTGTAGAACAAATTGAAAGAATCCTCCCCTATTCTTTCCCTTCCTTTATTTTGTTTGATTTTGTTATGAACCATACCATATGATCTTCAGACATACACATAACTTATAAATCATGTTCTGACATATAAAGAACTTAAAATTCATTCAATATTTATCAAGATTTATTGGTTGTTATTTGTAAGATAAGATGCTCAACACCATGGATAATTTAATGGTGAATTGGACATAAACTCTGTCTTCATGAAGCATATAGTCTACCCTCTAACAACACAGCACAATAGTTTCTGAAATAAGCTATAGTACAGAACCAAAGAAAGAAAAAGTTTCTTGGAGACCTAGAAACTCAATCTGCTGTTGTGCACTATAATAGAATCTGACTGTGCATTGCCAGCTATTATTTTGGTAACCATCCTTACAGGCATCTAGGGATTCTCCTTTCTGGGTGATAAGCAAGATGCATATTTTTTTCCCAACCAATCTTGTATTTTCCATTTCTTGAAACTGTCATCCCATATTTCTCCAAGGGTCTCTGGATTCACTCACCCAAATCCCAAATTAAATCCCTTGTGGTCATTGTTGTTAAGTAGAAGAAGTTTTCACAGTGACTGGAAATTCTCAAGACAGGCATTCAGAAGGATTTGAGCTATGATGCTTGTTAATGCTTACATCATAAAGTGAGACCTGGTAGTCTTCAGGCCAAATCTCACCTATAAGTATATTTTATTTGACCTATCTAAATGTTGAATCATTAGTGTTTTAAATGTGAATAGTATACTGTGAAAGCATACTTCATAACCTAGGTATTCAGATTCCACGGAAAAATGAAATTCTGCTAATTTGGGGGTCTGATTTTACAAATAATAAGTCAGTTGGAGATGAGTAGCCACCAACTCTTTAGATAAAGGATTTTCCCTCCAACTATCCACAGCCCCTCACATAATATTACATTTTTAGAGTCCCAGTATAAAGTACCATTCATACAGACCCATCACATGATATTACATACCCCTGGTCTCACTAGTTTATGTCAACATTTGGCTCTGTAGATATTGAGCAGTCACCCTTGCTTTAGGCAATAAGGTCAGAATATTTAATCATTGTAGGTTTTATATATATATATATACATTTTTTCATTAGTTCACATTTGGTTGATGCATAATATTTATGAATTACTTTCCCTTAAGTTACAGTTCTCACAAGTCCATGAATGTGTAAGATAGTCATAATTATCTTTTCAGCTAAAGGTACTGAATAGTGTAAAGGCATAGTCATTTGCCTATGGATTTATAGATATCCTACAATAATCTAGTCCAAGGCTCTTTACAATGATGTTCTCACTGAACAATCATGGGAATAACTTCTCAAATCCCAAGAGTAATAAATAAACACACACTTGTCTTTGTTTCCTATGTTATCACATTGCTGTTGAAGCCATCCTGCATTCATACACAATTACAGTAACAGCTACATCTAAATATCAATATTGATCAAACTTAATGCAGAATAAACAGAATTATTATATGTAACTGTGTGAATTTTTAATTAAAACAATCATTGAGTGCTACACTATAAGGAAATCTGTGCATAAATTAGCTTGTCTCCCTCATTTTACAATTTACAATTTACAAAACTAAAATAAAAGAAATGAATGACTGATTTCTGGTCATATTACCAGAGTTGACATAATAACCCAGGTCTCCCAATCTTAAAATTTTTCTTCTTGCTTTTTATTAAATTATATTTATTTTTAAAGACAACGCTGGACATATCAAGCAAATTAAAGATGATTCTTACCTGCAATAAAGAACTTATATTTTATTCATGGAGTTATAGAATAAAACCCATAAGAGAAAGTAATGCAGAACTGTATTAGTTCTGCAATATACACAAAAGATCTGTATTGTCATGGATAATAGAAGAATTTCTCACTAAATATGATAAAGATTCAACTACATAGACATTTTTTGTATTTCCTTTTATTTTTAAGGTTGAGTGGTATAGTTCACCAAGATTATCAAAATATAGGCAAGGGCAAAGGGAGTGAAATCTGGGAGTAGAGAGAACAGGGTAATGAACAATAGACTTTCTATAAGGGAAAGAAAATCATTATTTCCAGCTGAGGAGGAACTTCCAAACCAGCAGGTGGAAGATGACCATGGGAATGTAGCAATGTTTTGCTTTCACATGAGTAGGTATGAGTCCAGGCATAAATTTACTTAAAAGAGAAAGCTCTCTCACTATGAGTAGTAGGACTTGACATAAGATATAATTGAGTCGGAGGATATATTTATGCTTTTACTCTAGACATTTCACTATCAAACCAGACATTTCACTGGAGAATAAGGGAAGGTTTGGGTTGTAGGTTCTGGTGCTCTGTATTATAAAAGAACACATGACCTTAGACAGCTTATCAGAAGAATGAAGAACACCATCCAAGATTCCAGTAAAAGGCAATCTCAAATTTCCCTTGAAGAACTATCTCAAAGATACAGGGCTGTGTCCAAGAGGCCAGGGATTTCTCTTTAAACTCTAGTCTGATTGTGAAGAAGGAAGTGGATATAGATAGACAGAAACAGAGTGCCCCAAGCTCCTAAATCAACCTGATTGAGAAACACTTAGTTAAAATCTGGAGGTCTCCTTTCCTCCTCCTTACCCTCCCCAAGTCTAGGTCCATTTAGTCATCTAATTGGAGAGTTCAGAACACCAACACAAACACGTTGCTAAAGCAATGAACCAAAGCTACATTTGGAAAGGTAGACCAGGTAAAATGGTCAAACTCAGTGGGTCTGGGTAACCTAGAAAAACCCTGCTAACTCAGTAGTCTGGGAGACCGCTATGGGCCCATCCAGTCAGCAAGAGATGCAATATGGAGACACCCAACCACCAAATCCCACTTCTTGCCCACTATAAGCATATAAGCAACTGCTTCTCACCACCTCTGTGGTTAACTCACCCAGGACTCCACACTGCTTGGAGAGCTTTCCTGTTCTCCTTCCTAACTACCTATCAATAAATCCCTTGAATTTCTGTGACTTTGGTATCTATATTGGATTATTTCCTTGCCAAAAACAAGAACTAAGAAAGAGTCCACCTGAAGTCCTCAGACTCCGGGTCTGCTCCCTAAAACACTGATTCAGTTGGCTACAAAAATGATAATTAGGGAGACCAAAGAAGATAGTTCATGCAAACATAACCAGCACAAATGGAAAAGTCACAGCTGATGAGGTGGGAGAACACTGACCGTCAATGGACACAACCCTCTCAGGATTTGTTAATCATATTTTAGAATGTCATTCTTTCACCATAAAGCCAAAACTGGATTCTATCAATCAGTTGAAGAGTGTTAACAGGTAACATACCTAACGCTGGTCTTGATCATCTCACAGGCTGACCTTGTCTGGAAGTAACATCAATAGCTGTCACCAGGGAGGATGGGACACCAAAGCTGGAAAATAGGAATACTAATGATTTTCTATTTCCTTTGATGAATTAAGAAAACAATTCCCAAATCAGTAAGCTGTTTGTCATACACATTTAAAATAAATCCAAAGATAGTGAAAATCTAAATTAAGCATCATCTCACTTGTTTCTCTCTTAACAAGAGGTTATACATTTAAATATTTTTTCATTTGTATTATGCATCTGCTACTGACATTCCATTCCTATTTCTTGAAAGCATTAGCAAATTACAGAAGAACATTAAGCATTTCAACCACTATTCTTCATCTTTCAAAAAACAACTCTCTCTATATTGTTGTTGGAAGAAAGAGTCCTTTAAAAAAATCATTTTATTAGCTCTGGGGTTTTACTTTATAATTTGAAAGCATTAGGAATAAGAAAAGAGAATAAAAGCATGTATACTTAAATTTTGAATGAAAACTCTGCTTTTCAGAAACAAACAAACCCCCTAATTTATCTTCTATAGTTTCCATGTGCATGATTCTACATGTTTAACAATGCAGTGGCCACTTCTTTCTGTAAATTTGGAATATATGAGAAGATCATTTGATTTTACCTTTGCTCTGGGAGTCCTCTCTTCCCACAAGGCACTGAGGAACACATCTCAATCATCTGCAAAGGATTATATACTTTCAACTGGTACATGACAAATCTTACACAGAGAGGGAAAGACTGGTTTGCTTTTAGTATCTTAGTAACAACAACAAAAGTCCTTGATACCCTATATATAGTCATAAATTTACATGGAATTTTCATGTCTTCTTTCTTATTTCATTGTGACAGAATCCTAGTGAGGTCAGTGGAGCAATTACTACAATCTTCATTTTATAGTTTTATTAACTGAGATACAGAGAAAAATGTAACATGCCCAGGACTTCATTGCTAGAACACAGAGCTAAGGCATAAGATTGGCATCAAGATTTTCAAATCCTTTGTGTGTTTATGTCTGTCTGTTTGTATGTGTGTGTGTGTGTGTATGTGTGTGTGTTCTACTTTACTCCTCTTCTTCCAACAAAAAATAAGAGGATGGACTTTTTTGTTTCAACTGTTCCCAGTAACAACTTCTGATATACAACTTCCTTGCTCTTAAAAAAATAAAAAAGAATGAACTTACCAGGAGAGTTAAAGCCAAAGACATAAGCTTTGTTTATGCTGAAGTGGTTGTAAAATGGAGGGGTGTAGGAGAGGTTTCAAGAAGGGAAGGAGAGTGGAATTCAACAAGAAGGTATCGAGTAGCTATGAGAGAATTAAGGGGAGCCATGATGGAGAACGTAGTTAGATGATTTTTTTTCTCTCTGCAGAGTGAAGCCTTCACAGTACAGCTTTTCTTTCTTGGGTTGAAGTCCCTGAACATCAATTCAATCCATTTCAACATGTATTTATTGAACACAAACCATGTGTTCAGTCATGAACAAAGCACCATGGGGGACATAAAAGAAGAACATATTACACAGTCCCCACAATATAAAGCAGCATGCAATCTTGCAGAGAGAAGGGAAGATGGTAACAGTTTATATGAGGCAGTTGGAGAAAAATCTAAATACAATATAAAACATTGTGCTAATCTGAATCACCAAAATATTTGGAACAAATGAGATGTGTTGGGAAATCAGAAAAGGGGGAAATTGGTTTTTACAAAAGTTTTACAGAAGAGCCTAGTCAAGAAAATGGGACTGAAGATTTTTAAGAAAGTTCTCAATCACTAAGTTACAACTGGAAAGTAACATTGATCATAGACTCCAACCTGCCATGCAAATTCAGAATCTTTTATGCATTTTCTTGACAACCATGCACTCAACTTCCACTTAAACACTTCCCAACATAGAGGCTCTTGTTTCTTAGGGAGACTTAACTTCCACTTAAACACTTCCCGACATAGAGGCTCTTGTTTCTTAGGGAGACTTCTAAGTATGCCTTAAAGACTTATTCATATGAAGTACTTCCCCATGTTCACCTGAATTTAGCCTCCTTTTCATTCTTTGACTCTGGCTGTGGTCTCTGTGTGTGGAGGCAAAATCTACTGATGCTAGTTCATCTCCCACAGAAGAAATCTTCAAGTATTTAAAAAGATCCAATATCTCTCCAAGTCTTCCCCTTTCCAAAATAACATCTCAAGTTTTTCTAGCAACCCAAAATCACTGAGGTGAGTGGGAAAAGAGAGTCCTGAGGGGTGGGGTGTTCTATGGTTCTTGATACTATGTGTTATAATGGAGCCCATGGGCATTTGTCAGCTTATGAAGAGAATTAAGAATGAATCCTAGCCAAGATTTCCATGAAGATTTGTTCTATTTGTCATTTCCTGACAATTAAGGAGTCATTCTTCCTTGGAAGGTAGGTGTGTATGAATTCACAGTTGTAGTAAGGATATTTCAAAGGTCCAAGTGGATAATGATATCACCAAGTTGTTGGTTTGTTTTTGCCACCTTTACCCTTTCACCCTTACATAATTCTCCCATTCTCTCTTGATGTGTTAACTTGGGACTGGAAAAAAGTGTCAGTATGACCAAATAACTTAGGTGTACCAAAATTAGAATTTAGGATATAGCTTCCATTTTGAAGGAGCAGAGCATTTTTAACAATTAATCTACACTTTGTTAGATAAGAGCCTTTGACTCTTGATACACCAAGTGATATCTAGTACTCATACACAGCCACACCAGTGCAGTCACTGCACTCAGAATGTGGTTGAGACCAGCATGAAACCATAAACACTGATAACCAAAAGGGGTTAAGACATTGCCTGTCCAACTCCTCTCCTTTATTTATAGATATAGAAGATAATATATCCAGTTTTATCCGAGAAATCATAGAAAATATACTTCATGTGGGTTTATCAATCCCCATCAATTTCCCTAATGCCTCCTTAAGTTAGGCTCAATTTTTAGACAGCAATGCTCTGAGTATTTTGCCTGATAAAGCCCCCTGGAGATCCATTCAGAGGCCGATGATATACCAGCCAGAAAAGCATTATATGAGCCTGGTTAGATGCAGAACTTGCAGTAGTGTTTTTCAAATTGCTTTCAGAAACTCATTATTGAGTCACTATCAGCAGTGAGTCAGCAGGATGGGGAGTAGCAAGCAGGATGAGGACTGGCATTGTGAGAAGGAGTGTTGAATAAAAATATCAGTGATTGGACCCCTGATCAATTTTAACCTCACTAAAAAATAGCCAAACATTATTTGTTCCCTTATGTAAGATATTGTAGAGAACACAATGCCAATTATGAAGTGTTCCACAAGTAAATTGAAATAAAATCCAATCAAAGTTTTAGATCTGACTTTCAGACCATAGGAAATATAAGGAATAGAGAAACTAATTAAATGACACCAGAAACAGTCAAATCCAGAATACAGAACATTCTGACCTAGTTTCTGCAATAAGTCAATCAGTAAACTACTAACAGGGAAAAATCAATAAAAAAGCAAAGAACTCTAGACAATTCTGGATTGAGACATTAACATATATCTATAGACAATAGTCAAGTAAAATAAGTAAACCTTATTCATATTTTAAGTGAACAAGTCAATATATAAAAATTCTTTTTCAGATAAATGGAATATTTAAATATGAACCAGGTATTAAATTATAGTTAGAAATTATTGCTGATTTTTGTTAGTTTGGTTCTGCAGCACAATGTTATCTATGAAATGCAAACTAAAACAACTGAGTAAATGAAAATATAGTATTTTTTTCTAATTATTCTAGTAAAATATAAAGGAAATCTAGGTTAGTGGGAGAATAGAAAAAGTGAATGAAACATCAAAATGATGATGGAAATTAAAAGTAAGCGATTAAAAGTGCACTTTGGCCTTTTTTGTTAAGTTTGGATATTTTTATAATAATTTCTTAAATCATGAGAGTAAAGAAGAAACATAAGACTGAAACTTTTATATATCACTGACAATTATCAAAGTGATTTAGTAGTGACATTATTGGGCATTTTGAGTGAGCAGCAGTGCTAGTTCTGTGTGGTATATGAGGTTTAATGAGATCTTGTTCTTCGTTTCAAGTTGATAAAATTAAAAATTCATTTGTTAAAATGTATGTAGAGAAGGAATATCAGTAGTAATCACAAAGATAATCTTATTCCTACTCCTACCTCTAGCCAAGTCTATCTTAATCTCAATCTTGCTTAACAAAAAGTGTTATGATTTAACTGAATCAGTTTAGGGGTTAGAATATTTTTTTTAGTGCAATGAACAATAGATTAACAGGAAATAAGAACATTACCTTAAAATCATTAGTCATTTGTGGCCTCATTTTATTCATCAGAGTTCTTCCATTTAATGTCAGATATACTAGGAACAGACAGTTGAAATGGGGGGCCGAGGGAAGTATAAACACAGAGGCTTCCTAATGGCCATAGTAAATTGACTGCACTTGCCCAGCCCATACGCCAACTGATGCCAATTTGAACACATTTTTTTTTGCTCACCAGATGATCATATCTCACAAGCATAGCCAATCCTATTCATCTGGCTCTTTTGCTGGCTGCCCATTTGGCTGAGGGCTGTTGGAAAAATGGGCTGTCAGTCAAGAGGCACAAATTGCTTCTCTCTGCTTGTCGATGGTTTGAGATACCTATGTGCTTTCTGAGCAGAAAGGAAATTCTCTGTCCCTTAGGTGCTGGTGTTCACAGAAATCTCCCTTTGTTTCATCTAAGAAAATCGATTAAGGGGTTCTTATTTCTTTGAGCAGAAAAATCAAGAGTGGCTAATGTTGACACTAAAATCCATCAAACACAATCATAGAATCACTTACTGGTTTCTTGATCATGCTATAGTTGAGGCTGAAATCTTGACTGTTCACATCAACTGATCAGTCTTAGCATTTCACTGTAGTGAAGTTAAAGGAAGGAAATTCTTCATTCAGTTGTTTATTTATAACAACCTTTCAAGTACCAGACATGGTGCTGGGTAATAGGGCCATGATTCTGGACAGACAGGTAAGGTTCCTATAGATAATGGACAATCTAGGGAAGAGGAAGGAAGGAAGGAAGGAAGGAAGGAAGGAAGGAAGGAAGGAAGGAAGGAAGGAAGGAAGGAAGGAAGGAAGGAAGGAAGGAAGGAAGGAAGGAAGGGTGCTTGAAGTTGGTTAAGGAGGTAAGAGAAGGTTTTCTTGGATAAGTATATTTTTAGTTGAGATCTGAAGGATGAAAATGTGTAGTTCATTGGAGGAAGTGGTCATCATTAGGATAACAAGAATTGTAACTGAAGCAAGAAATGCAAGTTTGTTCTCCAGAAGAGTTTCAGTCACATCCCAGACATTATCAGATTGCTTGCTAGAGTAAAATAACTTATGAAGAGTTGTAAGTTTGGAGAGTTCTGAAAACTATAGTTTATAAATGTGGAGTTAATAGATTAAATGAGAATATAAAATTCTTAACTTGAGTTAGAATGAATTTGATCTGCTTGATTTTTTTCTTATGGGGTTCACATAACATATTCCATTTATTTTTGTAACTTTTACTATCTACATAATTCATTGTGTGCTTGACACATACATCATTATAGCACAGCATATCAATGGGGACATTAAGATAACCTACTCATTCATACTGAATATGTGTATTGAGTATTGCATGCAATCTATATTAACTAAATGTATTAATTATATATTATATTAATGTCTTGAGCTACATCAATTAGAAATACAGTTGGTATGCATAAGGTAGAAGATTCATTACAGAGTTCTAAAAATGAGTAAGCCAGGGCTTGGATGACAGCTTCTAACTAATCAGAGACAAGAATCCTTCTATCCACTAATTTTGTCATCCTTAGCTTAGGCTTTTCAACCTCAAAGCTAATGCATGATCAGGAAGACTGCTACAGCTCTAACAATCTTGACTGAGATTTGAGCCCAAGGAAGGAGGGGGGGTAGAAGCTGTATCTGCCACTTAAATCAACTGCTTTTACAGACTCTTCAAAAAGCCAAACAAAGGATTCTATATATTCCATTAGTCATCATATCTGTATTAGAGGCTAGGAAAATAAGCACACCTAATTATTTTTATATTTTTTTATTCTTTCCTTTAATCTGACTGCATTGCTGCTCTCTAATTAGGAATGTTATTACTCAGAATGAAAGAGAAAGCATTTGTACTGTAAGAAATAGTCTATCACCATAGCTGTTCTTTGATGGTGTGAACTGCATGCATGTAGGCACTACCCCAGACACGTTAATAATGACATTTCTATTTATTTCCACAATTTTTTTGCAAAGTAACTACCATGCTTTCTATTTACAAATACAATAATAAATATACGGACACAGTCTAAAAGAGGAACCCAGCACCCAGCGTTATAGACAGTGTCAGATTTTCACACAAAATGAACCTTCTCTTTTATGTTTCTTTATGACCACCCAATCTATAATTTATAGAATTCAAGATTTCTAAATGAAATGGGCCCTTCATTGATTATCTCTTGACCTACTCCTGTGAGAGTTGCACCTTGCATGTAGGAATTGCATCAAGACTTGCTCTGTGGTGTGTGCATGTGTGTGTGTGTGTGTGTGTGTGTGTGTGTGTGTGTGTGTGCGCGCACGCACTAAGAAGGAGAGAGGTGGAGATATCATATTTGGACCATTCTACTCTGTGCCATAGGTATCTCTTCTAGCCTTCTTGCTATTCAGGGACAGCCTCATCTCCTGGGCCAAGCCCATCTGCCCAAGAGATTGTAGACAGGACCAAGAAACATGTGCTTATGTGCCAGAGGGCTGTCTGCTTCCAGATGCTCCCTCTATCCAGGCCGAGGCAACTCTGCAAGGGACAAAAGGTAGTCAGTCCTTCTCATGTCAGTGTTGGAGGAATAAACAGTGAAAGTAGAGTGTGGATAAAAAATAGAGCCAATTTATAGACAGCATTTTAAATATTATCTATTTCATACAAATGCCTTCTAACCCAGTAGTTCTACATGGAAACAAATACAAATAATGCAAAACAGACTCATTTGCAAATGACTCATATCCTGTTTTTTTTCTCACTAAAGAGATAGTGTTAATGTCTTTGCTACTTCACTTTTTTACAAGAATGATTTGAAAAAAATTTCAAATCTGAAGAATCAGGAACTAAAACTATTTACTCAAGGTATTATTTGTTCAGCATTTTCAGAAATCAAAACTCTACACATGAGAATGTTTATGTAGATAACTCTTGTTATCACTTTTCCCAATAATAATATGTACAGAAACACCAGGGCATGTGTTAAAGAGAAAAGTACAACCAGAAAATCTTCATGATGCAACAATTAGAAATAATTTCAATAAGCATGAAATTTTTCCATAGATTGCTTAGAGACCTTTTGTCAATTTCAATTCTTGAATAATTATATAGTTGCAGGGTAATTACAGAGCAGTTTAAGTATTAAATTAATATGGTCCTTTCTCTTTCTCTCTTCTTTCACTCCAATGTTCTCTCCCTCTTTTGGCAGGTCTACTACTAGTTGTATAAAGAGATCATATTTATTATATAACTACTAGGATGGCTGTAGATTGGTGTTAAGTAGATTGTAAGTAGATTGACTATACCAAGTATCCAGTTGGATACATCACCATTCCAGAAATATGTGGTTTATTTTAAAAATACTTTTTAGGAAAAGATTATGTTAAAGAACAGCCAGTACATAATTGGATCCACTGAGACTACTGTTTTCAAACCACACCTTCCTGAACCCTAGATTTTCTAAAGTGACCAGGATTAGCCTGGAAGAAATGGGGGTAGATGGTGATATTTATATATATAGAATTCCCTTTTTAAAAATGCTACTTCACAAAAACACTACATTCCCAGTTTGTTCCTTTAATATAAATTTTATAGATGTAGCCCTTTCTCTGTTTCTTAGACTTTCTGCTGACTAGAACTGGACTTACTACACAGTAGGGCCTCAAGGCATATGTCTCAAATGAAAGACTGAAACTCCAAATGAAATATTTGCAATACTGTGAAGAATTCTTTCTAATTTTCTCTGGTATAAAAAATTTATTTGTAAAAATTCTTTACCTACTCATTTCTTTACATTTCCATACCTATAAAAATAAGTGAGTCATTGATTTATTTTCCAGCTGCTTGAAGAAATATTTAAAGAACTACTATAATATTCATTGCTAGGCCATTGGGAATTTAGAGATCACCCAATCCTTCAAACTGCTCATAGTCAAAGAAAAAGAGGTGGGGGAGACACAACTAACACTATGAATATAAGAAGATGGATAGTATCAGTAAGGTGTAAACAATGTGTTAAAAATGGAAATATTCAATCTACCTAGAAGTGCTCAGAAAAAGACTTCCTACAGAAGATAACTCTTAATCTGAGTTATGAAGGATAAAGAGGATTTTACCATCACTATGTTCTTAAGTCAAATGATTTAATCCATCACCAAAAAGAAAGCTAAGTCTGTGGTCCAGTGAAGTGCTCTATAATAATGTTTGTCGTATGTAAGAGATAATGGCAAGTACAATCTAGACAACTGCCAAACTCACAGAAAACTAGGATTATACATTCATTTGCTGGTGTTGTTTAATCCTTGCTGGCAACATATGTTTGTTAGACTGCTGGAAAGCAGTAGGCTAATTCTAATAATAATCACGTCCAGCAAGACATTATTTCTTTAAAGCAATCAATGATTGCCTGAGACATGCTGAACCCTGTGGAAGTTGGAGATGAACAAAGATCCATTAAATCATCTTGGCTATTCCCCCCAGAGGCCAAATTCAGATCAGATTGGGTCATGGTATCTGCCTTTGCTCTAACTGTATAGTCATATCAACCAAGTGAGAGAGAGAGAGAGAGAGAGAAAGAGAGAGAGAGAGAGGGGTGTTCAGATAGCTGTTACTTGCTTCATAAGAGATTCACACAGAAAATTTCTTACAACTCTGATTAGGAAAATTCCACCTCTTCCTTGACTCCAAAGCAACCATTGTCCAATTTACAATTTTTGTTTAATATAAAAAGCACTAAGTAGTTCTATAAAAACAACTTTAAAGTGTATTTTTCCTAATCTACTAGCTTCTCAGCAAGGGAGCTACACTGTAAAACCTTATTTTCATAGAAGCTGCTGACTTGCTTACAAGTACTTCATAAAATGTTGTGCTGATACTGATTGATCATTTGTGTATTTATATTCCTCCTTGTCTGTATATTCACAATCCTCTAATCTTTTACCAGCCTTCCCATCACTAGTCTTGACACCTGAATCACTCACCTGAATAACTCTACTACAGTAGAGAAAATTCTACTCTAGACTTGCCTAGGTGGAAGATTTTCACCTGTTCAGTGATAGCTCATTTATGAATTTCTGTGTATTCTTTTTCATGTGCATGACAAAACAAGAAAACACATATCTTCATCATCATCGTCATCTCCTCCTTCTTATTCTTATTTGCTTACAAAGTGTCTAGGATTAGACTTGCTTACTTACTGATTTTCAAGGATCTATCTCAAATTATTCTGGCTAATTATAAAGAGCTGGAAATAGTAATTTCTCTCTTTTGAATGTTAAATAAAGGAATAGCAGAATTGGCACCACTGAAAACTGGAATAATATATTGGAAACCACATGTATAGGAGCTATGTAGCCACTATCAGTTCAAACTCATGGCAGAATTTTCAGATTTTGAGTAAGTTCCATTGAACATAGCAACATTTTTCTTCTTTCCCCAGTACCTTTCATATAATCATTATATATTTTTCTGGTAAACTGTTGTCTTGCCTGATATGAAATTACATGAAATACATCAATAAGAGAGACTGTGTTGAGAAACTAAAAAGGTTCACCTAATTTCCTGGGGAAAATATAAGCAGTTCTTTGTTTAAAAAAAAAATATCAAGGACAATTTTATGAATTACTCATTCAATATATATTATTAGGCACTTTCTCTAGTCACTGAGATCTGTCACCCTGGCCATCATCATCCCCAGTGTTTGGCAGGCTGTAGAATTTCTGATCAACCAGAGGAGAAAGTGTAGACAGACATCCTTATTGGCTTTTCTGACTCGCAGATTTGTTTTGTTTTTCCTTTCTAAGTTTTTTTTAATCAAATCCTTTTCTAACATGGTAGACTTGGACTAATTTACTTTAACAAAAATTATCTATATTTTTAGGTGTCATTGAAAAGTTGAAACTGCCAGAATCATGGAGCCTATGACTCTATGTGTCTGCAATAACTACAGGTTTGCAGTAACTTTCTCCATGAGACAGGTTCAGAGCTCTCTCATCTGCTGCAGTGGCTTGAGCTACCTACTCCCTCAGTCCAAATAAAAACCACCATGGACATTTGCATTTATTATAGTTCCTTGTTTCATCTAGAAACTCATAACTGAAAAAGAGGGAAGAAGTCTAAGGAAATCCTAGGGAATAGAGGAGCTAAAAAAAAAAGCAGGAGAAGTAGAGATCAGGGAGGATTATGGGGTCATAGTGCATTATTAACTCATGTAACAAAGCTAATCAGGAATACATATCTATTACTTAAGGCTTAAGGGCTAATAGCTGCCAATTGGAACGATGGAGGAACCGTTTCTGTCATTTTACTATGAGGCAGGAGTCAACGGATTCCTGTAGTTTTTCTTTCATGCCAATTGGAGAGAAGAATATTCAAGAGAATATTCTTGAAGAGAAGAGGGATCTATGACTTGCTTTAACCAACAGAACTTGACAAAGGTTGTTATTAAGGTGGCATTCCTTTCACTACATTGTGTTACACACACTCTTGGTCTTGGCAAGTAATCTGTAGAAACTATCTGTGGACTTGATAAAGTAAGCCTTCATGCTAGAGAAACCCGGGTTGCATGGAACTGTGAGCAACCTCCAGGACCTTAAGTTGGTCTCCATCAACATGCAGCAAAAAAGCTAGGACATTTATTCATACCATCTCAAGAAACATGGAAGTGAGTTCTTCCCCACTTCAGTCTCATGATGAGAACATTCTGCATGACATCTTGACTGAAGATTTGTGAGAGCTTAAGCAGATGATTGGACTAGGTTAGTCCCAAATTCATAACCCACAGAAACTGTGAGGTGATAAATATGCATTTGTTACCACTAAATTTGTGGTAACTTTATTACAGAGTAACAGAAAATGAATTCAGTGCCCATCTGCTTTCTTGCTACTTATCACCCCCCTTTTCTCTTGGACTAGCCCATCCATATGAATTACCCATCTGCCTAGCACCTCCCCTATCCTATCCCTCTCAATATCACACTGCAATGTATTGCTCCATAGAACTTTAGGTTTTGAAGTGCTTCTTCAACCCTTAACCCTATCCATTTAGTTTCTCTTTGCTTATACATGTAGCAAAATGTATTTGTCCCTATTTCTCTCTGTATTACTTTTCACTGGTGTAGCACCAAATTACAACAAACTTACTGGCTTAAAAGCAAATTTACTTCCTAATAATTCTGTAGGTAAAAAAATACAGATGGGTCTTACTGAGCCAAAATCAAAGTTTTGGCTGGGCAACCTTTCTTTCTAGAAATGTTACAGAAGATCCATTTCCTTGCCTTTGCCAGCTTTTATAGAATATCTACACACCTTGGTTCCTTCTCACCATTGCGTCTTTGATTCCCTTTCCTCTCAAGTTCCCTCTTTCAATTAAAAGGGCGCTTATGATCATATTGAGCACACCTGGGGAATTACGATGAAAACCAATTATATCAAAATAGAAGCCACAATTCCTTATCTAAATGCCTCTCTTTAGTAATCACGATTTCACCTGAAATCTTAATTCCCTTTAGTCAGGTAACTATTAACATCTGGGGATTAAGATGTAGCCACCACTGGGGTGCTGCTTTTCTGTCTTCTATACTTTGTATGCAGTGTAAACAAAACACAAGCTGTAGGACTTGGAGCCATGGTGCTGATGGCTGAGAGTGGGTCAACCTTCCTAGAGAAATTAACACCCTAAAGTGACCTCTCTATACAAATTTCACATCTCAGGAATGCCTCTTGAAGGGGTCACGTTCTGACACTGTGGCAAGTGTGTGAGAGATAAATTTTAAGGAAGGGGACATTTAATGGTTCACAAATCATATCATAAAAATGACTACTAGCTCTGCTTTCTTGTAAAAGTATTTCCCATTTAGGTCTTCATGGTCCATCCCAGCATTATTCTCCTGTCATAATCTAAATAGGTTAGTGGTTGTAGACTCCCATGATGAGGCAGTTGGATAAGAAAATTGAGTCTCACAAGTCTGGTGCAGTGACTACACTGCCCTAGGGAGGGAGCAAAAGCTATGAACCATTTCAGCTGTTAAGACACCCAAGCAGCAGTCAAATTTAGGGGTTCAGTTTTGTGACTCCCCAGTATGTGTCAATTATCTCAATGGGAGTTCCAATTTTTCCAATAAATCACCAAACAAAATTAATTTTAATGACTTTAATTAGCCTTAATTGCATTATTACTATTATTATATATGCTTTTGTGAGGTTGATGAGAAAATACTTAGAGAGAAATAAACCAATGGGCAAACATGGGATAAGAGGGGAGCAAAATATTTGGAAATTAATTGTCTATATATGCCTTTTTATTGGTATTGCTGAGATTGAAAATGGGTCAGTTGTCAATTATACATAATTGTGGCATACACACATAGTCTGCTAAAGGACCAAAAACCATAGTCCGTGATTTATTTTTCTTCAAAATGACTGTTTCCTCCCCAGTGGATTCACACTCTAGGGAGGAAAAAAACAAAATTTTCTTTTTTTTATCTGTTTTCCTGGTCCTCTAATTCATAGTTCTGAGAACTGTCCTGTAGGTCTCTGTTTCAACTACCCCCCCCCTTTTTTTTTAATCTGGCCATGGTTGTCAAGAGGAAATTAATCTTTTGCAGCCAAATGAAATTTGGGCTTCCCAGCACTAGCCACTAATGAAAAATGCATTAATGGCAAGCATCAGAAAAACCCCTGGCTCTCAGTACCGGAGGGTACATTTAAATAATTCTATGAATATAGATCAATAAAACTAATTTACTTATAGCCTTTGTGTGCAGTATTCAAATCTGAATAAAAGTCATTTGTATTACAATGTTTTGTATTAATTTGAGGTATCTATTGTTTTACATATTAAATTAATCTTGGCCTTTAGACAGAACTTCATATACGATATTAAAATGTGCAGCCTGGGATTTGATATTAGTAATGCTATGATTTCATAATTCAGTCTGGTTTGCTGGATGTCATTTGAAAGCTTTGGAGAGGTCCCAGGGGGCAGCTCCAAGAAGCCAGGGTTATGTGGGACGGAGAGCAGGCCTTTAATATTCAGGCTGTAGCACATCAGCAGTAGTACCCAAAGGCCCCTGGGAGCTCGGGTGTTTTGAATGGGTACCTATTGACTGGAGGCTGAGAAGAGTGTTCACAGGCACCTGAGCATGAGGCCATGGCTTTGGATGTGGCTATCCAGACTCAAGTGTAAGGATCAAAATATGATTTCCTGTTTAGATGAAGCTCACTATCCAAGTATTTACTCCCTGTCTTTCCCTTACTACATGCATAGACATAAAGTTTAAATGATGTAAAATAAGGTTTTAGCAGTTTAAAATTGACTCAGGCTACTCACAAGGTAATTATGATTCAATGTGATAAGTACTGTGCTTCAGCAGCAAGTATTTTCTGGATGTATTAGACCATGGAATCATTTAAAGAAACACTAACATCTCTTTATACTCCCTTCATAAGTGTGCCAATTTCCCAAGAGACAGTAGTAAAGGCTGAAATTGCAACCCAGTTCTATCCCTGCCAGAATAACCAGGCAAAATTTCCTATCCCCCTGTGCTTCTAACTATACCTCCTCCAGGAAGTCTTCTTGCTATACACCTGGTGAATCTTCTTGTTCTTGGAACAGATATTGCAGGGGCTTCCTGACTGGTAACTGTACCAAGGTCAGGACTCAAGCAAGACCAAGAAACAAGAACTGCTCAAGGGTCAGTAACAGCTTTGATATTTTAGATGTTTTCAAGTAGATGTTTTAAATCGTGCATGATATCTTACTGGCCTGAACACCTAGATGTGGAATGTCTTTTATATAAATACAATTTCTTCAGCATCTAGATCTCCATTTCAGTTATGATGACAATAGGAAATGAATGAGTTTTATATAATACAGAGCTTTTACTACATTTGTAACATGAATATTGTTATCCTAATTAAGAAAAAGAAAGCAATCGTTTCTTGCCTTCCATAGTTCTTGCAGGTATGTAGATAACAAGGATTATGACAAGACTCCATATCTTCCTCACCTCTGTACCCCTGAGATGGAAGGTGGTATAGAGAATGGAATTAGAAGAGGTAAGGTCAAGTTTTTGTACTGTCACTTATTACAGATATGGATAAACCATATTCCAGCTATTCTGAACTTCAGTTAGCTTTTCTGTACTGTGAGGATGTGAGTAATTGCCAGCTCTGCCTGATGGAATTATCAAGAGGATTAAAATTAGAAATGAGATAATGTATGTGAATTGCAATGTGGACTACAAAACTTTAGATCATTACTTCATTTACTCAAATAACCTCTGTGCCAGTTAATGGTCTTGGCTAGTTGCTGGAATGCAACAATAAGCAAGAAAGACATCCTGTTGGTGAGCTGATAAAGCTACTAAATAATAAAAAATGAATCCCTCATTTGCAACAATGTGGATGGACCTAGAGGTCACATACCAAATGAAATAAATCAGATTGTGAAAGACAAATAGTGGTTTTTTTCTTTCATTCATTTATGATAAGTAAAAATAAAAATAAATTAAAAAACAACTCAAACTATAATAATAAAATAATAATTACCAGAGGGTACATGGTGGGTAATTTAGTAAAAAAGATTAATTGGGTGGTGGTGCATGGAAACTAAACTTGTGGTGGTGAGCATAATGTCATATATAACAGATGTTGATATATAATCCCTAAACCTCGAAGTGAATAATGTTATAAACCAATGTTGTAAACTCCAATTAAAACAATTTGGGTTCTCTACTGTCACTGTCCTAAATTTCTCAATAATTTTGTGGGTTTTTATTATATAAATTATATATATATATTTCATATCATTGTAATTCCCGGGGGTCACCCACCACCTCTCCTCCCTGGCTACTCCAGTTGGTCCCCCCCACCAAGTTGTGTACATTTGTTTGGTTGTCCATATATTAGTGAAACCATTTGGTTTCTGACTTTTTCTTTCTGACTTGTTTCTGCTAATATGATTTCTTCTAGGTGCATCTATGTTATCATAAATTCATCAAATTTGTCATTTTTAATCGATGAGTAATATTCCATTGTGTATATATACCACATCTTTTTCATCCACTCATCTGTTTTGGTATATATGGGTTGTTTACATGTCCTTGCAATTATAAATAGTGCTGCAAAAAACATCTGAGCACATTGAGGTCTCTTTTGGGTAGATTCCCAGAAGAGTGATTGCTGGGTCAAATGGTAGTTCCATTTTCATTAGTTTGAGGGTCTTCCACACTGCTTTCCATAGTGGCTGGATCAGTTTACATTCCCCACCAATTTTAATATTTTTCAACAAGTCACTGAATTGGCACTGATCTCTAAACTTAATCTTGTATGTGTATCACATATGGGAGAAAATGCCATGTTATACACATATAAGATTAAGTTTAGATATCTAAAGCTGTTAAATAAATATATTTTCATAAACTTCATTCTCATCAATTTTTATAGATTTATATCATAAATATAATATCTCATCTGTGTAAAGGGTTTCCTGCATTATAAATTAGTTGCAGCAACTATTATCTGAAATTTGTCAAATTAGAAAGAAAAACATTGTTTTTCTATTAGGATGAGGAAACTAGGGATCAGAGAGGTTAGAGGAATTATCTGGGAACTCTGAACAAATCCCTAGAGGTGAAAAGTGAGATCCTAACAACCTAGCTCAGGGTTCTTTTGTGCCTGCAGCATCGTTGACCCTTGCTCTGTATGGTAAAATATATAGGACTGATAAGCTAGTCATAAAATATTCTCTCATAGGATTAATTTAATGTGTTCAAAAGGAAAAAAAAAGTCTCATTTCCTCAATAAAGTAAAACAATCAAGAGACCTGCTTGTTTAGCACCTTCCTAAATGGTATCACTCTGTAAAGCAAAGGCTTACCTCTTAGATTGTAAAGACAAGAGAGTCACAGTGAGTGACTATCAGGGTCATGGTCCTAATGATTTCCTAAGTATGCCAAACAGATGTGAGTGCAAGTACACATTCTAGTACCAGTCCCATAGTACCAGGTCATTCATATAAAGCAAATACTTAACTATTTTCACTAGTTACTACATCAAATGTTACAAAAATCTTAAAGGATATAAACAACATAAACTGAGTTTCCCTTTTTCTCAAGTCTCTGGGGCCAGAGCTGTCTTTTGTAACAATTGTATTATCGTAATTTACATGTAGTTTAATTCACCTATTTCATATTTATAATTCAAGGATTCTAGGATACTCTGAATTCTATAAATATCATCATAACCTAATTTAGGATATTTTCTTTACCTAGCAAGACAAAGAAGCTAGTATATTAATAGCCTTCTCTTCTGCTTTTCAGGGGAAAAATTATTTATGTTATGTTTCCATAGATTTGCCTACTATGGGCTTTTCATTTAAATTAAATTATTTGCATGACAATATTTTTTAAGTTTTATCAAGTCCAAATTATCATTTTTTTAAAAGTGTTGTTTGTGCTTTGGTGTAAATTAAGAAAGCTTAGGTGAACTCAATAAAATGTACACCAATGTTTTCTTCTAAAGTTTAATAGCATTAGTTCTAGTTCTGATATTTCAGTCCATGAATTGTTGTATATGACATGAAAGAAAAGGACCAGCTTATAAAATTTCTGTCCATATTTTTTTATCCCACCTATCTTCTTCTAGAACTCCAATTACATATATTATAGATTAGTTGATAACTGTTACTTACTCATTACAGGGTCCTTTTGGTTTTTAGTGCCTTTTTCTTCCTGACTTCACTGTAGGCAGTTTCTTTTGATATACATTTACTTTCATTGGCCTTTTCCTCTGCAATGCCCACTGTGATGTCAGTTCATTAAATACAATGTATTTTTAATTTCAGAGTTATGGTTTTCAATCCATAAGATTTCCATTTGAGCAATTTTTATATATTTCCATTTTTATCTTATCAGGTACATACTTTTCTTTGCCATTTTAACAGAAGAAGCATAACTGTCTTAATATCTTTTGTGTTACTTCTATCATGTTTCTCATTTCTAAGTCTGTCTATTGATTTATCATAGATCACCTTGAGTGATCATTTTCTCCTGCTTATGTACATGACTAGTAATTCTTGTTTAGATGCCAGACATTTGAATTTTAATTGATAGGATTTTTGTTGTTCTAAAACTTTAAATAGTTATATAATTTATCCTAGAAAGCAGTTAAGTTACTTATTATTGGTTTGATCCTTTTGAGTCTTGCTTTTGCGTTTAGTTAAGGCAGACCAAGAGATCCTTTAGTCTAGAGCTAATTTATTCCCACTAACAAGGCAATACCTTTGTGAGCACTCTGCCAAACGACCCATGTTTTATGAGGTCTTTCCACTCTGGCTCTTAGAAATACAAACTATTCCCTACTCTCTATGAGCTTTAAGAATTATTCAGCACACTATTTGCCAGTGATTCTTTGCTTGTGTTACAAGTAGTTTTTTAATCTCATCTTTCCACAGATTGATAGCCAATCAATGATTCCATGAAATCTAGCAGATATACAGAACTCTCCACATAAAACCTCTCCTCTGCCATTCTTACGCCCCTCCCCAAATCCTAGCTCTCTTGGTTGGCTTCCTTTAACATGAAACTTTGTCTTCTCAATTATACAAGGCCTCCAGTCTCTGTGTGAGTTCTCCCTGTCTATCCTCTGGCCTCAGAACTACTGACAGTACAATGAGCAATTTAGAGCTTTTGTTATTTGCTTATTACTTCTCAAGGATCACTGTCTTGCATTATCTACTCTCCAGCAGCTTAAAAACTCTCTTCAAGTATTATCTTTAGTTTTTCACATTTAAGCTGCAAATATGTTCTCTATTACTATATCAAGGCTAAATGTGAAATTCATATTTTTATTTCTGATATCTTAGGCAAAGTAATTCAATTCTCAATTTCCTCCTTTATAAATTGGGGGTAATATCTATTCCAGATTACTGTGACTAAATTACCTAGCATATAACTATATCTATAATATGCATGAGATAATCATTTGTTTTTATTTCCTCTCAAAATCAAAAGACATTGTATTACTTTCTAAATCATTTGCCATCCTAGAAAGAGTTAAAGGAAATGTATCCCTTAAGAATATCCCTGCTAGGCCTGACTTATAGGGATCTGTCCTTTTTCTGAAATATCTCAGCAATTACTTTCTGTTCAATATGTTCAGTAATTAATTATAGGTATTGTACCCTTAATGGCATAGCTACTGTTTTCTAGAAAGGCTATTTAAATCCTTTATTTTTGGATATTCTAATGTTTATGTTTCTCCAACCAATGAAAAAAAAAAAAAAAACTTCCATGAAAATAACTCATAGTGTTTAGTATACCCTGTAGGTAACTCAGAGGTTAGTACATCATAAGAACAAAATTATTAATTTAGTGATATATGGTATTGCTGTTTATTCAGCAACTTGACTCCCTCCCCCATTTAATTTCTCTCTATATCAACTTCAAGAAATTAAAAAGTTATTCAAGAAAAGCTATCATATGAGCTATGAAATCCATACATAGGTCATAGAAAAAAAATCACTGTCTCTTCAAATTGCCATAAGTGCTCAGTTTCTGATCTTTTCTCATTCTTGGACATTCTTCAGCCAAGGAGGGGTCCAGGAGAAAAACATACAGGAGAAGAGCATACAGGAAAATATTTGCCAATTAATGAGTCACTTGGTTCCCGTAAATGAGAGGCCCTTTACAATTTGACTTTTCCTTGTGTGGAGCAAAGGACCTGGCATCTCAGTCCATCTAGTATAAGACCCTCTGTTCAAGAGGTCAAACATTGGGCAGATAAATCTCTCTGTTTGTCATTTCTAGCTTATGGTCAATGCTAAATCATGTGTTCAGTGTAAGTGGTAGGATTTATTATGTTGTTAATATTAAAGATTTTCCCACTCCAAAAAACTGTTGTTACCCCATGAACTTGAAATCTTAATGATCTGTCAAACACATCAAAAGTCCACTACAACACTTTTCTGAGAAACATTTGGTGTCTGATTTTTTGCTCTCCTTATCTTATGACCATGCATCATTTACCTTTGAACTAGAAATTTCCAAGGAGAAATGACAATTTAATGAATGATGGCATGGATTTGGAAACCTATTTCATCTCAGTGATAGCCTCAGAAATTGGATGTTTGCTGGTCAAATGAGGGCTGAAAAGACTGAACCCCCACCAAACTGCACAAATCTGAACATACCCCTGCATTTCTTGACCCTGGCATAAAAATAGTGTACATATTATCACAACCTGACTATATTGTATTTATGGAGGTGATAAATGGATCTTAAAGAATCAGAAGGCACTGTCCTAAGCTGTTGAAGTTGGCCCCAGTAGTACCATTTTAGATGGATAAAGACACAGGGTTACTATTTCTTACATCCTGGTAAACTGTTAATGCATCATAGAACTTACTATGCCATGGATCATCAGTAAATCAGGATAGAATCAGTATTTATTTATTTTTGTCAAACAGTCCTCACCAGATCTAGAAAATAAACAAAAACATCTATAGAATTCTATTGGTAAGGTAAACAATGACCAACTTTTCCTGATTTGTCAATGATGTTCCTTTTTTACCCTCTCAGACACTCAACACCATCACATTCTCTCTCCTTCTCTTTAGGCCTTAATTCCTAAGGATGAGAACAGCTTTAAAAATAAATCACGTACAAATTCTAATTCTGCCTTATCCTGTATTTAACATGATAACTTTAAATGTAATGAGTTGAGTCACTAAAGGGGTATTTTTAGCATTATAAATAGAAATTTAGGGTCACAAATGCTTTCTCATAGTTCATAATCCCAAATCACCCCTGCCACTCCCCATTTCCTAAAGGTGGTTCATCATGGGTATTCAGTGCACATCAACCACAACAGAGTTCTCTTCTAGCAGAGTCAAGAAAACCTAGCAAAAATGGTTCATTACACAACACAGCCAGCAGGAAGCTAGTTATTTCGAAAGTATCACTCAAGTAGCAGACTTTCCTTAGGAAAATAGCCTTTTCTTTCAAGCTCCTTGTCCTCCTCCAGATCTCCTCTTGTATGATGGCTACTTTGTCCTTTTTTTGACCTGTTCTCTGGCATCAGTGAACCAAAGACTGTGAAGGCTACTTCCTGCATGAATTAATCTGCTACTGGGGGGCTGGGGGGAGGAGGAGAAGGCAGCATGTTCTCTGGTTTCATCCTTCTCTGCCTCCATTTTTCACTTCCATTGAACCCTTAGCTCCCTCTGGTTTCCCAAGGGTAATCCCTGCTTTCCTTTTATTGTCAATACCTGAATCCATCCTCCCTCTCCCCAGTCCCTTTAGTCCATATCAGTACACTGAGCCCCACATGCTGCAGGAAGTTTGTGAGGGTAGTAAAGATGTGAATTGTGCTTCCTGACAAGTATGCAAAACATTCTATGATATACTGAATCTGGAAGCCCCTATTATAGGAGATTTACTATATTGTTCTAAGGTTGCACTCTAGGTTGAAATTGGCTGACAAGGTCTCAGCTTGGAGATTTATTCCTACATATTAAATTATTTTTTTAATTAGTTCAATGCCTTGGTCATTTCTAAACGAAAGAAATATGAAATAAATAAATATGGTTTGAGTTAGTTGTTCGGTTTATACAAAAATGTCTGCCATTCCCAAGTCCTCAAGTATTTCCATACATCTGTTTAGACACCAAGGAGCCAAGACCTTCACAAATTAATTCCTATTGCTCCCAGTCTCCTGAGCCTTTGCTTACAGATTAACTTTTTTTTCTCCCTTTGGAAAGCATGAAGTGCATGTACAATCTTCGGCAGGAAGGCAGAAACTGGGTTTTTTCAGTCTTTCTGAAATCCCTTCCACATTCCTGGTTCAGTGAGTATATAAGCGTGGGAGAGGTCGATAGAGGGTGTGTGTGCCTGGCAGATTGTGGGGAGGAGGTATTATTGCCTGTGCGTGTGTACACACAGACACACACAAACCCCAGATGGTAACTAGATGAGGAAAAGAAGCCAACAACACCAGGAGTTATTTTAGGAACAAAACTAGGAATCTGCATATGGCTAGATTTTTCATCCTGAATGTCGTTCTTGCATATGACAAGCTCCTTGGTGGGGTGGAAGTCAGTCCATTGATTAATTCAAATTAATTTCCTAGAGTTTAACACTTCAGAGGTGGGAGGAAAAAGGTGTGTGGTCCCTATAACAGAAGCAAGATATTGCAAACAGAAAGCAGAACAGGTTTCAAACCAAGAAATAATTACATCTTTCTTCTCTACCTGGAGATAGAACGACACTGAAATAATGTGCCAAATTCTGTGCCAGGAATTGGACATACAGAAGTAATGAAGACGCAGTTGCTGATTTCAAGGAACTCACATCCTAGCAAGGAAGACAGACACATAAATAATAATTACAAGGCAGTGTAGTAAGTGGTTTACCAGATGCACACATTTGGTGCTATAAGAGCACAGGGGCAGTGAGTCATGAAGCGTAGTGGGAAATAGAATAATGGTTCCTGCAGAATGTTGTACCCTTGGAGTAAGTCTTAACTGAGTTCTTACATAGTAAAATCTCTTTGCTTTTATGCAAAAGTGGAAATGCAAAAGGCTTTTCAAAATTTATAATAGTTTTGCAGCATGAGTTGATTGCTTTACCTAAGAGGTATACATCCTTTTGTGAACAGAAACCCTTTGGATAGTGACATATTATTCCCCTATTCTTCAAATGTGTGTCTCTACTCAGGGTAGTCAAATCTAATACTCGACCACTGAGCACCCAGTTTCTTCAAATGGAAACTATGAGAAAACAGTCCCTCTTAAGTGGAAGGACTTTAAATGAAAGCCTGGGATCTGCCCATGAACATGTTTTCAACTCCTGCAGAAAGCTCAACTAAGAAATTGTGAGAAATGAATGAAACCAAAGGAGTTAATCTTGTTTCTGCTTCTTCCTGAGGCCAGCTGTGTTGTATGATGATGATCACCTGGTAGCTGATGATGGAGTCATCACCCTTCCCTTTTTTATCTAATTAATTTAAATAGGGGCACATCTTCTGTATCTGAGATGACAGAATCAACGCTAAGATCTCTCCACAAATCTGTCAATCCATTCATCTGCAAATGAGCTGTTTCCGCAGGTTTCAAAGAACTGGTGTTAGTAACTTCTTTTCTGGAGTTCCTACTATCCCTAGCTTCCTGCTACTCTGGTTGCATTCAACAACCCCAAGAGTCCTGGACTATGAATTATTTAGAATCCAATAGAAATAGAGAATACCCTGCCTCTGGTGTTCTAAACACGCACTAAAACACAACCTAGAAACTGAGTATAACACCTTACTCTAATAGTGTGTTCTAGAACTGGAACGTTCTACTTGCTTCCTTGGCCCCAACGTCTAAGTATTTATCACCCAAGTTAATTTAAACCTTAAAGATGCTTCTTTCCATCTTTACTACTTATGTTCCACTTCAGCCTTTCATTATATCTAACAATTCTACCTTAACATCCTTTTAACTGGTCTACCTCCCTCCATTCTTGTTCCTCTCTAATCCATCTTTCACATACCTGTCAGAGTGACTTTTTGAAATACAAACACTATTCTGTTACTTTCATATTAATAATCATCCAAGAGTGTACATCTCGGAGTCTCCCCTCCACCTCCCCATGCAGACTGGTCACACTCAGTCTTAAGTTGTTGATTCGTGATTCATGATTCCTGCCTACCTTGTATGCCCTGCCTGTACCTTCACATTCTACCTCTTAAACTTTCAGGCAGCTGTCCTATTCTTCTTGTGGATCTATTTTCAAAGTATTCTCTTTACCTGGGATACTCTTTGCTCAGGCTATAGATAAAAAAAAATTAGGGGCCCTAAACACAGAAAAATATTTTGGATTCCCTGTGTAAAATTTAAGATTTAATAGTATGGAATGATAAAACTTGTGCAGTATGGTGCTGATTTCACCTTAATGACTCCTGTGACTCTTTTCTGTCTCCATGCTTATGTCAAATATCCCAAGGCAGTTTTATAACATCGGTGGTGTATTGTGGTCTGGGTCAAATGATAGAATAAGCACTCCTGGTAGATTTCCAAACACTAAGTGGATGCAACTTCTGAAGTTACAATTTGCAATTGTTCATGCCTTGCCCTTTTTCTTTATAATAGACCCACATGTCTTCCCCTTATAATTCCTTTCAACTCATCCGGGAAAGGGAGGGAAAAGCAGCCCATGTGTGGAGGCTTCCTGATAATGCCATCGCCTGCCTAGGAGGATAGCTTAATTTTTTTTCCCCCAAGCAATTACTTAAATGGTGTTTTGGCCCCTTTTTCTCTGAAGCAGGACATAACCTTTATTGACATTGTGGCTGCTGCCACATCTGTTACACTGACAGAGAGAAGGAGCTGGCCCCATCCTTATGATGGATTTGGCATTGTCAAACCTTCTGCACAATTTGTCATGGGCCAAAAGGAGCCTGTTGCTAGTAGAAGGATTCCCAGTCCTTGAATGTGGAGGGAGGAAGAGGACTGTGCCCCTCCTCCTGACCTCAGTGGCTCAGAGTCACCTGTGAAGTGAGCCAGAGAGATTCCAAGCCCATTTCTGGAAGAACATCTCACTTTTGCTAGTTGTTGAGCCAAGGACCAGGGTGCAGCTCACAATGTACAGAGAAGGAAAAGTCCCTGTACCTATGGAGAGGTCCTGTAAGTTTGTCTCCTGGAGACAGGCAAACACAGAAGAAAATGAGGAGAAAAGTACCTGGCAAGACCAGCTGAACAGGGAGAACTGTGGAACACTCCATGCCAGTCCACAAACTACACATTGCAGGGGCTGTGTTAACATAAGTTGCCTGAGTGCATTATGGAGAGTGTGTTCTGTGTACCCACAGTCTAGGGACTGCCCAGAACAGTACCCCCATACAGAGCACATTATGATTTAGCAGTCTTTACCAGACTTGACATTCAGAGGAGTGGCTATAACTACAGACCATACTGAACTGAGGTCCTCTGGAGGTAATAAAACACTGAGGAGATGCTATCTCATGGATTTGGAGCATGTCATTCCCTTGAAAGTCAAGGAGACAGCTGATTTAAAGTTTCCAGCTAGGTCACAGAAAAGTCAGTGACTGCTGCTTCCAGCTGAGTTCAGAGTTTGAATATTTATGGTGTCAATCTGAAATCCAGATAACCACAAATAATATAAATCCATTAACTCCCTCTCCATGAGAAAAGCTTTTTGGCTGCTAGTGCCTTGATTGCTAGGTTACAGCAGGACTGAGGCATGCATCTCTCGCTTTGAGACTTTCATGTTCTTTTTCTTCTCTCTGTCTACACAGTCTCTCTCCTCACACCGCCTCCCTCTAGTGACTACACACAGTTGTGCCAAGGTGTTCTTAAGCTGATTGAGAAAACAGGAAAATCAGGAAGAAGAAGTAATATCTGGAATGTCTGACTTCTTCTGTGCTCAGTGTGTATTGTAGATGATGCATTTCAGAACCACAGTGTTAGATCCTTCAGGGTTTCTACCATTTACATGGAGAATGTATGCTACGCACATCACTGGATTGTTGTACTAAAAGTTCCCTGGTTTATATTTTCCTTTGTAAGTAAAGATTTTGCCCATCCAATAACAATCATCTCTCTGTTCTTTGGGGCTATAGAGGACAGTGAGGGGAATGTTCTGCGATGTGATTCAAGAAAATAAAACAACAGTCAACCACTTTGACCCTGTTCATGATATGTAGTTCTCTTATTTGTGTGAACCTTTGGAGTTTATAGCAGTCTTGTCAGGGAGAGATTATAATCTTTTTTTGGGAGGGAGGGGGGTAGGTGGGGAATGAGAAAACTGTGGCTCCGTAGTCAGCTGAGTGTCACATGACCATATGAAGAAGGATCTGAAGCTCTTTCCAGGGAGGCTGTGTTAAAACAATTAACAAACCTGATGGTTGATTCCTCATTTACAGAACACTTCGTTGTGATTTGGTTAGGACATTTTGGCAGAAAGACTTAGACACGGCCTAGATACAATGACACCAAAATTCTGATGACATGACAGGATGACTGGAAGCACCACCAGCACAAATCTGAGTTGGGCCTCTTCTGCCCAGACTTTTTGATATTAGATCTATTGCCTTTATCTTGAATATAGTCAGTAAAATACAAGAAGCATTTTTCCAGTCTTCCCTCATCATCACCATTATAATAACGTGACCCCATTTAGTTTCTTGAGTATGAACAGCAAAATAAAAATTATAGCTTTAGACAAAATAATACAGATCTGCTCAAAACTTCTAAATAATCATGAAAGTGTGAAAATGTTATAGGATAAAACAATTAAGTATATTCACAAATATTTTGACATATAACGCGAAAAGTCCCTCAAAAACACTGTTTCTCAAGATTTAGCTTAGAGCATTTAAGTTCTCAATACTCCATACACTGGAATCACAAACTGAAAACTTAAAATATTTCTAGATCTCTTACTAGATACCCTGATTCATTTTGACTAGAGTAAAGCTTGGGCAACAGAATTTTATAGAGTACCTCAGGTGATTTCGATGTGCACATGGACTGAGAGTCACTAATTTAGAGATTATGAATCAGTGGGTTTAAGATATTAAAACCCTTCACAAGAGCTCTGTGCTTACTAAGAAGTAACACTTCCATAGATATTACTTTTTAGCACTGTTTTCATGTATTTCACTGTATTTCATGTACTTTTTTATTATTCTCACTTTATAGACAAGAAAAACTCAAAACCATTTATTCATTTGCCCAGATTCAGGGGGCTAGTTAGTAGCAGGTTTGGATTGGAATCCAAAGAGAGACTGGCTGGATGTATTCATCATATTTTAATGTTTCCATGAGGGCTAGGAATCACTCACTTACAAATTTGAATTTCTTAAAATATTAAACATAGACTTACCGTGAGACCCAGCAATTCTACAACTAGGTATCTATCCAAAGAATGCAAACTTACTTAGTCAGATAAATATGTGTCCTCTTAGGTTCATTTTTCACAAAAGACATTTTTTAGAAGGTTCACTATTTACAAAAGACACGTTATAGACACAACCTAAGTACACAAGGGCAGTTGAATGAATTTAGAAGATTTGGGACCTATGCACAATGGAACATCGTTCAACTTTGAGAAAAGAAGAAATCTTACATTTTTAATGACATGGGTGGAACTGGAGGGGATTATGCTAAGAGAAGTCAGAAGACAAACACAGGATAATTCCATTCATGTGTGGAATACAGAGAAATGAAACAAAGGATTAGGCAAAACAAACTCTGGAAATTCAACAGGAGGACTGAGGCTGCTACAGTTGGGAGGGAGGAGGTGAGTTAAAGAAGGAGAAAGGGTCCTGATGAACTGTGGTGGAGGACTATGAACATTTTGAGGATGGGTATGACATAGTAACTTTTATCTGAAGAGATGTGAAGCTATTTTTTTTTTCATTACAAACAGTGCTGTAAACCAATATTACCATGAAAGAGAATAATTTTATTTTAAAAAATAAATAATTTTGATTTCTGAGTCTTAAAATGCACTGAAGGAGTCTGATGATTGAGTCTGTTTCCATTTAGAAGACATTTCTGTTGACTTGGGTAGACTGGTATCGGTGAAAATGATTAGAACGAACTCCTATTTGTCTCGCAGTCTCAGCCTCCCTAGGTGCTAGTCTCAGGGGATACATTTTCAAACTTTAGAATCTGCTTATACAATCCCAGTGATCTCTCTCTCTCACTCTCTCTCTCTCTCTCTCTCTCTCTCTCTGCCAAAAAGTAAACCATGGAGTTAAAGCAGATTTGGGTTTGGTGATATGTTACTTCCTGCTTTTAAGACCAGGAGACCTTTTTAAAGCTTATTTTAAATCTCAAGTTGCTTCTCAAGCAGTTCACATGTCTCACAAAATCACATTTTGATGAATCCAGGCCAAATAAATGAGAAAAATATCAATTACATAACCTTCAAAAAAAGATACCCCTTCATAAAAATGAAAAGGAACAGACTCTGGAATTTGTCTTGTTTTGCAACCTTTTTATGTCTGAAAAGATGTTTGAAATGCTCTTCAAACTTTAGATAATTTTATACACCACATTCATTGATAGCAGTAATGAAAAACTATAAAAATCTAAGTCATCTTCCCCCGCCACACACGAGAAAATACTATCAAGAATCTGATCTCTGTACATGAGAGTTAGAGCAAGAGAAACAGCCATCAGTAAAACCAATGCTTTTGACAACTTTCCAACATCTATTTTGTGACTATCATGTGCCCAAACTGTAGTCAAGTACTCTAAATTTCCCAAGACACAGTTCTTTCTTATGTAAACAGCTGCAATAACACATCTTCCACTTTTGGAGAGAGTTCCATCTGAAGTTCAGGGAACAATTTCCACCCAAGGAACTTGTGGTACAATCACAAAAAGACCGTTTGCTCTATGTTACAATGGCCAGTCTGATTAGCCGTACTGTTTGCTAACTCTAAATCAATTCAATTAAAAACATGAAGAGTTAAGGTTATCTTCACTCTACCAGGATTCATATTACACTTCATTTCAACCTACATTCCTTCCAAGACCTCTCCTCCAAACAATGTGTGAAGACTATTAATATTTATATACTAAAAGTACTATGTCTCATGAAACTTCTCGATTCTAGATAACCTATCATTGTGCTCAAACAGACTTTCAAACAAGTCTCACCTATATTACCACCTCACCTCATGCAAGGGCCCATGTAAATGACAGACTATATTGTAGCTCAGGTGGTTGAGCTCCACAAGAACACCCAGCGTCTAAGTCAACACTAGAAAACTTATGGAAAGGCTGGGTATCTACAAAGAACAAGTCATCGGACATAGGATAACATAGGACTGTCTTTTCTATGGCACAGTTTCAACCTAGTCTCAGAACTAGCTCTTCTGGGGACAAGATGACTCAACTTAGGACAGAAGTGGGCATCAGTCAAACCAATACACCATGATCTGCTGGTCAAGCCTACACCCACATAAAATTTACTGACACAAGTATCCTTGGGTTTATGTGATGGAGAATGAGTGTTATGTTCTTCCATCTGGGGCAGCATCATCATACAAAGGAAGCATGGACTGGTGTTTATCTTATCAAAAAAAAAAAAAGGCCATTTATGCTTTCCAGTGTCTCATAAATCACTTGCTTCCATACTTGAAAACCTGAAATCAAAATGCTCAGCCAGTAGTGAGAGATGGTCACTTGGCCTCTAGCAGCATGATACCAGTCATTTACAGAGCAGGCACCAACAGCCCTGCTGTCTGTGTGCCACGTCATCCATCATGCGAACCTAAACCAACAAGGCGTGAAGAGATGGTCATGGAACTCTTGTCAGAGCAGTCAGACTACTTCATCAAGGAGGCAGGGCAATGGTTAAGAGAGCAGACCAATAGAAAGAATTGTTTGGGGCAGATTGTTTGGGACAGTCTTTCCCAAAGAAATCTCAGGACAGTCTTTTCCAAAGAAATCTCAGGAGGCAGAAGCTTACCTTGACTTCTGGGCTCCAAACTATGTTTAAGAAAGTACACCCACTACTGAAAATATACCACTATACTTTCTTTTTTCTTTCTGCTGGTTCTTCTCAATTATCCCCCTTGTCAACAACTGAAGTGATTACTTTGCCAAGGTATTCCTTTAGAATAGTATTCAGATTTTAGAAAAGATGTATCTTGTGAAGCAAATCTGCCACTTGAGCTAGCCCATGAGGCTATGACTCCACTGTCTATTATTTCATGGCATGTCCTCCAGGAAAGTACAAGAAAAGCAATGTAGGCATTGGTAATATAATGTTGGAATTTTATAGTGGAGAGAACACAAAGATTAACCAATCCAGTTCTTATCTTCCCCAATTTATTGAGAAGTAATGGACTAAAATCATATGGTCAATTAGCAGTAGGGACAAAAATAGAACTATAGCAATATGTTCTTGTACAAACATCCCTTTGTTTCAATAAGGCCAACATGAATATATTAAAATTCAAAGTATATACTTATAAGAAAATCAATTTTTTCAGTTAACATGCACTAGGAATTATGTAGAATTTATTCCTGGCATTAATTAGTTCAAAAATTATTTGTTGAATAAGATGATACTGGATGAATAAAATAGACACAGGGAGAATATAAAACAATTGCCATTTTTTATTTAAAAATATTCATCTGTAAAAAGGAGCTTACAGTGAAGTGGGATGACACTTTTAAATGTTTTTTATTCATCAACTTATCAACTTAGCTATCATTCTAACTTGGTAAATTTTAATCCCTATTTTATAAGTGAGAAAAGTGAATGATAAATCACGAAGTAAAATTGCAAAGTCATGTGGTTGGGTAGGTAGGTTAGTAAGTAATAGGCACTATTCCAGAGCCAAGAAGTTATGCATTAAAATAAACCACCTTCACTAATACATTACCCATAACTGAACTAAGTGATTATTTTATAAATGTAATCAGGAAAACAAGAGAAATATAACTATGGAAAGCAAGCTGTGCCTAATTCAGCTGTGTTTATAATATAACCTATTGTAAGCAGTTTTATATTACTTCCAGATTGACTAATGGGAAGTCTATAAAACTAGGAGATAATCATTAGACATTTAATCATAGTGCCTCCAACATTGTGAAAATAAAGTAAGTTCTCACACAGATGAGTTGATGCCAGTTAAAAAAAAAAAACACTTAATATGAGAAAGAGTAGTTCCTCTAAGAATAGTTGTTCTATTCTAATGAAAAATAACTTTTTCAAAGTTAATGAAAAAGAATAACTTAACTATAACACACTTCAAATATTCTCAGACTTTCATCACCAAAAGCTTATTGCCATCTACTACATAAAGATCTACTTTGATAAATTCTGGTCTCAGGAATAGAGTCATTTGCTAGTCAGAGTGTCCTAAGGAAAAGAATAAGTCCAATTATCACAACTGATCTAGTACACTGTAAATTCTTTATTATAAAGAGGAAGTGATCAAAAATGTAAGAATAGAGATACTTGGAGTTGGTTTCTCACTGTGTGAAAAGGGAGATACAAATATGGGTAAAACTAGAATCATCCTGCATAGTGTTGGATTGGAATTAAAGGTTACAATGGAATTAGAGGTTACCATGTGAATTCATATATATATATATATATATATACATATATATATATACATATATATATATACAAATACATTAAATAACATAAACACACACAAACATAAAAATACCCAAAATATACCTGTCTATATGTATATAATGTACATGCACACATAGATACACATAATTAGATTTCTAGGACTGCTGAATAAATTACCACAAACTTTGTGGTTTGAAACAAAAGTCTATTCTTTTATAATTTGGAGATTCAGAAATCCAAAAATAAGGTATCCATTCAGGGTTGGTTTATTTTTAAGTCTCTGGGGGATAATTTGTCTCATATCCCTCTTCTAGCTCCTAGCAATCTTTTTGACATTTCTTGACTTGTAGCTGCATCAATACAATCTCTCCCTCCATCATTAGATGGCATTCTTCTGTAGGTGTGTCTTTGTCTCTCCCTTCTTTAATAAAGATACCAGTCATTTAATATAGTGCCTGCCTAATCCAGTATTATCTTATCCTAACCAGTTATATCTGAGAAGACCATATTTCCAGATAAAGTTACATTTTGAATTTCTGCATGGACATGAGTTTTGGGGAGACACCATTCAAACCTTCACTGAGAGAATACCAGACATGAGCACACCCATCTTTAAAATCTTGGTTTCCAAGTACCATTTCTTAATAAAAATAAGTTGATTTTGGAGGCAGGGGTGCTAGAGGGGTGTTAGCTCATTCCAGGGTTAGGTAAGGGAAAGAATTAGGCAAAATTGTAGTATTTTGTGCAAAAAAGCAAGATATTACTCAAAAAAATGGATGATATATCAAAAAGATCAATTTGACATAGTCCCTATTATCCAAATTTTTGACAATTTGAACATGAATGTAAGTAGTAGTAACTAATTATCTTCTTTCTAATAATATTGAAATGTTATTAAATATAAACTAATCTGTGTAGGTATATATAAATACATATACCCATAAGCTCATAAAAATATGAACATAGTAAAATTGAATAGAAATATGTGTCACTTTTTGCCAATCAAATATCATAGACCAAATGAATACGTAGGTATTAAACTTCTAATTATAAGACAAAGCTATAATAACCCAAACAGTAGGGCATTTAGATAAAAATGGACACACATATAGTCAACTAATCTTTGACAAAGGAGTGAAAAACTTACATTGGAACAAGGACAGCCTCTTCAATAAATGGTGCTGGGAAAACTGGAGCAAAACATGCAAAAAAATGAACCAAGACACCGCCCTCACACGATGTACAAAAAACAATTCAAAATGGATAAAAGACTTAGATGTAAGACCCAAAACCATAAAATACATATAGGAAAACCTGGGCAAAACTCTTCATGAGTTACAATTCAGAAATCCATTTTTGGCCACATCCATAGATGGCAAAAAAATGAAGGAAAACATAGACATCTGGGACTGCATCAAACTAAAAGCTTCTGTACAACAAACAAAAGAGACAAAAGAAAAAGCAAAAAGAATCCCAACCGAGTGGGAAAAAATTTTCACCCTCCATCAGATAAGGGTCTGATAATAAAGATACACAAAGAACTCACACAACTTAACAAAAACAGAGCAAAGAACCCAGTTAAAAAACGGGGAGGAGATCTAAAAAGATACTTCTCCAAAGAGGAAGTCCAAATGTCTATCAAGTACATGAAAAAATGTTCAACATCATTAGCAGTAAGGGAAATACAAATCAAAACTAAAATGAGATACCACCTTACACCAATAAGAATGGTCCACATCCAAAAAACAGACAACAAGTGCTGGCATGGATGTGGAGAGAAAGGAATACTTTTACACTGCTGGTGGGAATGTAAACTGGTCCAGCCACTATGGAAAGCAGTGTAGAGGACCCTCAAACTAATGAAAACGGAGCTACCATTTGACCCAGCAATAGCTCTTCTGGGAATCTACCCAAAAGAGACCTCAATGTGGGTACAAAGGGATACCTGTGCTCAGATGTTTATTGCAGCACTATTTATAATTGCAAGGTCCTGGAAACAACCTAAATGCCCCAAGACAGATGACTGGATAAAAAAGATGTGGTAAATATACACAATGGAATATTATGCATCAACAGAAAATGACAAATTTGATGAATTTTTGGTAACATGGATGTACCTGGAAGAAATCATACTGGCAGAAATAAGTCAGAAGAAAAAAGACAGAAACCAAATGGTTTCACTAATATATGGACAACCAAACAAAAGTACACAACTGTGGGAGGGGACCAGCTGGAGTGGCTAGGGAGGGGATATGATGGGTGAACCCCAAGGATCACAATGATGTGAAACATATATATATATATATATATAATTTTTAAAATAAAAATAATAAATAAATAAAAATGGACACACAGATCAGTGGAATAGAATTCAGAGTTCACACTTAGATATAGTCAATTAATCTGATAAAGAAGTGAAGTTTATACATTAGAAAGGGGAAAGCCTCTTCAACAAACTGGTGTTGGGAAAACTGGACAGTCATGCACAAATGAATCTAGACCAGTATCTCGTAGCATACACAAAATTAACTCAAATGGATCAAAGGCTTAGACATATATCTGAAATAATAAAATACATGAAAGAAAACAGCCCATGATATTGGCTTCAGTGTTGTATTTGGCAAGAGAAATAAAAGTAGATAAATATAGCTATATAAGTTAAAAGATTTTCTCACAGTGAAAGAAACTACCATGAGTGCAAAAAAAAGTATCCTACCCTATTGGATGGGAGAAAATATCTGCACATTGTACATCTGACAGAGGGTTAATATCCAAGATCTACAAACTCATGTAACTCAAGAATAGGAAAACAAATTCAAACAATTTGCACTATATATATGTATAATATATATTATTTATATATTTTTTCATTTATATGTATATATATACATATATATACATGTTTAGATGTATATATACATATATATTTCTCCAAAGAAAAACACACAGATGACTAATAGGCAAATGAAAAAAATGCTTATATGAGGAATATAGAAAAGCAAGCATGGAGAAATATAAAGAATCAATACCAAATCAAAAGAAAGTTTAAAACTGAGTTTAAAACTAGTTGTAAAACTGAGGCACCCAGAGGTGTGGGGAAGAAAAAGAAAAAGGAGAGAGGGTCCAATGGACTGTGGTAGAGGAATGTGGTACCTTCTTGGTGATGGGGTGGTATGGTAACATACACCTGATTTGGTGGGAACCTATATTTATGAACCACATACACTGTTGTAAATAAACCAATGCTACTTTGAAAGAAAGAAATACTTAGATTCTAATGTCTTAAACTCTAGAGTGATATTAGGATAAGTTGTCTACCTGGAAACAAATCTTATCTTGGTCTCCTTTTCAACTTTGGAGCTATGGATTCATGAAACATCCCTGAAATGGCAGTGATATGCCCAGAAGTGGGAGAAGGAGCTATCAATGGAAAAGAACACTTTTGTAACAGAAGCTTGGTTGATCACAGAAGCTTGGGTGATCACTGAGAAAGTCACTTTCCATTTCTTGTGCTTCTGTGTCTCCATTTTTGTAGGAGAAAGTTAATCTAAATCATTATTGGTCCATCTAAAACAAAAGAAAATCTTATACAAAAATCTTATACAATCTTATACAAAAGAAAATCGTATACTCCAAACAAAAGAAAAGTTTATAACAAGTTCCATTATTTAACAATTTAAAAATAAAATTGGTTTAGTGAAAGTTGAGGACACAAACTTGAAGCTCCATGATTCAACCCTATTCAATGACTGTCAATCCTAAGGGGTGACTCAGCTTAAACAGTATGTAACCCCAGCATCATAAAACTGATCGACATGCAATTTTGGATAGGCATATCTTATTATATAAGCAGAGACATGACTGAACTGAACTCTGATATCTTGAAATTTGTTTTTCCACAAGTCAAAACATAGTGCCCCTTCCAAACCCAACTCTGAGAGGTCTCCAAAAACCTACATGCTTCATTCCCAGGCACTGTTATCCTCACTTAAGGGGTGCCTAGGGCATTGTGAGACCTCTTCTTGACCCAACTCTGTTCTGTCTCAGAAAGGAGAGATATCTCTTGCTATTCGATAAGCTTTTCCTCACAGGATTTATGGCCACCCACTCTGGGACCTGTAGGTCAAGGCACAAATGAAAAAGAAGGACTCCCTGGGAATTGCTAACAATTTAATGAGACAATCAGGATTTTGGCCCCAAGGTTAAATGCCTTTGAAGATTTCAGGTTATTTCGCAGGGAAAACATTTCTAGATGTGGTTATGACTCTCACTCCTACAGTACCCTAAATTCTAATCTCATTCCTCCTAATGAATCAAACATAACAACTCCTGGCACATCTTTCTCCCCTTTCTGGAGTATCATCTTTCCCACACTGAAAGAAGACTGGTTTTCTACAGGCTGCACAGAGAGACGGAGAGATGACAAGAAAAACAAACATAAAGCTAAAGAAAGAAGTGTTACAGAAACATCAAGTCCTATAATGATTCACAGAGGAAACTGTCCCAAACATAGGTTCTTGGGGAATTATTAAAGCACAGCCTGTGTGCTGATGTGAGGACAGCGGGGTTGAGCCTGATGGTTGAGATATATAGTTTCACTGCTATCAAGTCAACAATTCACAGACAAAAGGGACAGTACAACCTTCACTGAATTGACATAGTGGTTCATCCACTACTTACATGGTAAGAGCGGAATGTTAAGTGCTTTTTAACAATTGCTAAGCCCATTAGAGTTTTACATCATGGCCCTTTTGTCTAGTACCAAGTCTTAGGTAAATAAGTGTATGCATTGAAGTTAGATGGAGAAAATTATAGAACCCAAATTTCTCTCCACCTGGAAGTTCTAGGACAAAAACTACAAAAGAACTGTTTCTCAAGGGGAAAATAATGAGTTGAAGATAAATAGAGGTTTAGTTCAACTGCTCATGTGCCTGACATTTTCAGAGTTGCTGTGCTGGGATCAGATTCCTTAAAGCACTTAGAATTCCACAGCCCATCTGACCCAGTGCCATCCATAACAATTGATCATGGAGATGGACCCTGGAGAGGCATACTAATAACTTAGTTCCTAAATTGCCTTTTGCTAAGGGGGAGAATTTGGAGAGCAAGACTCATGCACACACTTGTTAAAAATTACATATTTATGATAAATGATTCATATATCATGTAAATAAGTTTATGGTAGGATTAACATGAGCCAGACCCATAGAAATCTTACTAATCTTCCACATTTGTGACAAAATCAATGTATCTGATAGAAACACAGTTTAGTTCCCTAAACAATATAATTGAGTAAACATTTTATTAGCCTGCATTTTATTGACTTAACCCCCCCCTTTAACTCACATTTCTGTTTGTTGACAGCACAGAAATAGCAGATGTTCAGAGCCCTACATCTGAGATTTTGTAATATCTCAAAATGTCTTTTGAATTCCTAAAGAAAAATCTTGTTCTAAATTCACTTTTAACTTTACATGTGTTTTATGGTCTATATAGGGTTAGCAATCTATCACTCACTGACCAACTCCAGCCTACCATCTGTTTTTGTAAATAATGCCCTATTAAAGCACAAGCACACTCTTACACTTACATGGTTGCTTTTGTGCTACGCTACAATGGTAGAATTGAGTGTTTGTGATGAAGAACATGTGCAAGGCAAAGCCTAAATTTTTGATCTTTTCTGGAATCCTTTGTCTACATTATTTTGAAAATTAGTGTTCTTGGCATGATCTGTCCAATCTGCAGCATATCAAAGCTTACTCAGCTCCTGAAAGTGGATCGAGTATTTTTTTTCCTCACCTATGTATTCAGTGATGTCATCTTGGCAGTTGGAAATTAACCATGGCCAGTGTAGTTACACCACTGAAAACATCAAATCCTGTAAGTCAGAACTTTATCTTATGGTTAAATTAATGCCAGGTGAAATTAATGGCTTCTTAGTGCTTATTTATTTAGACACTATTGCTTTACAATCCCATCAAATTAATGTTTTTGCATACTCTGGATAGATAGCTAGGAGTAGAATTGATGGAGCAAATAGATACATTTTTATACTTTTGAGAAATCACCATACTGTTTCCCACAGAAGCTGAACCACTCCATAATCCCACCATCATTGTATAAGGGTTCTTTCTTCTTCTCCTCAGCAATACTTGTTTCTGGACTTTTGATATTCTCACAAAACCATAGTGAGGTAGTATCTAATTATGGTTTTGATTTGCACTTCCTCAATGATAAATGATGGTGAACACTTTTTTCATCTGCCTTTGGAAAGATTTGTATGTCTTCCTTGGAGTAATGTCTACTTAACTCTTTTACCCATTATTTGATTAGATTACTTGTTTTCCATTTGTTGAATTGTATGAGTTCTATGTACATCTTAAATACCAGCCCCTTGTCAGATATGTGATGAGAATTTTTTTTCTCATCCAGTAGGGTGTCTTTTTCTTTTAGTGATATTTTCCCTTTACTGTGCAGATGTTTTTTAGTTTATAATGGTGACACTTTTTATATTTTCTTTTGTTTCTTTTACTATTGGAGATGAATCCACAAAGCTGTCACTGGTGTTTAAATTGTGGAGTGTTTTGCTTATACTTTCTTCTATGTATTTCATAGATAAAGATATTCCATCCAATTCTTTAATATATTTTGTTTTAATTTTTGTGCATGACATGACATGGTGGCCTAGTTTCATGAATTTTTTGTTTGGCTATTCACCTTTTGATCACCATTTATTGAAGAGGGTGTCCTTTGTCATAAGTTGAACATATCATTGTGGATGTATTTTGGGTTTGGGGGTAGCAAAAGAAGCAATCTGCGTTGGCCGGGAATTGAACCCGGGTCAACTGCTTGGAAGGCAGCTATACTCACCACTATACCACCAACGAGTCCAATGTGAATGTATTTTTGAACTCTTAATTTTATTCCATTGATCTGTGCATGTTTTTAACCCCAATATCAGACTGCTTTGATTATCATAGCATTGTAGCATAATTTGAAGTCTGGCAGTGCCATACCACCGTTCCTCTTCTTTTTTTATCAAGATAGTTTTGGTCTATCAGGGCTTTTGTGCTTCCATATGAATTTTAGTGCTATTTGTTTTGCTTTTTTCTTTTTTGGTATATTGCCACTGAAAAGTTGATGGGTACTGCTTTAATTTTGCATTTCTATTTGGGTAAGATGATCATTTTAACAGCATCAATTCTTCCAATCCATCAGCAGAAAATATATTTCCTTTTTTTGTGTCTATTTCTTTTAACAATGTCTCAAGTTTAATCCTGGGTATTTCAAAATAAACAAAACTCTAGCTAGACTTCTCAAGAAAAAAAAGTGTGATCTTAAATAACTTCAGAAACAAAATGAGAAATTACTACAGACATCTCAGAAATTCATACAATCATAAAAAATTACTATGAACATTTGCATACCAGTAAGTTCAACAACCTGGATAAGATAGACAAAAATGTTAGAAATATAGTCAATCATGACTAAATCAGAAAGAAATGCAAAATTGTAATAGATGGCAAGCAAAGAAATTGAAACAGTAATCACAAGTCTCCCACCAAAAACAACAACAAATATTCACTACCAGTTTTGTTAGTGAGTTCTACCAAACTTTCAAAGATGAAATTGATACCTATCCTTCTCAAACTCTTTCAAAAACTGAGATATAGGGAATACTTCCAAAAATATTTTATGAGACCAGTATTACCCTGAAACCAAAACCAGATAAAGATACCACTGAAGAAGAAAGTCACAAGTCAAATTCCATGATGAACATGGATGCAATTATCCTCAACAAAAGCTTAGCAAACTGAATCCAATAATGTAGTAAAAAGGATAATATACCATGATCAAGTGGGATTCATTCCAATAACTCAAAATGGTTTAACTGCTGAAAATCAATGAATATAATTCACACCAATCAAAAAGAAAAAAAAAGATAAAAATAATAAGACTTTATCGGTAGATGATGAGATATCTTTTGATAAGATTCAATACCCATTTTTGATGAAAATCATCAAAAATAAGGATAAATAGTGTATATCTTAACATAATAAAAGCTATCTATGACAAACCTACAGTTAACATCATTCTCAATGGTGTTTCCTTTAAGGCCAGACATAAAACTAGGATATCCACTTGAGCACTCGTACTCAGCATAATATTGTAAGACCTGACTAGAGAAACTAGGTGAAAGAAAGATAAAAGAAATTTGAATGGAAAAGAAGAAATAAACATCACTTTTTGCAGGAGACATGATAAATACTTGAAAGGCTCCACTAAAAAACAAGAGTGTAGGAAAAACATTGAAAAGTGAGGGGGAAATTCAAAATAGAAAGAAACAGAGAGAGGGAGCCCCAAATTCTGTGTGAAAATTATCCTGAAATTAGTGCTTTGTGCTGAAAATGGATTCAAAATAATATGTACAAAGACAAAAAGGATCTGAACTCAGATTGGAATGATTATGGAAGACATAAAATTTGAATGTGATCCAAATAAACCCAATTGCCAACTAAAACAAAAATTTCAGCACTTTTTAAAGGAATATAGTAAAACTAGAGTCTAACCGAAACCTGAGTCTAGATAACATAACATTCACAATGACTGAAACTCGATTCAAATTGTCACACACAAAATTAGGAAGTGAGAAGTAGTCTCATGTAACACAAATTACTGAGACCAACTCTGAGGTCATGAATATATTCAAATTATAAAACATTAAGAGCTTTTTTAAAGTAATCATTGCAAGTATGCTCAGTCACACAGAGAAAATATGTTAACAATTAATTGAATAATGTAAAATCTCAGTAAGGAAACAGAAGAGATATTTACTGCAGCACAATCTCTTCTACATCTACAGTGGACTTATTTCTAAATAAAGCTGTAATCTGAGATGCAGGAATTCAGAAATTCAAGATACAAATTCTTTGAAGGACACAATTCATTCTTCATAGATCTTTTTTTTTTTTTTTCATTTTCAGAAACAGCAATGGTGTATCATGTTTCAAATCTCTTTTCTACTTTCAAGAACCTTGTGTGATTACATGGAACTAACTAGCATGATTTCCCTTTGTAAAAACTTTGTAGTTGCATATAACACTGCATATTTACAGGTTCTAGGGGTTAAAACATGAACATATTTGGGGGAAAATTCTGTCTATCATATCAGCGTTCACTATGATGTTTTATCCATCTCATTTGTAACATGTTAGGGGAAAGAAGTAATAACAGCAACCATATCTAACAATGAACCTCTACTAAGTTCAAGTGAAATAAGCAAACAATGATTTTAAAAAAGTATTTAAAGAAAATTCACCATCCTATTCTTATGCTTGAAAGCATTTTTTCTAAAAAATAATCTGTTGAATATAAAAAGATTTATGTAATGTAAATCTAATATTTAAACTTTTACTTTCTTTATCTTATCCTTTCCAGCTGTCTTTGATAAAAATCTGTTTCAGTCATGAAAATTACAACTCTCTCAGGCAATTGGTTCACTGTACTAGGAATATACATCCTGAGATTTCCAAATCCTGCTCCTCTTTCTCTACTATCCTAGTCTCACAATTCAAAAATTCCTGTTTATTCTTTGGATCGTTGAGCTTTGTTTTTGAATATACTCCCCCCAAAACCCTAAATTAAATCAGGCCTCTAGACTGTGAACTTGATATTTTTTGAGTAGGTAGATGAGTTATGTATTTTTCTCTAGTCTCAGTAAATATACTTTGTTGGCCTTAGAACATTGCCTCTTTTCAATGCTTGATTCCAGAGTCTGTAAAAGGAGAAATGTCTGTCTTGTTTATCACTGTATGCACAATGCTTTAGCTCTAGTAAGTTATCACTAGTAAATTGTGGTTTTCCAGCAAATGTTTATAAAAGGAATCACTAAATACATAATTAAATGAATTGTGAATGAATGAATTAATGGATGGATGGATGAATGAACAAATAAATAAGGAAAGTTAGCATTATCTTAGGATCAGAAATCAAACTTGTGCCTCCCACTGCTAGTGTAGTTCTTACCGGTTTTCTCATATCCTGAATGTCTTTCCTATGAGGTACTTAGTCCATATTTCTTACCTTAAACAACTTCTTAAAATATCCCCCCTGGGCCAGAAATCTGTGTTTCCTGCCTGATCTATTCAGGCCTGTCTCATTCTAACTTCTTGGTTGATAAATCAAAGTTATCTTTCAGAACCATCTTCTACAGCCAATTTTCTGGTTCTGGACCATTCTAATCAACCATATTGAATTAATCACACCTCATCTTCAATTATCCCAGGATAACTTTGAAAAATAACAACAAGCAAAAACAGAATTTACACATTGCTACTCCGTGACAAGATATCTTTGCTAGAGTTCTTATTTATTTTTAACCTTTTCCTTTAAGCGTTTCAACTGCCTCATATTACATCCTATTATAACCTATTATTATAATTGTTCACTGAATAAATAAAGAAAATCACAGGATTTTCCCCTAATATAAACACAATGAATATGTGCTAGAGACAGATGTAGGCTCTAGCTGTGCAGCTGCAGCTCACACAGAAATACATGGGGTGGGGAGATGGCAGGAAGATCCAGTTTTAGGAAATGACTGACAAAACCACAAATAATCATTCCAGGGTAATCATGGTTCAGGGGCTGTTCCACATAATTGTTGGCGTGGCTGCCTATGAAGATGTGATTATAGGACAGCAAAGTCCATGCAGCTGGACTCACAATGGAGTAGAATTCTTTGTAGGAAACGGGTGAACTACTGCCAGCTCCAAGATCTAAGGTAAATGAGAACAGAAATAATAGATTTATTTTCTGTTTATGTTCTCATGTAACCACATTTCTATTACCGAGGCTGAGTTAGACAGTTTGAATAAAAGTTCAGATCTCTGGTTTCTATGAGCACTCTAATTAAATAAATCTGGTAAGGAAATGGGGTGATCTCCACCTGCATCTCAAGAGTGAAAAAAATCACATGGTATTAGTGTACCTCATCATTAGACCCCATCAGGTACTTGAACTAGGATTAATTTGGAGTCCAAGTTTGATGTGAACATACTAGAAAGGAACCCTTGACTGGGGAAAAGCAGCAGCCTCGTTAGCAGTCTATTATAGAGCTTTAACACTTAGCCAACAGTTCCTTATTTAAGGGTCTATAGACTTGGGAATTTTTTCTATTGCTTCAATTACATCAGAACAATCAAATATCTTTGAAATGTCAAAGTTCAGATTCCTTGTAGACCCACTGAAGTCTAATTTTAACAGGATTTCAAATACACACTAAAGTTTCAGAAGTCTTTCTGAATACTACGCGTGGATGAGTTTTGAATGACCCAAAATTTCTGGTAAAATTTTATGCAATTACCAAATAGAAAGAACATAACTTTCATGTGAACTTCAAAGGTCTTTGGGGCCCCAAAATGTTTAAAATATCAGATTATAGACTTTGTAATCAAAAGTGATCTGACTTTTGATGACTCATACCATCTAACCACAACCTTTCCTTAAAATATTAAAAAACAAACTATGAACTATGAACTAGTTCTCAGACAATACACTCCAAAATTGCTACTATGTAAGAAAATCACAGCAAAAAGTTCTTCAGATGTGCCTTTTATTATTATTTCCCCTCATCTCCCTGCTTTCATCTTTGTGCAGTTGAATCAGTACATGTTCCCAGGTCCAACTGCATTCTAAGTCTGAACTACCTTTACAAGGGTAAGTAATATATAAGAATCTCAGAATCGCATCTGCAATAACTTTCACTACCAGCGGACCTACAATCTTGGAACCAGATTTGAGTCTCAAATATCTCTAAATAAAAGTTACAGCATTTTCTATCTACCTTCTTTTCCTCCTTCTATGTGGACTACTTACTATATAGCACATATAATTCTTCTACCATAAAGCCAGCAAGCAATAAATGTTCACTTGTTTTATTTTCTTTAAATTAAATCTGAACTCCAAGCTCCCAGTTCTCTGAGGTAGGAAGTAATCAAACTTTGGCCTATATTGTATTCCTTCAAATATCCTAGACTGTGCAAAGGCCCTGCGTGTCTTATAAGAAGAGCAAATTAGGCAAGGGCCTTCCTGTTGGTTGGCAAGTCTAATTAGCTCTGAGATAACTACTGACCCAGTCTGCCTGGTCACTTTGAGTTTAGTGCTATGCTTCTTCCACACTAAATGAAGGAAAGGAAATTTACACAAAGCTGAGAATTCTGGGGTCTTAGACTCAGCTTCTCCATATGAATCATGGGCAGCCTGTAGGAACTATTATGGTACCACCAGTTACAGGTAAAGGTTATTACAATTTTGCTCACTCTAGGCTTTTCTTTGTCCCTTCTCTAGGTCTGAAGATTTTTTGTTTCGTTTTCTGGGGTTTTTTTGCCCATATTTCTTCCTGTTACTTCTTATTTTGGTCTGAATATTTGTGCTCCTCAAACTTCATATATTAAAACTCTAACCCCCAAGGTGATGATATTAAGAAGTAGACACAGTTGGAAGAGATTAGGTCACAAGGGCAGTGCCCTCGTGAATAAGATTGGTGTCTTTATCAAAAAGGAGGAGCTCTCCCCTGTGACTTCTGCCATGTGAGGTTACAGTGAAAAGATGGCCATCTATAAAGCAGCAGTGGACTCTCACCAGATACTAAATCTGCTGACACCTGATCTTGGACTTTCCAGCTGCCAGAATTGTGAGAAATAAATTCATGTTGTTTACAGCCATGTAACACATGGTATTGTCTTATAATAGCATTTAGGCCATTTAGGGACCAAGATACTTCAATCCTTACCTTCCTTCCTTTCATTTCCCTGCACATTTTCTACTAACTCCTCTTCTAAAACACTTTATGAAAAATAAAGTAAAACCAGAAAAGTGATTATTACAGGCAAATTTGGTCTTGACATGCCATAAAATGTACTTAACTCCAGGAGAACACAGAGTCTGAAAACTTACCATAAATAGGGAGGATAAAAGGAAAGTACAAGGGAAATGTGGCATAAACTAAAATCTTTTAAAAAGTATTCCCTTAACTTTGTCTCGGTTCCAGAATGCTATTCCTCAGTTTTGTTACAACCTTGAAGACAGAGACAGTGCCTTCCTCTAGAGTAATGGTTAAGCTTGCTTAGGTCCCTAAGCCCAAAATTCCTATCCAGTAACAAACCCTCTGCATGTGCAGATCATATCTGACTCCGTATTACCCTGTGGTAACTGAATACCAAGGAACGTAATGCAAAGGCTGACTCTTATGTTACTATTTCTATGAGAAATAGTCTTTCATCTCAGATGCAGGTATCTCCTGTCTTCTGTAAGCATCCTTGACACTGCAAAAGGTTAATTTGTCAGCATGAGGGTAGAATCTTTGGCCTGTACAATTTTTGGCAACCCTGTGCCCTGACTGCTGAATGGAACACCACCCCTCAATCCATTAGCAATGTTTACCCCAAACAAATCTGGCTCTGCCAATTCCTTACGCACACAGTATAGAATCTGCCAACAGTCTCTTTAAGGGTCAGGGCCAGACTTCCACAGATGTCTATCCCAAATCTTGAGGCAGACTATAATCAAGTTCTTCTCATCTTCTCAATATCCTAGAAAACCACTGAGGATCCAGAATATAATATATCTCAACCAAACTATATTTTGAAAAAGTCCCAAAGTTAACTGTATAAATAGTGATTATGTATTTTTCCATATACTTAGTAGTATTTAAGTGTGCATTTTATTCTTCTTTGGGAATGAAAGATACATTAGGATGGTAGCATTAAATGGCATTTTTATTTATTTATTTTATTTTATTTTTAATTCTTTAAATCACAAACTCGGTAAATGGTCTTTGGGATATCTCCCCCACCACCCTCCCTCAGTTGCCCCCTCCATTCTCTCATACCCCACTCTTTGTTGTTTGCTAGTCTGTGTTAAGTCCTTTAGTCTCTTTCCTGTGATAGTGTTCTTTTAAATGGGTGAAGGACTATGTTCTTGGGACCAGGTGAGCCTTGATGGTATGTTTTCAGTCTTAAGCTTGCATTGGGCAACCAGTCTACTTTTATTTGTGGTCTTTCCAAGCTTTCTCGTTGGAGGCTGTCTTCTCCAACTCCATCTCTGTTGTTTGACTGCTTTACCTTATGGTTCTGGCATCATGTTTAGGGGGTCTCACCCCCAGCCAGTGTCAGTGAAGAAGTTTCTCTGTGGATACAGGCAGTTGAGTTTGGTCATTGTAGATGATCTCCTCTGCCTCAGTTTGCAGCTTTGCTGTGGGGTGATGTCCCAGTCTTTGGCTTTCCTTTCCTCTCCTGTAGTGTGGGGAGGGGTGCCTTACTCTCCCAGAAGGCAGCTCCAAAATGAGGTCTTGGGTTTTCCAGACCTGGCGAGCTGATAGGTGCACTTCATGATACTGTGTATCTATAGATGTTTCTCCTGTCTCACCTGGATTGGTTCTATTGATTGTCCATCGGCTGTGTCCAGCTCAGGTTGTGGGCTGGATTTTTACCTGGTCCCTCACTCGTTTTGCGATGGGGTTTGTGTTATGTATGTTCTTGTTCCTCCTGAAGATTAGCTGGAGAGTGATGAAATGGAGCACCCCCCCTTGTGCTCCCTTGTGCCCCCACCCCACCTCCGCTCATCCACACTAGTACCTTCCTGTGTGGGGGCAGGGCCCAGATGTCTTTGCATGTACCATTCCAATCCCCCCTTGGGCTGGGCCTGGGACAAATGCCTCGGCCTATCTGGGCTGTAGATGGCTGCTGTGCAATAACCCCATCTGTCCCCCCTCCTGGGCTCTCCAGACTGGGGGCAGGGTGGCTTACCCCAGGGTCTTCTCTGCCCTTGCTCTCTGCTGGCTAGGGGTAGAATGGTGGGAACCCCGGGTCACATGGAGGCCTCCAGGCTGACCCTCCTACCCCCAGTGGTGTGCAGCTGGCCTGCACGCCCCTGTGCCCTCCAGACCTAAATGGCATTTTTTAAACAGAGCATTTTCTATACTCAAATTTGACCCTCTTCTTTGATATTTTCCTATTCATCCCCAGGTTCTCCTTCACCTCTCCTCATTTTTTATGATCCAAATGGGTCATTGATCATAACAGCTCTCTTCTTGCTCATGCACAAAACTCTAACTATCCTTTGAAAGAAGCCATAACTATATTCTATGGCTCAGGGCACTTCCCAAGCTGTGGCTTCCTTCTTCCTTTTCAGTTGAAATATTTTAAACCTGTGGCTCACAGGTTTTCACTCCTCAGTCTTTTAGATACCAGTCATATGACACATGCGTGTATACACAAACATGTATTATTCACACCTATTTATATAATATACAAAAGAGCACATTGATGTGCATGGTTCAAATGATAATAATAAAAGCCATGTGCTCAAAATTCAGCTATCAATGTATTAAAAGTTAACGTGTGTAATTTTATCCAGTTCCTATCCTACCTTATAGATAATTGTTATCTGTCTCCTTGTTACTGCTAATAGATTTGCTTCATCTTTGCATATATTCCTAAAAAACATGTGGGTTTAACTTTCATGATCTGGAGTTTATGTGAATATAATCCCTTGTGTTATTCTGTGACTTTCTCCTTGCAATGTTTATAGTAATAATTATTATTATTGTTGAATAGGTGATTATATTTTATTCATTCCTATTTGCTAGTTAGATTCTTGTTCTCTCTCCAGCATCTTTAGGCAATTGATTTTATTGCTATTTCTCCCTGGCATTGATCCCAGACATAGATTCATACTTCACCCTCAGCATTATGCTCTTTAGAACTGGAAACAGTCCTATTTCTTCCTCCTTTCTAGTGCTGATCACCATGATATTCTACCCAAATTTAAGTTCAACACCAAAAACCTGTATCTTCTTGTGAGACTCATGCAGGGTCTTAGATATTTACTGCTCAGGAGATTATGGGTACTCACTGTAATATCCACACAAGGTGATAAAGGGTACAGGAGCTGCTTATAATTCCTTCGATTCCTTTCCCTCTACCTCATGCAGGATGTATAAGTTAGAGGTATTCCAGTGACACATCATAACAAAGCTACTTATGGCTCAGCTCATCCTATCACCCTAAGTTCAAATAAGGAAAACAGAAAAACAAAACTGATAGTGGAGTCAACATACAAACTGGAAAAAGACCCAGAAATGGTCAAAAAAATAAAACTATCCCATAGAAATTATTTCAAGAATCTAAAATGTATCCTAATATTGAATTTGAGAGGGGATGAACTAATTATAAAAAGAACACTTCATGCTTTCATGTGAAAGATTCTTTCCTTCTGTACTCGTAATTCCCTCTCACTCTCTTCTGTTCTTCACATCACATCCATGTGCACAGAGTAGGCAGATTACTTAGTAAGATGCCACTAGATTCTACACAACTAAATTAAGCACTCTCCACCCTCCATTCACTATCTTTTCTGTTGAGTTTACTGGATTTTATCTGAGCAGAATGCAATGATTTTCTATGCAAGTGTACAATGGTGTATGTAGGTGGGGCATTAGAGCTATAGAGAAGCTATGGGATGTGTTCAGCAAGTGGGAAAGTTGCCACTGGATAAGGACAATGCCAATAATTTTGTTGGAGTTTGATACCATATGTGAGATTAGATAAAAAGACTCTTCATACTAACAAAAACCTGGGACAGTATGTCTCTACTACAATGTGCAAGCTAAAATTCTGACTCTAAATTCCAACTTAAGTGTTAAGTCTGACCTTTCCTTCGTTTAATTTTATAAGATTTACATAAGCCAACTTTTGTCAGTGATTGAACTTAAAAGATCTAGAGAACATATTATTTAGTGTTAAGGCTATTTTTGAACTTTAAGAAAAAAATCCAAATAAAGAAACAACAGTTCACAGGAATTCCTAGTATACAGTGTTACCACTTCTAACCCTTCTTTCTGAATTTCAGACCCAAGTCTCTATGATAGAGACTCTGAAACCTAGGGAGGAGGATAGAGGAAACATAAAGACTTGAGTCTCTATGACTAAGCCCTGCTTCTATCATTGACTACCTGTATCACTTTGGGAAAAACTCTCTGAATACACACATCTTTGAGAGGCAGTATTGCATAGTGACTAAGAGCAATCACTCTAAAATTTGAAATTTTGAAGTATTAAGTCATTTTGTATTAAAATCCCAGCTTCTGTTCTTTATAGCCATCTGTAAGGTAGGTAACTGTGGAGATTCAGTTTACTGACATATAATATGAGGGAAGAAATATCACTAGTAATTATAATTGGGTCATTAGTTACATTGAATAAATATGAAGTATTTTGTCCACACATTAATGTACCCTCAATGAATGTTAGTTATTATTATTTTAGCTATAATTATAGTCTTCATCTGAAAAACAAAAAAAGAGATTCAGGGTATTATGAGAATGTACAGATAATTATATAAATACTTATTTTTATTTTGTTGTGTTGATATACTCAAAGGGATTTGAGTATATACAGCACATAATAATTTCTTAGATAACTGTTAATACATGTTGTGTGACTGTCATATTTTGAACTTCATCAAGTTCTGCTTCAATCTTATCTTTACCTACTCTAATTATCCTTTTTCCCTTGTCTTTTCTCCCTCCCCATCATCTGTCCAATAGGAATCATATTTTCTTATGAGGTCATGGTTTAATTGTTCTCACATATTTATTTTTCAAAAAATAGTAACATCAACAGGAATGGTTCATTGACTCTAAGTAAATCATTTTCTCTCTCTAGTCTCACTTATCAGGCAGAGTTTATTAGTCCTAGGTTTCCTCACACAACCTATAGTTGCATTTTCTATTAGCATCAGTCAGATTAACTTATTTGCTAAACTGAATTGAGTCTGAGACAGATTCCGGAGCTATGATAGTCAGGTAGCTTCAAAACTTTACACAATGTTGGCCCTAAATCAGGTGAATAACTTCTATATTCAAGGAAATAAACCAAAAGTCAGACTAAGAGTTGTTTATACTTTACTATAAAAATTAGCTGCAAATGGTCCCAGGAAAAACGACTTCATAATAATAAAAATCTTGATCTCATGATTTGTGGAGACAAAAGAAGATTCTAAAAAAAGATAAACTTTCACCATTTTCCCACAAAGAAGCAAGTTAAAAGAGTTACTTCAAAGTCCTATATCTAAAACTCCACAGTGCACAAACTATTAGCCTATACATGAAGCTCTTACTTAGACTATGTCTCAATTTGCTAGCTAAGCATTTTATCAATTTTTTATGAGCCTCTGCATACTGCATTTTATTAAGAGATGTAGCTGAGATTTGACTTAATCAATTGCTCCAGTAATCTGGTTCCCTCTTCACTGTCAATGGAACACACAGATTGTTGCAGAAATGTCACTGGTGAACTCTAACAAATAAAAATGGAATTTCCAGGTCAATTGCTTAATAACTAAAAATACCGAGATCATGATGAGAGGGAAATACAGGTAATATCTAGAATCCTGGTAAAAATATAAAGGAAATGAAAAACACATACTTGAATTATTAACTAAATTAGAAAAGGTCCAGTTCCAGTGTCAAATATTAGAGGTTAAGTAAAAGCTTTAGATGGAAAAATATCAACCCTATTATCACCTAGTGACATATAACTCATCACTATAAAAGAAGAAATAAAAGAAGGGAAAAGACATTATCATCCTCTGTTGTCCCGAATAACCTAGTAGGCTCTGAAGTAATTTATTCACTGGAAGAATATATTAAGGACTCTAATCATTACTAATTTGGGATTTTTAGTTTGAAAGATTTAGAAAGGTAGAAAAAAGAGCGATAGGAACTACATAATAACACTTGTTATTTTATGCTATAACAGACAAAGAAAATATAATAATTACATTTTTTTAAATAGAGTGGTGTTAAGGAAAATTATTGGAAACCAAGACCTCTCCCAAAATTTTATACCTTTTCTATTCAACTCACCTGTACCTCTAGCTCAAAAGTACCATCAGTGTGATCCTCCAGTGTGAAGTCCAATGAGTCTGTGATATTTTTTGCCCTGCTAGGATAGGTCTTTTTTAAGAGGAACATTATTCCCTGGTGCATGCTTCAAAGTGGATTTCCCCTCGAGTAGTACATCCATGCTACTGCTCAGTTCTGTATTCACTCCATCCAAATGTCAGAGAATCAATTTCTTGATTGGTGAAGGAAAGTTCATTACCCATTTGTCTGAATCTTTAAAGGAGCAAAGTTAATATAATAAAAAACTGTAAATATCTGTGTCCTCTTTCTCTAGATTTTTCCCCATATTTTTAATGTTTGACAATTACAAAATGGTAACCTCCTTTGGAGTTGGCTGGGATTTAATGTCATTCCTGCAGGTATGATCCCTGCAGGTCTGTATAAGGAGAACTTAATAAGGAAGATAAACCCAAGCCAAGATTTTCCACCACAGCAGTATTGATAATAAAGTCAATTTTTATGTATCTGTTAATAACTCTACCTTTGTCCTGCTATTGAAATGGAAACTGAAAGAAAAGTCTCTTAAAAGAGATTCTTCATACAAAAGGGAACACAGAATGACTACTGAATCAGCAAAATGAAGGGATTATGAAGTATTTGTCAACACAGTTAGACTTATCTCATTTTTTTTGATACGACAGTATGTATTATTGAATCATTTCATGATGCCTGACATTCTCTGATACTTCCATTTTACTATCTCTACCAATCTAATTTCAATTTCACTGACCTTTTCTTCTTCCAGCTCAAATTTACTACTGGGTCTGCTAGTGTACTTTTTAATTTCAGTTTCTAGGTTTTATAGTTTCAGAATTTCCATTTGTTTCTTTTAAAAATGTTCTACTTCTTCTCACCACTGCTTTTAAGTATAATACTGCAAGTCCTAGCTAGAGCAATAAAGCAAGAGAAGGATATACAAAGAATCCAAATAAGGAGCGAAATAAAGCTATCACTGTTTGCAGATGACATGATAATTTATGAAGAGAACCCTAAAAAAAAATCTACAGAAAAACTAATGAAAATATAAAACGAGTTCAGTAAGGTAGCTGACTATAAAATCAACACACAAAAATCAGTCACTTTCTTACATGCAAAAAAAAAAATCAGTCTGAAGAAGAAATTAAGAAAACCACTTCATTTACAATTGTACCAACAAAAATTCAATACCCGGGAATAGACAAAAGACATGCAAGACCTATACAAAGAGAACCATAAAACATCATTAAAAGAAATAGAAGAAGACACAAAGAAATGGAAAGACAATCCCTGCTCTTAGATTGGAAGAATCAACATTTTCAAAATGCCATCTTACAAAAAGCAATCTACAGACTCAGTGTAATTCCAATAAAAATCTCAATGACATTCTTTAAAAAAATTAGGACAAATACTATTGAAAGTCATATGGAAAAATAAAAAACTACAAATGCCCAAATCTCTCCTAACCAAAATAAGAGAGAATGGAGGGGTTGCACACCCATACTTTAAATTATACTACATGGTAGTATAAGACAGTAGTGGCACTGGAATAAAAACAGGCTTACAGACCAATGAACAGAATTGAAAGTTCAGAAATAAAGCCATACATATACAATCAACTAATCTATAAGAACGGGCACAAAACATACAATGGAATAAAGATAGTCTTTTCAACAAATGGTGCTGGGAAAACTGGACTGCTACATGCAAATGAATGAATCAGACTATACCCTCATACCATGTGCAAAAACCAACTCAAAATGGGTAAAAGACTTGGATGTAAGACCTGAAATGATAAGATGTATAGAAGAAAATATAGGCAAAACACTCTAAAACTTACACTTTAGAAACATTTTTCAGGACACATCTACAGATTTTTTCCTAAAAAAATGAAGGAAAACATAAACAGTTGGGACTACATTAGCCTAAAAAGCTTCTGTACAGCAAAAGAGACAATAACCAAAACAAAAACAAACCCAACTGAATGGGGGTGGGGGGGAGAAGTGCCCTCCATACAACTGACAAGGGTCTGATAACAGATCCAAAAGGAACTCACACAAATTAATAAAAACAAAATAAAAAGGCCAGTCAAAAAAATGGGCAAAGAACTAAAAAGACACCTCTCAAAAGAAGAAGTGGACAAAAGACATATGAAAAAAATGCTCAACATCACTAATAATCAGGAAAATGCAAATCAAAACCAAAATAAGATATATTCTAACTGGCATGTGGAGAGAAAGGAATACTTTTACACTGCTAAAGGAAAGCAAACTGGTCCAGTCACTATGGAAAACTGTGTGGAGGACCCCCCCAATTACTGAAAATGGAACTACCATTTGATCCAGCAATCCCACTTCTGTTAATTTACCCAACAGATACAAAAACAGTAATTCAAAAGGACACATGTACTCCTATATTTATTACAGCACTATTTACAATAGCCAGGCTATGCAAACAACCCAAATGCCCCCAAACAGAAAATTATGGTATATGTACACAATAGAATATTATTCATCAATCAAAAAAAGACAAACAGGTCATCTGCAGCAACATGGATGGAGCTAAAAGGAATCATGTTAGTGTAAATAAGCCAGAAAGAGAAATACTGTATGGTCTCACTTATATGAGGGATATAGAGATAACAGGCAAATGGACAAGAAAAATTTTAAACTCAACAGAAATGAAGACTAGAACAAGAGAGGGGGAGGAGAGTAAAATTGGGGGAGGGATGGGCACAGGAGATTAATACAGTTCATGGGTGATAAATTGGAAGAAGCTTAATGTAAAAAAACACATATATAATAAAATTAAAGTAACAATAATCAATAAAATATCTAGTTCTTTACTGATATTCTCTATATGATGAATTATGGCCCTATACCTTCCTTTAAATCTTTAAATATTTCTTTTAGATATTTTTATAACAATAATAGCTTTTTTAGAAGTTTTATCTGCTGTGTCTGACATATTGTCCTCTCAAGGAAGCTTTTAAGCTTGCTTTTTTCCCTTTACAGATCTCAAAACATGCAGTACTCTACTGGAAAAAAAAATGATGTTCTAGTAAATGAAATGAAAATCTAAATGAATGGAAAATCTAAATAAATAGAAATCTAAATGAATGGAAGGACAACTCATGAATCATAAATTTTAATGTTGTTAAAGTGATATTATTCCCCAAAGTGATCTTCTGACTCAGAAAAATATCCCATATAAATTCCAGTGTATTTTGCATAAATTGATGTCAGTACTGAAATTTATGTGAAACAAAATGGAATCCAGAATGTACATGACAGACTGACTCACTCTTTTCAAAACTTTCTGCATAAGTACACAATTCAAATAGTATGTTGACATAAAGATCAATGGAATAGATTTAATAGTCCAGAAACAAATGTTTATATTTATAATCAAGTGATTTTTCAACAAGTGTGCTGATAGTATGTAAACAATTTGTAAAAATAGTCTTTCAATAAGTGGTGTTTGGGTGACTGAAGTTTCAGATTCAATAAATAAAGTGAATTTGGATCCCTATCTCAACCATACACAAAAATTAATTCATAATGGAATAAAATATAATAATTAAAAGTATAAAAATTTCACAAGAAATAGAAAATCTCCTTGAATTTGTTTAGACAAAGACTTCATAGACATAGGACCTTATGTTCAAACAAAATAATAATAACAGTAAACCAAATTTGATCAGTAATTTTGTGGATCAAGTGATAGTACCAAAATGATAAAAAAGACAACACATAAAATGGGAGATTATGTTTTCAGATTATACATCCAAGAAGGACCACATATCTGCGTTATATACAGCTCGATAAATAAATCAAATATAAGTAAAAACTATAAAAGACATTATTCAAAGAATATATACAAGTTACTAATATACAACATGAAAGAAAAACTATTCAATATCACTAGTCACTAGGGAAGTGTAAATCAAAACTATGAGATAACACTTCACACTCACATGAATAGATATTCATAGCAATGTTATTCTTAGCAAGAAAAAAAGTGCAAGCAATCAAAATATAAATCAACTTAAGAAGGAATGATACCTCAATCAAACAAATTTTAAAAAATTAACTACTTTTCAATGATTTTGAAACATTTCTACGAATTATTAGTTGTATTTATAAGTTTCTAATTTGGATTTTTTTTCTTTTTTAAATTGATTACACATATACACATTTACATCACTGCCTATCCTGTGGTTCTCCCACCACCTTAAAACCCATGAACCATCTTAATCTCTTGTGCCCATCACTTGCCTCATTTTAACAGACTATTGAGGGAACGGTATGTCCTGAATGAACTTCACCTACTAATGTTTTATGGAATTCATCTCCACTTCCATGCCAAAGAGATCCCAGGCAACTAGGACTACAAACTACCATCATGCCTTGGATTTGTCATAACTCTTGACTTCTTGAAAGAGGGACAGCTAGTAACTGAAGATGGAGTGAAGCAGCCACACCTGAGAGAAAAGGAAGGATACATGAACTGGAGGAGACTTAGTTTTGGATGTCTTCAACATGCACCTGGGGTTCCAACTTAGGTAGCATTACCAGTAGGATGTATTGACCAATTAGTCTCTCTGTACATCGGTTCACTCTTGAGCAACCCTGCTTTTAACTTCCCATGTAAATAAATCCTTTATTAACCTTTCTGTGTGTGCCTGCCCTTATGTCTTGTTCCTTTTTTTTTTTTTTTAAAGCACATGGGTGAGGATTTTTATAAGTGTGCAGCTGAGGCCATCCCATTTCCCTTTGGATTTTTCCTGTAACAAGACCACATATTGTTGTGTAGTTAAAATATATTTGCATTATTCTCTATGCATCAGTTGGGTATCCTAGATAAAGGTAATTGAAATGCATTCCTGAGACAAATTACAATTTAGTCATCATACTAAGTAGAGATAGTCAAATCTATTTTACCGCTGATTTCTATTCCCATATTTTTCTACAAGCGTGTAGTAACAGATTGTTAGCACATTGCTTAACAGTCTAAAACTTATTTTGTCAAAATCATACTATTCAACTTGTCTTTGTCTTTTTTCCATTGTCTGCCTATAATAAGAAAATGCAAGCTACCCAACACAGTGGTAAACACAGAGCACTTATTCATTTAATAGATGTTGTTCTTATGTATAAGCAATACCACTTGCCCATTCCTATTCTGAGTTAGAATCATTCAAATGGTTTCTGTAAATTTGGCAGAACTACATTTCCTTTTTATTCTGATTAGTTGGTGCTGCTGAGACTCATTTAGTTACTATATGCTTGTTTCTCCTATAGGTATAGAGGGAAGAGACACTACTCCTTTCAATAATGTACCTGCTACACCTTTTAGATTTTTGAGTTCCAGTATGACACAGGAACAGCATGAGTTTTTTCACTGCTTGAAAAGGGAAATGCTCTAATTGTACTTCAAATCTGCTCTTTTAAATGACTGGCCATCCTTTATTGCTTAATATTTTAAGAAAATAGGAAAGTGCTCCAACTTCAAAATAGTTGTTTCCTTTTATACCATGCCATTAGCACCTACATTTAGAAATCTTCAGAAATTTTAAGATGACAATGACATTAAAAAACAGAAAGAAAGGAAAACAGTTTATAGATAACACTTCTCAGATGTTTGGTATAATCAAAGAAATGTAGATATTGATATACCCCAGAGCATGTCATGTTCTTCAAATATAAAGACAGGATTAGCAGTATTTCTTCATCTGAAAAATAGAATTTATAGTGTTTGCTCCCTTCAATCTAATGGGAGTGTTGAGAGAAGTTCACTCAAGGAAAGCTCTCTGTGCTATTCAGAAAACTAAACACAAGGCATTTGAAGACTCTGTTGTTCCTTTCAAAGAAAATAAACCTTTTATGCAGGGACTAGAAAAATTCTTGTCCTTATCCATCAGTTATATCACACAGGTAAAAAGGGATGACACTAATAAAGACATTGACTAAAGGAAGAATATATAAGCAATTCGCACAGACATTAAACAGTTATGAAAATTAAAGCTCCTGCTCTGCTCACTCCCTTGTTTCCCAAATAAGGTTATTTTCACTAAGGAAAGAAAACACAAAAGAAAGCCCTTTGATTAGTGGGGTAGACTTTGAGGCAGTTTTTGGCACAAATGTACTCTTGTACCCATCTCAGACAATGGTTTTAAATTATCCCACTCATTGCAACGATATTCATATGGGCCAGAGAGGGCTATGCAGAAATGCACGAGTGGTTTGAAATAGAATACATGGCCCATGGAAATACTACTGATGAATTCCATACAGTCAGGGCAGATGGCCTACAGAACAGAAGTCAAAGCAGTGACTGACAGAAAGACTGAATATTGATCAGACTTAGCACCACTCAAGTAGGAAGTGAGCTATCTAATATCAATGATTCTAGGTGACACTAATTGTCAGGTGACAAAACAAGTTAATCAAGGCCAGAACCTGAGCAGAGACATGATACGAAGCACTTCTTTGTTGCTGTGTTATTGTCAAAATCTAGTAAACAGATCTTGAATGGGTAACAGTAGAACCTCAAGACATTATTAAATATATGTTATTTTGACTATACATTACATTTTACATCATTGCTCCTATTTAATGGTGTGTGTGTGTTTAGGGTTGCCATTAAGAATGTTGAATTTAAGCATTATTAAAGAGAAGAATTCAAATTGATTGGAACTGATCATGATCACCATTGAAAGATGAGACTAGCTAAAGTTGCCCATTATAGGATGGAATCAGAACATGGATCAATTCTTACAAAAGCATTAATCAATTGCAACAATTGTTCTTTATAGTTGTATGAAGGAATTAATGATTTAACAAAGATAGGATTTTCCTAAATGTAAAAATCATTCTGTATAATTTATACCTCTGTGGGAGAATCTGTCTTATGGAATAACATGTTCTTCATCATGTAAAGTGCTTAAATAGAAACAGGATGGTAATTTATCAGGCATGATGCTGAAGGGGTCATGTATAGGGGAGAATGTTCTCTCAATCACCGAGAAATATTTATTGAGTGCTAACTATTAGAATGGTAGATAGGCTTCTTGTGGCATGCCAACTCCAATCAATTTGCAAAGTTATTCTAGGGCAATAGTAAGAGGCACCAACTCTGTAGAAAAGACAGCCATAATAGATTAGTAATGCTTGTCACAGAATCAGAACTGGAGAGAAATAGATTAATCCTAGGTGCTTGTATTTTTGACCTAGCAGTTTCCAAGTACTGTTAGATACCAGGACTATAACAGTAATAACAGGAATCGTTCTTGATTCCATTTAAGAAAACAAACAAATTTCTGTGAATTTATACCAACTGGTTTTCTAGAATTACATTGGGAAGTGTTTATTCTAATAGCCTACTACTAAGACTCTTATTAGGGGTAAGTTGAAATAAAAAATTCCCAAGTATGAAATAAATGAGCAAGAATGTCTACTATAAATTTAGAAAATTTCTATGGCATCATCAGGAGCCTTGCAATGCCATGTCCTTCCTGAACACCAGTGATCATCTTATTAGGTTAAGGTCAATAGCCATGGTATTACCCAATGAGGGAGTCACTAAATCCCGGAATATATTTCTGTTGTTAACTGTGGGTCAGAAACAACTATCTCAAGGATGTTTTGTTTTGTTCTGAAGGAAAAAAAACTTCAAGTTGCAGTCATGGGAATGAAAATGCTGGCATGACATGTCTAAGAGAAAATACTCCTTATTAATTTAAACAGTGATGGGAAAAAGTACTGATGAGAAAATAACGGCTGAATACAGTAGTCTTGATTAGGAATTGGAGCCACCTGGCATGACAACACCCAGCAAAGAATCTATTGCCTGGTGAAGAGGTACATAGTTGGGGCTGCTCATAGGACAGGTTTCCCAAGATGTCATGATGATAAGAAATTAAGCAAACTTGGAGAGGGTCTGGGATGATGTCTGGAGCATTGACAAGTATCTAAGATTGTCAGTGAAAAAACTGAAAGTCTTCCTTTCCGGTCCTCTCCTTACATGCTTCAAAAGTGCAAGTAAGTCTGTTTCTATGAAGTGAAATTCTTTCATGAGTAGCTTTCCAAGCAAACTACTCATAAAAACAAAAGATATTAAATGTATGAGAAGTCCCACAGGAAATGGTCTAGGGTAGACACTATTTCACAGGGGTGATTGGATGCTAAGCAGAACTGGGCCAGGCATTGCAGTTGATTCCAAAGACATTTGGAAATATGATCTCTGTCTTCTGATATCCCAGTTTTGTTGAAAAGATAAAACAACCAAACAGTAGCTTAATAGTGAAAAACAGAGTTTGATAGTGGTTAAATGAGAAATAGAAGATCAGAATGGGCCTAGCAATTGGGGTTGAAATTTTTGAGTAGAAACAATTCATTTAGAATTATAAAAAATTATAAAAATAAAAATATAAATACTTCACTGACACAAATAATCTTACAGTTCTATAAGTATGAGGTGAATTTCACATATGAAATTCACATATGAAATTTTTATTTTAAAAGTTACTCTTTCCATGGTCTCTTGTTCTTATATATCCCTAAATTCTGCCTTTCAGACACATCAATCCACTTGCAGAATACAACATTCTCTAACTTCCATGATTCCTGCATCTTTTCAGCTTCCACACAAGCCTACTGCAATATTTCTTCTCCATGAAACTTTTCCAATCCATCAGGTAAGAATGAACTCTTATCTTCAACCCAGCAGGTTCCTTGTGTTTATTTATTACTTGCTACATTCTACTTTATTTTATATCATTTAATTTTTCTCATGTCTTCTTTTAGATTGCAAATGCCTTGTGTCCAGTTGTATTACTTCACTTCTTATTGATTTTTAACTTTCTACTTGCTAGTATAGAAATAGATGATACTCCATTTACCTGCTGAATAGGGAGTAGATTCTACCATGCAAATAGCAAGAACACTTCATTAATTTCCACACAGTCACTATTTATATAGGTGAGCTGTAACTTTTTTTTTAATTTGTTCATGTGGAATGAAATATATAGATTATAGTTCTGGACCTGGATTGTGAGGGTTCAAATCCTAGTTCAGGCACATAATAAGTGTAAAATCTTTAAAGTTAATTAATGTCACTCTGCTTAAGTTTCTTTGTCTATAAAGTGGGGGGGAAAACAGCACTTATGTCATCGTATGTTACAAGGCTTAAATATTTTAGTCCACAAAAAGACTTAAGAACACTTGTCTCTTGCATGATAAAAATATAAATATTAGCTATTTATTCAGAATTCTAAGTATCTAATTCTAATTTTACTTTAGTTGGTAAGGTAAATTTTTCCTATACATACTTTACCACATACAAAATCATGTCCCTTTTTTCAACAACTAAATCCTTTATCACTCTTTCTTGTTACAAGAGGTTAATCCACCTCTTGGAAAAAGTGATCTCAAGAACTCAATGACAAATCCTAAAAAGCCTAATTCCAATATAGTTATTCTGTTCTCTTGGCTTAAATGTGGGCATGTGATGGATGTAGTTCTGCATGAGCAGCTGGATGCATGCTTAGGAACTTCTAAACTAGTCTCCTCCTTCCTCTCTTTTTGCCTATATTCCAGAAAAGATAGTTCCACTTCTGCTGCTAAATCTGACACCTAGGACTCCAGCAGCCATTCTGTGAGAGTGAGTAGCATGTTCATATGGAATGGACACAGAATGGCAGACTAGATGCAAAAATCTTGGATCCACAGATGTTGTTGAGCTGATTGATTTCCCAACTTTTATAAATATGAGAAATCACTCTGGTGCCATCCCTAAAAGCATTAGTACTTAGGTCCAACCAGAATCAGAACATACAAGGAAGGGACTTAAAAGTTATAGTCTTTAAGTCACAGTGAATCTTATCAGAGAAATTTGGAAATGTTACGTTTAGTTTTGTTTTGTTTTTCAGTCTTATCTTCAGTCAGGTGCTTTAAGGATCTCATAAGGGCTTATTGCAAATTTTTAAACATTCCTTGGAGTTGAAAATGGGCTCAATTATTCATCAGTGATAGGAACTGCTCCTGCCTCCAAACTCTCCAATTCCTCCAACACATGATTCTCTTCACTGGGCAGAGGTATCAAGGAATTTTTAAAGAAACCTTCAGAAGTAAAATCAAGCATATACTCTGTTGCACTAACAGACATTCATTCAGCAGCAAGCAAACATATCATAAAGGGAAATACAACTTGCCGAACCACACCTCAACTCGACTCTTAAGGGCACTGGTGAGCAACGCTGCCTGGATTCTATTTGCTTTCATTTTAGGATGTAAGATTTCTGATGCTGCTAAGCCCTCTGTCAGTCCCTGTTTTGAGCTGAGTTGCAACTCCTCCCAAAACTCAAATATTGAAGTTCTAACACCTAATACCTCAGCATATGACTGAACCTGGAGATACATTCTTTAAGCAGAAAATTAAAGTGAGGTCATATGGGTGGACCCTAATCCAGTTTGACTGATGTGTTTACAGGAATAGGAGATTAGGACACAGCACACACAAGGGAAGATCATGTGAAGATGGGGTCCAAGACAGTCATCTATCAACCAAGGATGAAACCATACCTGCCAACACCTTGATCATAAAGATCTAGTTTCCAGGACTGTGAGAAAATATTTATTCTTTAAGTCATCCAAAATGTGGTACTTGTGACAACCATGGCATACTAATACTGTGCCTTTTAAGGGGTGAATTTTTGTGTGACATACCTACCTGCCTGTGGTGGTATATCCTGAATCACTCACAAAGCCTGTCCCTCGCTGTTCCATCTTGCTAAGAGCTGATGCCGCTTCAGAATTCTTTCACGGCCCAAACCAAAAGTAGTTCCTAAACTGTAGTCAAAAAGAACAACTACTTTTAACTTTGCAGTGTCTTTTTTGCTATTGAACTTTAAGCTCGGATTGCGGCGATTACTTCTCATGTTTGTATATCTCATCAAAATACATTTTATAATTGTCTCTTCCCCTTCCCTGATGAAATCTGGAAGATAAAACTGTCACCTTTATATTCCAGCATCAACATCAATGACAGCAATTGGCACAAAAAAGGTACACCAAAAAATGCAGTTTAAGAAGGAAGCGTGAATGCGGGAATGAATGTGTGAATGAATGAACAAGCACAAGTAACACGCAGTCCCGAGAAAGAGTACACTATTATGCACTGAGTGGGCATTTGACAAATATGCCGGCGAGCTGACTAGTGAGCAGAGCAACTCTGTAAAGATAACAAATTGCATCACTTTTCCCAGCTAGATTGATGACACGTATTACGGTGGCTATTTCTTTCCTGCAACATTTTTCATTATAGAGAATATTAATGAGTTAACAAGGACCCTATCTCTGTTTATCTCCGTTCCTATTTTAACAAGTAATCCTGATGCTAATTGACAAATCTCTGCATTTATAATAACCTGATCACTGCTAAAAGAGCAGTGTGGTACAACTATTAAAAATTTCTCTGCAGATAAAAAATTATCCGAGTTCCTTGATAGGTAAAATTTGAATGCATATCAATAATAAGTACTATCCATCTGTACATAGGAAGGGTTTTTTCCCAGGTTTTCAGGTCACAGCTTTACCATCAATCGATACATAATCATTTAGCCTCTCATACAGAATGGACTCTGCTAGTGATCAGTGGGGATAGAAAAATAGATACAATTTTGCTTTCTTACCTCAAAGTATAGGAACAGTCCATCTTAATATGCAGATTTGCTTTCCCAAAAGTCCAGCACTAGTACCCATAATCTTGAACTACTCCGGCTTCTAAGTGGGATTTAACAACATTGTTTCAAGAAACTGGTGTAGTCCAAACAGAGAGAGGCCTGCCTAGTTACTTTCTGGGAACTGTTGGTCTCTGCCTATGAGCCTCAGTGTTCCCACTTCCCCTGTGTGTGAGTGTGCTTTTAGGTTTGATCTGTTATTTTGTATGGTTCAGTGGACTATTCTGGGTAACTGAGAATGTTCATAAATGTTTCCATAAAAAATGAATGATAATTGTTTCTTCCCACCATAGTGGCTTATGAAAATTGTCATAGGAGCACTCTCCTTTCAGATGATAAGTAAACTTGTGTCTCTTACCAAGTAATTGTGTTGAAAACCTGTACATGGGAAAAATTTAGATGTCAGAATAAAGCTGTGAGAATAATAAAGGTCAAATAATTTATGTGGTATCAACATGTAATAAATTTGCAAGAAGTTATTGATAGTATATAGAAGTCAGAGATCAAGGCAGGGTTCACCTAGGAAAACTGAGGACAAAGCAGGATAGCACTAGAAAAATGTTCTAGATGCTTTAGCTTCCTATTGTAACCAGCGCCACAATTTATTATCTTACTGTTCCATAGGTCAGAAGTCTAATATAGATAGGCTAAAAACAAGGTCTTTGTAAAACTGTGCTCCTTCTGGAAGCTATAGAGAAAAATCCTTTTATTGCCTTTCCAACTTTAGGGGCAACCCACATTCCTTCATTTATGGCCTCCGTCCATCTTCAGTGCCAACAATATCCAGTGGAGACTTTCTCACATCATATCACTCTGATTCTGACTTTTATTATACCTTTATATATATATATATATATATATATGAATGTATGTATGTATGTATGTATGGCAAATTGGTCCATTCACTATGAAAAACTGGTGGGGACCCCTCAAATTTCCATTTGATCCAACAATTCCACTTCTTTGAATCTACCTAAAGAATACCAAAACAGTGATGCAACAGACACCTGTATTCCTATGTTTACTGCAGCACTATTTAAAATAGCCAGGATAAGGAAGCAACCAAAATGCTTCAAAGCAGACAAATGGGTCAGAAAGTTTGTGGTATACTTACACAATAGAATGTTAGTCAGCAATCAAAAGGAAACTCAAGTCATCTGTAGCAACATACTAGGAAATCTGTAGGAATCATACTAACAGCTGTAGGAATCATACCAACAGAAATCAGACCGAAAGAAAAAGAGAAATACTGGATGGTCTCACTTATATGTGGGATATAGAGAAAACAAACAAAAGGACAAGGAAAAGTTAAAACTAACAAACTGACAACAGATACAAATCAAAGAACAAGGCAGGGGAAGGGAGGGAGGGTCAAATCAGGGGAAGAATGAACACAAGAGATCAGAATGGTGGTACATGGTTGATGTGGTGGAAGAATTCCAGTATATATAATGATGTAAAAATATATATATAATACAAAAACTAAATAAGATGATAAATTATATGTTATATTGTTATGCTTATACATATGTGTGTACAAGAATATTGTATCCATCAAAATAGATCGGTCTAGAACAATAAATACCAAAATGTAGCAGTAGTTACTTTCAGATAGTTTTTTAATAGTTTTCATTACCTGTTTTATCCTTTATCATATTATGCCAATTTCTACTTTTGTGCATATACAAGTTTAATCAAAACTGTGATGATATGAATTACAATTACTATATGTGGAAGGAATAGAAAATGTAAATGTAAAATTTTCAAAGGGAGAGAATATCACTAAATCAGGAACTTTAAGAAAAGGCCATATGGAGGAGGTTGAACATGAGCTAGGCTTTCAATTTGAATGATTCAAGGAGGATTGGGCATGCATAGCTGCACATAAACATTGCTGTAAGTCAATATAAGCAACCACACACACACTGGTCTACCAAGACCCTCAAGAACTGTTGACATTAATTTCCCAGGACACACCTCATTTATCCCTTGCTTTTTTCTATTGCCCTCTGCCCTCAGAATCTTGGTCTTGCCCCCTGTTTGTGATTTGACCGGTCTTTAGAATAGACTTTGAAATTGGTTTGTCCAATTTGACTTCTGCCCTTTCTCAAGGTATTACCCAAACACTTGCCTTTTATTTTTCCTTCAAAATACATTAAGCAGCATACACCCAACAACCTCCCTCAAGACCCCATCCTTTGTTCTGGCACAAGCTCACTTCGCAGTAGGATTTGCTGATTCTTCCCAGCCTCAAAGGAGAATGTGTTTAACTACAAACACAGGAAACAGAATGACAATGTTTTCAATGCGAGGTATGTTTAGAGGTCAGCATTCAGAGATCAAGGCAGGGTTCACCTAGGAAAACTGAGGACAAAGCAGGATAGCACTAGAAAAATGTTCTAGATGCTTTAGCTTCCTATTGTAACCAGCGCCACAATTTATTATCTTACTGTTCCATAGGTCAGAAGTCTAATATAGATAGGCTAAAAACAAGGTCTTTGTAAAACTGTGCTCCTTCTGGAAGCTATAGAGAAAAATCCTTTTATTGCCTTTCCAACTTTAGGGGCAACCCACATTCCTTCATTTATGGCCTCCGTCCATCTTCAGTGCCAACAATATCCAGTGGAGACTTTCTCACATCATATCACTCTGATTCTGACTTTTATTATACCTTTGTTTTCACTTTTAAGAAGATTTTTATTACATTGAGTCATCCAGATAATCCAAGGTAATCTTTTTCATGAAGTCAGTCGATTGACAAACTTCCTTCCATCTGCTACCTTAATTTCCCTTTGTCATGTGTATACAGGTTTTGGGTATTAGAATATAGACATCTTTGAAAAGGTATTATTCTATCTGTCACAGATAGATTAATGATTTAAATGCTGTCCTTTAGAAAATGGAAAAATTTTGAAATTTTTTTAAAAAGAAACAATGTAAAGATTCAGGTGTCTGAAATACAGGTTGGTTCATTTATCATGAGAAAATTAAGTATTTTCTCTTTAAATAATTAAATTCTTGGTCATAACATCAGGGGATCCATTTTTACAACTCCACTTGAATGAAGGAAATAGGATCACAGAGCTCTAAAAGTGGCAAATGCATACTGGGTTAATCAAAAATTAAGTCAACAGAATTATCTGGTCAAATCAAGCTATGTTTCCCTCCCAAGTTCAGTTATTCTGTATCTGTACAGGATGGTGCATTTATTATAGCAGATGGTGGTAGATTTGACTCAACTAATCTCAATTCTCCATCACACTATTTCTCTCCATCTTCCTATGACTTTCTGCTACCACCCTCCCCCCCCAAAAAAAAAATTAATTTTAGACAGGGCTTTGTGCTTTGGCTGACATTCAAAACTGTCACCTCCATGCACACATTAACTCCAAAGCCTCTGTCATCCCTCACATTAAAATTCTATCATCAGGAGTCAGCACAGCTTGACTCAGCAAGCTAAGGGGCTGGATCTAAGCAAGATGCAGTGACAGCAGGCTTCATATGTGACAACTCCGGTCAACTTGACAGCAATAAGACACCCTCCTTAGAACCAGTTGCAGCTCTTGTTGACCCAAGTGGGAAGGTCATCCTTCTGGGCAATTCTCTCCCCTTCCCATGAGAAAGAAAGGCCAGGGTTACAAGGCTTAGGCTATGAATATTTTAAGGTTAAATGACCATAACAGTGAAGAACATTAGCAAATTCTAGAATCTCCAGTTAATTTAATTGTGAAGGGTAACTAGTCTCTAAATAATGACAGCCCAATAAAATATATCCAACAATGATAAGAGATTACTGGCAGTTCTTTGCAGAACTGCAAATCCTGATATGAAAAATTTTGAAGTCTTCCATTTAGTCTGAGCAAGTGAAGGTAGGTAATTGCTGGCAGACATGGTATTAATCACCAGCAACTTGTCCTCTTCTCATTCTCTTCTCATGGTCTCCTAACTGGATGGGTTGCACATATAGCACTATTATCTTTGATTGGGTGTTTAGGGGGTCCAGGGGAGGAATTCATAATGATCATAGTTTCAGCATTCATTCAACACACACCTTGTTAGTCTAAGCTACACTGAACACAAAAAAAGACAAATGACAAAAGCATTTACTTAAAAGTTCACTTTTAAGACTTTTATGACTTCTTCCCAACTCCCAGAAGAAATAAGCACCTCTCTCCTGCATGCCCCTATATTGTAGTCATTTTTCTTAATTTAATTTTTTAATATTTTAAATATTTTCAATTTTAGAAGTTAAAATGGCATAAACCTATATTCAGATAAACTATCCTATCTATTCTGACATCATTATCTATGCCCTCTAGATCTTAAAACCTTCATCTCCATCCATTTTGGATATATCCTTGCCCACAATAGTCTCTGGGTACCTCAATCATAAAACCCCACTTTTTAGTAACCCTATGAAATACATGCTTTTTTCTCCCACATGAAATCTTTGATAGCAGGAAACAAGTTTTATCATTAAAAGAAAAGTGCTTACTCCATATTTGGTAAACGCTAGATCTCATTAAATGCTTATAGTATATTTAATAAAAACACTCAAGGATTACTGGCTGCATAGACACAGCACAACCAATTCAATTGACTGGATTTTTGTTCTTAAGTGACTGTCACAACCATGACATCACCATGTCTATCATTTGGGAGGGAAGTGGCAGAGAATGACAAGAGCAGACATGGCATTGGCTTAGAGTCAGCAAAAGTAGAATGGAGCTTTGCCTCCTTCAAGCAATGAGGCTGAGCTTGGGGCAAGTCACTAAAACTCCCTGAACCTGTTTCGTTATTTTCTGTAATAGATAAATGAGTAAGGAAACTGTGATCCAGTGGAATGTTATTTAGTGCTAAAAGGAAAGGAGTTATCAAGTCATGAACAGGCATGAAGGAAGTTTCATCATTGCCTGTGAAATTAGCCAGTAACAAAGCAAATTTCACCCAGTTTTGTGGAGATTAAATGAGTCAATCTATAAGAAAAGCTCTGCACCTTTATGTCTGCTGTCCATAATGGTAATGCCACCTAAGTTTTGGCATAGTGGATAAGCTGCGCTGTTGTGATAATACTTGGGCTGCCTGGAGTCCTTTAGCCTGATGTGATGTTCCTTAGTCAACAAAGAACTGTGAAAACCATTTCCAGCACTGTCTCTCTTTTACCTTTTAATTTGTTCTTAGCTGTATTCTCTCTTGCATAGCAATTTTGAGCAGAACATGTCACAAAATCACTATCCCACTAAGGGGTAGAGAATATAATATCATGGAGAAGAAACAGGGAAGTACACAGAAGAAAATCTACAAGTTCAAAGATCATTCACTGTCCAGACCTGATTCCCTCTAGGCTCTATTCACAGCCATCTCAGATTTCCAAAACTTAATACCACTGAAGTTGCTGTGGAAAGTCTGATATCACCCAAAGCTTGGTGTGTTAGCCAGTCTGGTCAATTATACAAATAGGCAATAAAGACAGAATTTAGGAGAAACTTCAGAGTAAGAGAAAGCAGGTGTAGGCATAGGCAACTCCATTCCAACAATACATTCTCTCTCTTGTATGGTAGTTAGTTGCCAAGAGAGGGTCACCACAAAGGCAATGAAAGCAGTGGGAAGGTTTCTATTACATGGCAATAACAACAAAAGTTCTATAACTCTTGAGAATTTACAAAGAAATTTCTGCAGTTCTCTATGAATTATTTTCCTCATGTTGCTGCTGATGAGAATAGAGATCAGAAAGCTTAAGGGATTTAATGAAGTTCATATAGTGCTTAAGTGACAGAACTGGGATTCAGATGTAGTTCTACTGATGGCACATTTGAGGCTTTAAATCCAGAGCTGAGGAAACAGGGATCACTGACCTAGCTACTGTCTGAGTCATTCTGCACACATGCTTTCCTCTCTGGGTTTCTGTGCTCTGCCATATCTCTTGCTCTACTAGTCTCCTTGAACTCTATGAATCCCAACTCAGGCAATATAATTTTTTAAATTATGACTGTAAAATATTAATAGACTTTTTTTCAGAGCAGTTTAGCTTCATGGAAAAATAGCTTAGAAAGTGCAGAGCTCCCACATCCCCCTCTCCCACCCTCCTTATTCATAGTTTCTTTTATAATTCACATCTTTTGTTAATTTGGTACATTTGTTAAAATTAATGAACCAATATTGATGCATTACTATTACCTTAGTTCATAGTTTACAACAGCATTCACTAGGTTGTATATTCTATATGTCTTGATCAATGGATAGCAATATGTGCCCATCATCACTGTATCACAGAGAATATTTTCACTGTCTAAAAATCCTGTGCTCCTATTCATGACTCCCTCCTTCCTCTGGAACCCATGACAACCACTGATCTTTATTCTGCCTTCATAGTTTTGACTTTTTCAGGATGTCATAAGGTTGGCATCACACAGCATGTAATCTCTTCAGAAGATTCCGTTCACTTGGAAAGTGAAAGTATGAAACTCTGTGGGCTTGTTCATGACTAGACACTGTTTCCTTTTAATACTGAATAACATTCCACTGTATCACAGTTTGCATAGTCATTTACCTATTAATGGGCAGCATGATTGCTTCCAAGTTTGACAATTATAAACAAAATTCTTATAAACATGCACACATAAGCATTTAACCCCTTTGAGTAAACACCAAGAAGTGTGCAGGCAGGATCATATGATAAGAACAAATCTAAGTTGAAAAGATACTAAAAAATCATCTTCCAAATTGCTTGTACTATTTTTCATTCCCATCAGAAATGACTACATGTTTCTGTTGCCCCTCATTCTTTCATTGGTTAGTAATGTCAGTGTTGTTGTCAGCTTGGTCATTCTCATAGGTATGTTCATTGTTTTAGTTTCATTTCCTTAATGATATTTAATGCTGAGAAACTTTTATTCACTTGTTAATCATCTGTATATCTTTGGTTAGTGTCTCTTCAGGTCTTTTAGAATCTAGTTCTTTTCTGATGAATGTCAAGGCATTTTTCTAATTGTTGTTTTAAAAAACAACCATTAGACCTAAAAATTCACTAATTTATTATTACTTTATTTTCCCTACTGATTTCCTTTGGTTCCAAGGAACTGTTTTTTTTTTTTTGTTTGTTTGTTTTTTCTTTTTGTTTGTTTGTTTTCAAACTTACTATGGTCATCCCAATTCTTGCACCTTACCCCTGTGAACAGTTGTGGTTCATGGTGTCTGTATACCAGCTAGCTTTTATCTGTTAGGACTTCCATGACTACTCCACTTTTCATGAAAAATGTGGTTTCCCTAAATTTCCAGTGTGGGTTCTGTAAATTCCTAATAAACTGATTGAAGAAAGAAATCTACATTCTTGAACCATCCATGACATCTGATACCATGTTTTGTATGTAGTGGGCACTCAGAATATTTTACTAATAAAAAGGTAATAACCTGGCAATTGATTCAGTTAAAAATAGTTTAATTTCTAATCAGAATATGACAGTGCTAAACTAGAGTAAGTTAGCAATTAGGATGCCTGTATTCTAGCTGTTGTTCTGAAAAGGAACTTATTTCCTAGGCTTCAGTGTCATTTTTATAAAATATCTGGTATGAAAGGCAAACAATCAGTGGTTATAAAATTACATCAGATATTTATGAAAGAAGAATTCACCTCTACCTCTAATATTTTTACAACCTAACAACCCTATTCCCAACCTGGGAGAAGGCAAAAGCAAGATTAAAGCTTATGCCTAACTGTAGTCAAGGATCATTAATTTGCAGAAGTTGGGACTCTATGCCATCCAAACACCGCTAAATTAACATAATGTCTTAATTGGGCAGAATATTTTGTCTTTAATAGAGACTGATAGAAAATAGAAGGTTGGAAGCAGCATTGTGAACATCAGAAACTCAAACAGAATCCACTCTAGAATTGCACCAGTACTGAGCAGTCAATATCTCTTTATTCAACTCACTAATTCATTTATCTCAAACTAAAAAGAGTAACAGACTCTTATATTTAAGTCAGGTACATAAATGAGAAAAAAATGAAAACCTCAGACTCTGCAAATGAGACTTCATGAGGTCATGGGGTGAGTCTTAGTCAATGGGTTCCAGATGTCTAAGAATGCCTTTGAAATTTTGTTGGATGAGGAAGGATTCTGGTTGTTGAAACAGGACCTGAGAGAACAATACAGCTAAGTCAGAGACTGTGTCAAAAACTTTTTTGGCATTGGTTGATCAAATTTTCCAGGAGGACTATTTTATAAGAATGTTTATTATATCCAAACATTTACATAGTTGTGGATTATTAAAAATTAGTGGTAATAGGGGAGGGAAATATAGAGAAAAATTAAAAATAAAGCAACAAATTCCAAGTGGCACAATATATATTTAATCTACTAGCCTGCTTCAATGCATGAAATACTTAGTAGGTAGCTTTGGCAAATCTCTTGTATATGGAAAGGTCGCTTAATTCATAAATTATTGTTCTGCCTGTGTTTCTGCATTAGAGCTGGTTACACTTCTTTACAGCATTGAGTCTATGAGCTCTCCACTGGACTAGAAGGCTAACAGATTGTCTTCTATCTCTAAAATGCATTACTGAGAGATATTAAATACCATTTTGTTTCATATGTTAATTTAGTAAAAACTGTATAAAAATATAAGCCATTATTCCTATCAGAACTGGAAATGATCTTGGAATCTGTAATTCTGTTAGAAATTATTTGTTATATAAGAAAAAACTTAGAAATTCCAACTTGATATTAAAGCAAATATTATTCATTTATTTTTCTTAAAAGTATTGCAAAATTTATTCAAATCTTTAAAAATATTCTTTTCATTTTAGTAATCTTATTAGTCTCCTATACCAAATAAATGAAAATTTTCAACTTTATTTCCAAGATAATCCTGATGTATTTAAATGAAAATATGTTAAAATGTAAAACCATAATAGTTTTCAGAGGTTAAGAAAAAAACACTAAAGTGACTGATACATTTAATACTCTAAAATATCAACAATATTTCAGATGTCTGAGGTGCATTAAAGGGATGCAAATATCTGCATATTGAATTTTAAATGTCTCCTTGCTGTCCAAGGTTAGGTGGAGGCTTTGATCCTTCATTAGTTTCTATGAACCCTCCAAATAAGATTACCTGCAATTTCTTTTGCTCCTGATTTTCCTATATGATAAATGTTGATAGTGCAAAAAGTGTTTCATGTTTAGCATTATTTTTCTCATTTAAATATACTTAGGATAATACATCCTGCAGAAAGACACAGATGTCCAAGTGAATCGTTTAGTTTTCTAGGTTCTCTATTCCCCCAAATGCTAGTGCCCTATACAATAAAGGCTTATTTCTCGTTCATATGATATATTGATGTCAATTTTGCTACTCCTCCACATGTTTAGTCCAGAATCTGTAATAAAGACAGAGAAAATCAGTAGGAAAGTGGGCCAAAAGTCTTTAATAACTACATGAAATACTTCCCTTAAGTCAAAATATAATGTCAAATATGATCACTTGGTTAAGTGGAGAAAACTACTGCTCCAGGAAGGTCTTATGTCTTTCAGAAACCCCCTACTAGAAAGGGAGAAGGCATCCTGAAAGAACAATAATATGACCTACCACAACACCTCTCACAGTTTTGAAACAAGCTCTGTATCTCTTGGTGTAGGAGAGATCATGATTATTTCATGGTTAACAAAAATCTATGAAATAGGGGCAGCCAATTATTACAGCTCCCTTTTACCCCACTCTCTTCATTTCCTTTCTTTCCACATGCCCATGTCCCAGAATTGTTGCAAATGGTTTATCTTTTGCCATGGAATACAAGTAAGTCAGTGGCTGCCCACTGTAGCCAAAGTTGAATAAAATTCTATAGGGCTGGCTTGGGAAACAGGCACAGGGCTTTGGTTTGAATATTTACTTACCACCAAATGGCAGTTGCTGGAGTCTGCCCATAGAACAAATCCCAGAAATCATAACCTCTCACTGCATGTTTTGGAATCACAAGTGATCTTGCTGCATAGAATCTGATTGAGTAACTAGGTGAAGACAAGGAGTCTACAATAGGTCCCTAGGGGGCGCCATGCTGCTGATTCCGGAAACACACATGGAGTAGCATGAGCAAAAGACTACCTGGGATTCTTTCTAGTCATTACTCTCTGAAATCACTTTAGTTTTCTTTACCCATATGACTTGAATAAAAGTCCATAAAAAGTATACATAGTATAGGGTGACTAAAGTTTACTAAATTGCTCTTTAATGGAAGAGGCAGAGTTTTACTCATTTTTGTGACCTTCATAATCAATAGCTCAGTGACATGGATAATTGGGACTGCACAACAATTGGGAAAATAAATACTTAGCTTAGGTGGAGAAGGGGGAATGGATTGCACAATGGGACAAAGATGCCTTTATGGATATCAAAGTTGATGCCCTGCCAGAAAAGAGGACTTGTTCCTTTAGGGGTCCCTTGCCCATCAAGATGGTCTGGTTTTCACTAAACCTTTACTTCAGTGCACATCCCTGCTTCAGGGACCCTTCATAATTAAGATTTAGGTTCTCAATCTTAGGAATGGATTTCATTAACAAGGAAGGCAAGACCATTCAATTCCAATTAACTGCACAGTTCTTGTGTGGAAAACAACCTTAAACTTTTAGACTATTTAAAGAAAAGCAAAAGTCCCCACCCTGACATTTTCATAAAACAGAATTGTCCTGACAGGGCTTTCCTGTTCCTTTGAGTCAATAAGGCTCAAAGAGCTTAAAAATAGATGATGTTTTCACATTTATCATTTGAACAAACATGGGAAATTCAGAAATAGTTGCCATGGAATTCCGAGAATAATTTTCCATATCCACAGTTGGCAAAGTGGTTTTCAGGGAACAGTAGACTACATAAATGTAACCACCAGGGATGCTTTGGCATCAGCTTCCTAAGACATAATGTCATTTGAGGCCAATCTCACTTCGAGGGCACACTGGTGATTTCAAAAACGCCACTAAGGAGTATAGTGATGCTTGCTAGCTCAGAGAAACTCTTGCTCCTGGGGCACCGATGTTTCTTAAATACCACCAGGACTTCATTTTCCACTTGTTCCTCTTCTTCTGCTGCGGGTGAAGGGATAAATGAGTAAAGAAAAAGGAAAGGTCCTAAAAAAGTCACTGAACTAGAAAATGAGGTCTGAGTTATCATTTAATATATAACAATAATTAGTGTGATCTTGATCAATTAATACACCCTGGTGCATTGCAATTTATTTGTAAAACAAAGGAATTAGATGAGATTTTTAAGGACCATTATAGTAGTCACCTTGTAAAAGGATAAGCAAACAGTATCAACACATAATCATTTCCTGGCAGCTTCCTGGGTGGTGTTAATATGGAAGTCTATGGCACAACCTGTTAACATATAGAGACAAACAATACAAAAAAAAGGGGGGGGGGGTCTCTCCTGGAACTGGAAGTCAGAAGAACTATTTCCTTTATTTATTCTTCATTTCTTCAAAAATATTTATTGAGAGCCAGTCATCTGCCAGTCACTACAAGGGACTGGATTGTAACTCTGAAAAAGAGACTCCCTGTCCCTTTTGGGGAGAGGAGAGCGAAATTTATTAAAGACTTATAAATGTTACAGAGGAAATAAATGCAACTCAGAATCCCCAAGTAAAAAAGGGAGAAGATGCCTGTGTGATCAGAAGACATAGAATATATGAGACAAAGTTCAAGTTAATAAAACTAAAGGGAATAGGAAAGACTTTATTTTGCTATCTATTTTTTTATTTATATATAAATTTCACAACATTGTAATCCCAGGGGTTTACCCTCCCACCCTCCCCTCCATTCCCCTCACCTTTCCCTCCTGCTCAAAGTTGTGCACTTCAGTTTGGTACTTAGCTTGTTTTGACTTTTCCTCGTCTTTTGTTTATTTTTTTCACTATATCCCATATATTAGTGAAACCATTTGGTTTCTTTTTTTTTCTTTATGAATTGTTTATGTTAATATGATTTCTTCTAAGTACCTCCATGTTGTTATAAAATCGTTGAATTTGTCATTTTTAATTGATGAGTAATATTCCATTGTGTATGAATACCACATTTTTTTCATCCAGTCATGTGTTTTGGGGCATTTAGGTTGCTTTCATGTCCTTGCAATTATAAATTGTGCTGCAGTAAGCATCCGAGCACAGGTGTCCCTTTGTACTCACATTGAGGCCTCTTTTGAGTAGATTCCCAAGAGAGCAATTGCTGGGTCAAATGGTAGTTCCATTTTCATTAACTTGAGGATACTCCACACAGCTTTCCATAGTGGTTGGACTAGTTTACATTCTCACCAGCAGTGTAGTAGTGTTCCTCTCTCTCCACATCCTTGCCAACAATTCTTGTTGTCCGTTCTTTGGATGTGGGCCAGTCTTATTGGTGTAAGTGGTGTAAGGTGGTATCTCATTGTGGTTTTGATTTGCATTTCCCTTATTACTAGCGACGTTGAACAATTTTTCATGTGCCTGTTGGTCATTTGTATTCCTCTTTGGAGAAGTGTCTTTTTAGTTCTTCTCCCCAGTTTTTGATTGGGCAATGCTTTTGTTTAGTTGTGTGAGTTCCTTGTGGATCTTTGTTACTAAACCCTTGTCACTCATGTGAAGGGCAAATTTTTTTCCCATTCAGTTGGGCATCTTTTAGTTTTTTCTGTTGTCTCTTTTGCTGGAAAGACTTTAAAGAGCAAAGGAAACCTTGGTGGAGACTTGGGAAGAAAAATGACATCTACGCATTTTTATTTATTTTTCTCCTATCTTATTGCAGCAATATATACAAGAGCCAAGATCTGCTCTCATTTATTTATGTACCCCATAAGTGGGATTGCTATATTAGATGAAAATCTGGTATCAACTTTTTTGAGACACTCTTATACTGTCTTTTATTATGATTACACCAAAATCCCTCCAACAATGTGGTAAGTTTCCAACATCTCCACATCACTGTCAACATTTGCTACTTTCTGTTTTTTCATTTTATAATAGGTATCCAATTTCTAGTTCTGATTATTAATCATTTTATATGCTTGTTGACCATTTGTATATTATTTTCTATTTAAAAATATAACTAACTATAGGTGTCATGTTTATACTAATCATATTTATCCATTCACTTTAATAGTTAAATAGAACTGTATAGAAATGCCATTTTTGTAAGTTAATGTTTGTATCTCCTATCCCTTCCTCCCTCCATGCTTATTTTGTATTCTACAAACTTTGCTAAAAATTTTATTAGTTTTAACAAGATTTTTTATAGGTGTTTACCAGGAACTGGGGGAATAGCAAAACAAAGTTTTTTAATGGGTCTAGGATATAACATTTCAATCATGTAAAATGGATTTTCTATAGATCAGGGCAATTTTACAAGTTATACATATTGACCTACAAATTTGAAAGTGGTTAACATGGTGAATTTTATAATGTGTGTTTTTACTATATGTATGTGGAAGATTTACTGTTTTCTACATATGACATTTATATATCTTTTCTATTTGTATGCCTTTATTTTTTTCTTTCTTAATTGCTCTGGTTAGAACTAATACTGTGTTGAAGTAGAAGTGATAACAGTAGACATCCTTGATTTGTTACTGATCTTAGAAGGAAAGCTGTCAATCTTTCATCATCAAGTATGATGTTAGCTGTGAGTTTCTCATTTTAGATCTTTATTATGTTGAAATAACTTCCTTTTATTCAATTTGTTTAATGTTTTTGCCAGGAAGGTGTATTGAATCTTATCATGTTTTTTATTACCAATGGAGAAGATCATATGGGTTTTGCCCTTCAATCTGTTTATGTGGTGTATCAACACTATTGACTTTTACATATTATTCTTCAATGTTATTATTTTTTTTAATCATTGGGGTTTTATTACTTTGTCACTGATTTATGAAACAGTTATACATTACCATATACAATTTTAAGTATTCATAACTCTTTTTGAATTCTTACATTTTTGATTTTGTATTTCTGTTAGAATTTGTGACCTTAAACTTCCAGTTTTACAAATAATGAAGTCCATCCTTGTCTTCACAGAAGAGTTTAGTGTTTTTCCACTGAACAAATGCAAGCTCTGGGGTGAGTATAAAATTTATCATGTTAAGAAAATATTCATTGATTACTTTCATTATGTACCATTATTGGTAACATGAATTAGATCTTGTAAATACTTTTCCAGAACAAATGTGTATCTGTCCTCCATAAATCTAATGAGTCAAAATACATGCATGAACTACCTAGTCTTGCACTTCTGGTATAAACTCTATTTTTATGCATTATTTTTTAAAATATGCTATTGAACACTATGTTAATATTTATTTTGGATTTTGTACCAATAGCTATAAATGAGATTTATGTACAGATTTGAGGAAACTAAATTCTTAAATCAAGTTTTGTTATTAGTGCTACATTCTTTTTGTCAGGTGGTTTGGAACATTTTCTTCTTTTTCCATGTTTTTATAGAAGTAGAATGACTTGGACTTTGAAATTTCCATAGAATCTCTCTGTGAAATTACCTTGATCTGATGTGTGTGTGTGTGTGTGTGTGTGTGTGTGTGTGTGTGTGTGTGTTTCTTTCAAAATGTGGTTAGTGGAAAGTAACTTTTGGTTACTTTCTCCCTTTCTTTCATAAAAATTGTTTCTGTTCATACAGACCAATGGAACAAAACACTGAAAGCCCAGAAATAAAGTCACACATGTATAATCAACTAATGTATGACAAAGGGGCAAAAAACATACATTGGAAAAGGATTGTTTCTCCGATATAGAATGCTGGGGAAACTGGACTGCTACATGAAAAAGAATGAATCTAGACTTTCCCTCACACTATACACAAAAAGCAACTCAAAATGGATATAAGACTTAGGCATAAACCTGAAACCATAAAATATACATAAAAAAGCATAGACAAAACACTCAATGACCTATATCTCAGAAATATCTTTCAGGACACATCTATACAAGTAAAAGAAACTTAAAAGAACATAAACAGCTGGGTATATTAAACTAAAAATCTGCACAAAAGAGACAATAACCAAAGCAAACATACACCCAGTCAAATGGGGGAAGGGGAATTTTTGCACTCAACTCAACTGACAGGGTTCTGATAATCAAAGATCTAGAAAAAACTCACACAATTTAGCAAAAATGAAGTAAAAAACCCAGTCAAAAAATGGGGGAAAGAGCTTAAAAGAGGCTTTTCCAAAGAGGAATGCAAATGACCAATAGGCATATGAAAAAATTGCTCAACATCACTTATAATCAGGGAAATACAAATCAAAACTACAATGAAATACCACCTTGCACCAGTAAAAATGGCCCATATCAAAAAACAAACAAATAAAAGTAACAAGTAATGGCTGGATGTGGAGAAAAAGGAATGTTTTTACATTGCTGGTGAGCATTCAAACTAGTCCAGCCACTATATAAAGCTGTGTGAAGTACCCTCAAACTACTGAAAATGGAACCATTTGATATAGCAATCTTACTTCTGGGAATCTACCCAAAGGATACAGAAACACTAATCCAAAAGGACACCTGTACTCCTATGTTTAGAGCAGCACTATTTACAACAGTCAGGATTTAGAAACAATCTAAATGCCCCAAACAGACAAATGGATCCAAAAGTTGTGGTATAGTTACACAATGGAATATTATTCAGCTATCAAAAAAGACAAATTTGATGCAATTGTGATAACATAAATGGACCTAGAAGGAATCGTGCTAATGGAAATAAGTGAGAAAGAAAAAAAGAAATACAGGATGGTCTCACTTATAAGTGGGATATAAGGAAAACAAAACAAGTGGTAAAACTTAAAATTAACAAACTGCCAGCAGAACTAAAGCACAGAGCAAGGGAGGGTGACAGGGTTGATATTTGGGGGAGGGAAGGGCACAAGAGACTGGGATGATGGTTCACAGATGATAAGGTGGTGGAAGAATCTTGAGGTATACAACAATGTAAAATATATATCCATATGTCTCTATCGATCGATCTATCTATATGCAGTCAGTTAAAAAATTAATTTTTCTAAAAAGTCAAAAATAGAAAAAGAAAAAATGTTTTCTTCATTGCATTTACCTTTGACAAATTATTTTTTCCTAGAAACTATCCACTTATATTATTTAATTATTTGTGTTATTTAAATTTGCTTTATGGCATTTTTCTTTACTATTTTTTATTTTGTATATTTATGCTTTCTCCTCCCACCTCTCTTCCATTAAAAAATAGTTTCTTTTTTATTGACCAGATTAGTCAGCAATTATTTATTTTTCAACTAAGTATTTGCCCATTAGTATGACTTTTTGTCTTTCCTACTTTAGTTTTTGTTTTCATTTTTATTATTTCCTCCCTTTTCATACATTTTATTAACTAAATTGTCCTATTTTCAAATCTGGGAGTTAAATATTTAATTCATATGAATACACAATGGTGTATTCATTGTGTATTGACATAAATATTTTGTATGAGAAGTCCTCTTATCACTGCTTTGATTGTATAAACTAAAGATACATAGAGTGATACATAATGTTTTTAATCATATAATTTTATAATATTTGTGATATTTGCTTGCATTCCTCATTTAAGCCTGGGATTTTTGTGTACTTATACTATTTTGTATAATTTATTAAAAATTTTATTGTGACTGTGGAGAATTAGTGAATTTTCATAAATATCCAATGTGAACTAAAGCATAAGATTTTTTCTCCATTATCAGAGTGCAAATAGATTCATCTTGTTTATTATATTGTTTTTATCCTTAATTTTTATCCACTTTATCTTTCTCATCCTAAACATGGTATGTCAAAATCTCTAAAGGTTTGTAAACTTCTATCTCTTTCCAATCCTTGTAGTTTCTGCATTAGGAAGATGGGTGATGTATAGAGAAAAATTCTATCTCATGTTTGCTGTGATTGTTATCTTTGCCTTTATAAAGTTTTTCTTGTTTTAATTTTTTATACCAGCTTCTACCCTGTTAGTAAGATCTGCTTTCATTTGAATTTATTTGCCTTGCACATTTTGCTCAATTCTTTACTTCCAAGCTTTCTACATCACCTTGCTTAAGTTGTATCTCATGTAAACTAAACAGAGATGGTTTTGGTTCAGTAGTCAATTTGAAAGTATTTTCTTTTAATATGTGAGTTAAACTTATTTACACTTATTGATAATACTGTTATGCTTCATTTCACTCTATTAACTATTTACTGTATTCATTATATAATTTCACTCAGGTGACTTGAAAGGTGAGAGCTCTTCTTTTTATAATTCACTTTTATGTATCTTTTGTCATTTGGGAAGACTTGCATCCATGACCAACATATTTCTTACCTGGTTTTGACTATGTGCCAGCTTTGAGTGTTCTTTAATTCTACCTTAATTCACTTTACTCTCATCTCTGTTTTCCATTTATTTCCTCAATTAGTTGTAAGTTAAAGTGTGTAAACTGCTTTGTCTTTATATTATGTGACAAGACAAGATATATGTGATTGATTTTATTTGTTCATTTGTATTTCTTTGGAAGGGAGGGGTGTATGTAGAGATTCTACTTTAACCCTCTGCTATTATCATATTAGCCAGCTTCTCATAGCTTTTGAGGAGAATTAAGTGAAGTAATCTATGTGAAAGTAAAGATCACTGATCACCCTTTGGTGGAGGACATCATTGTTAGTTTTCTTGTGTTTCTGCTTAGGTTTGCTTAAGGCTACGAAGAAGGTTAAACAGTTCAATGGTCTTCATGCACCAACTATCCTAGATTAAAAATGAGAACATCAAAATATCTACTGAGCAATAGTTATATTATTTAACATTTTCCTTGAAGATGGCACTGCACTTAGACTTACAGGAATAGCAGTGCATGATACATAGTCAATGACCCAGTGAAGCCTGAAAATATATGATCCTATAAGCACTAGTTTAACATTATGCTTACAAGAGTCGAAGAACTTTGAATTTTTATAATCTTGGTTTTATACTTGAGGGGGGAAAAAAAGAAAAGATTCTGATTCAGAGAAGTTAACTGAATGGTTCAAAGTTACATTATTTAAAAAGGATCAAGTGGTGACTTGATTCAAAGATTTCTTTGCTTAAATCTACCCACAATGATATAACTAAGAAGAATGAGAGGAGTGGTTATCATAAACATATTTCATATGCTTAGAAGACTAGGTAGTTACTTGCAGTTGAATTGCTCTGAAAAGATACTTTAGCAGAAGTTGACAGGTTTCCTTCTATGAAGTGCAGCATCTGTGACTATAATTACTGTGTATCCTACTTGTTGCCTGGTCAGACCAGTTATTGAAAGGATGCTTAATCTCCCTTTAACTCTGTGACATAACCTGGGCTGGTTCTTCCTCCTTAAAGAAGAAACTCTTTCTTTGTGCAGATTCCTTTAGGCAGGAGTCCCTTTTAAATTAGAGAATGTAATTAATATTATCAGTGGGTCCTGGGATGAGTGCTTGATGGAAAGTGCAGGAATAGAGAGTGACAAGATACAGATTGCCTGTTATCTGATAAGGAGGGCTAGTGTTTGTGTTCACTTGAAGTAATGGGGAAGGCCTATGTGCTGATCCTTTGAGCTAGATAAACACCAGCAGGGTGTGAAGTGGTCTTGGGATGACCTAAGGCAGAATGTGTTATGAGAACAGGGTATATATAAATATCAGAGCAGCAGGGTTTGGATTGTTTCTAATGGAACTGCATGGTTATTGAGAGTACCTGGCTCTGAAAGTGTCTCTTCAACTCCCCAGAGGTGATATTCTCTATTTATTTAAGACTGAAAATAAGAGAAGAAAATTAAGAAATGGTGAAGGAAAAGTGGTCAGTCCAAAGTTCAAGCAGATCTCAAGTAATCCTCAATTTTGTCCTTGGGCATATGGCAGTATCAGAATATTATAGCAGGATCAGAATATTATAGCAGGATCAGAATATTAGGAGGCCTCGAAAAGGGCTCTAGCATTTTCATTAATTATATAGAAGAGGAAACAGAATTCTCCCTGCTCAATCAAAATAGTTGGAACACTGGCCCAATGACAGATGATGCAACAGACCCCAAACCAGTAAATGTCATTTCTCTTTTCAGGACATTTTTTTGTGGATTGCCTGAGTGGAAGTCAGTTGATAGAAAGGAAATCAAAGAATATCAGACATGCTTGCATTTGCATCTCACCTTTATTTCCTATTTTGACTTGTGCAGTTGCTGGGGAAGAAAATCACATACCTCAGTGACCTTAAGTTTCAGGGTTGCTTATAATATTTTCTTTTTTGTTTGTTTGTTTGTTTGTTTGTTTGTTTTCATCCACAAAGTTTAGATAGTAATCCTAACCTTGTAAAGGAAAAAAAAATCTAAGCAGGAGGAATCATTACCTCTATATGGAGAAGGTCACGGAAAAAGTATATTTTAATGTATTTGTCAAGGACTGGTTGAGGCATTTGGGTGAAAGGAAGAAAATGAACATTTCAAGGAGAGGAAATTCAGAAGGAAAGTCATGGCTTAGAGAAAATTGAAGACCAGACCAAGGAAGGAGTTTAAACTTTTAAACTAAAAGAAGCTTAAACTTTTAAACTAAAAGTTTAAAAACCTTTTAGTTTAAAAGTTTAAACAAACTTTAAATGCAGTAAGTTTAGACAGCATCTGGTAATAGTAGTAGCATGGAAGTAACAATAGGAAGCATTTATTGAGTGCATATTATAGAGTTTTGCATTTCCTTTCTAATTTCATGATCACAGTGACTGTCAGGTAGATAATCTGGTTCTCACCATACAGATGAAAAAGCTGAGATACAGAAAGTTTAGGTTATTTTCCCAGTCACACAAAGAACAGGTATAGAATCTGAGTTTCAGCTCACAATGAGAAACAAACAAACAAAACATTCTTTTTTTTTTTTTTTTTTTTTTTTTTTTTTTTTTTTTTTTTTTTTTTTTTTTTTTTTTTTTTTTTTTTTTTTTTTTTTTTTTTTTTTTTTTTTTTTTTTTTTTTTTTTAGGCTAGATCTCACTGTATTGCCAATTGTTGTCTCGAACCTGTGGACTCAAGTGATTCCTAGCCTCAGCCTCCCAGGTAGCTGGAATTATAGATAGGAGCCACCACGCCCAGCTCAAACAGAATATTTTAAGGAAGATAGGACAAGAATCAGGGGTGTATGTGGACACATATATACATACTATAGTAAAGTGTGGACTCAAGCAAATTAACCTAGGGAGAAAAGTAGCAACTACTTTGAAGTCTATTATAATAATCCAGACAAGAGATAATGACAGAACAAATGCAGTGGAGGTAAAAATGATGAAATGAGTGACAGAAGATATATTTAGGAGAAAAACTTGACAAACTTGACAATGCAAAGTGAGAAAGAACCATCAAGGATTACTGTGAGATGTGTAAATTAAATGGATAGTGATGATGATATAAACCCAACAGGAGGAGATATTTTAGAACAGTTGTTCACATGACTTTAATATGAAAATGAACTAGCATCTTTGTAACTTAGTGACCTCAAGTCACAGGGATAAAGAACTTTATAAAAGTAAACAAGCAACTCTTCCACAGACCAAAGATGATACAAAGCCCACAGGAAAGTATCTATCTTTTTAAATGCTAATAATCTTCCTTTGCAACTTTGACACTATGACCTTTACATGAGGTGGCAAAGGAGGAATGAAATGGTGATGGGCAAGTATTCAGCATCTGGATTAAGGATAATAATGCCTGGGACTGTATTCTTATGTGTACATATGTATGCCCACACTTACTACACTGGAAAAGAAATTCAACAAAAGAATCAAAATAATTTCCCATTGAATTCTGTCCCTTCCATGTTAATCTCTGTTGAGTGAGAAAATCACTTTATTTTATCTAGGAAAAAAAAAAAGACTAGAGATCATAGTAGTTAGTGGAATATTATATGGTCATTAAAATGTTTCTGGAAAAAAGGTGATAAGTTAAATATTTATGATATAAGATAAACATATAAAATAGTATTGAGGTTCTGCAAAATACCTAACATTCCTCAGAACTCCTCAGAACACTCCTCAGAACTCAGAAGAAAAATATAAGTAAATATCATAGTGAAGTCACAGAAACACATTTATGCATGGCCCTAAGCATCTGAAAGTTTAAAAAAGTTCTCAATTGTCACATTACTACTTAAAGTGATAAATTGTTTACTTATCATGTAAAGGTGTTTAGAAATTAATTGGAAGTCTATCAGAAAAATGTATGGAGTAGCTTCTATTTTGAGGTTTAAGTGTAAAAGTAAATCCACTAGTGCTGACTACCCCATAGACAAAGAATCTGCTCCAGACACTAGCAAAGCTAGGCACAGCATGATTTCTTTGAAAGAGACTTTCACATTTTCAAATCTACTGCAATTAGGGGCTACTTTGATTTTGAAATAGTTTGATCCATAAAAAGTCAAACAAATTGTCAAGATTTTACTATTTTAGACCTAAAACAAAACCACTTCCATATTAGCACATTTCTAGTACAACTTACATGTTTAGTACACAATCTAGTGTATTTAATGAAGCAACAGAGTAATCATGTTATCGTATCATTGTGGCATGCACAAAATCTCCCTGTGTCCTTGCTGACAACCATGGCTCCTCATAGGCAGTCAAGCTCTCAGTCTTGGTGCTTATTATTATTATGAAAATATCTGCAAATTATTTCCACCCGTTTTCTCACCTTATGCAACTTAACCTCCCACTCTACCACAAGCAAAGCCTGGGAGCCATTGAGAGCTTGGTGACACTTTCTAACTCATCACAAGCTAGGGCAAAAGCCAAAAAGGTTTTTTGGAAAATTTTTTGAAAATTAAGTGAATCTCCATCCTAAGTGAACTCTCCAGGACCTAGGTTTTGTTGGAAGACCAGGTCCCATGACATGGTGTGACATTTCCTGAGGAAGCTAAGCATTTCAGTAGAGTGAGGACACTTTGGGAGAGGGGCTGGGACAAGTATTTTGTTTGTTAAAAGGCTCCCGCGCCCCGAGGTTGACCTGCATTGCAGAGCCCTTAGTAATAAGGCAGTATATTATCCTAGCTTCCTCCCTCTCTCCTTCCCCCTTCTGACTTTTTCTTTCCTTTTTTTTTTTTTTCTCCTGGAGTAGCAGCCACAGAGCATGGGGTGAAAAGTCGCTGGAAGGACAAGTTGACAGATAGCATTTGGGTCGCTGGGTCACCGAAAGGCGTCGTGATCTGGGCTCAGACGGAGCGATTTCCTCGGTGATTTTAATCTTTCGTCTGTTCACACGTCATGCCACCTGGACATAATGCAGGAAAATCTGGAGGTTTAGCTAACCCTCCCTCTTGCCCCAAAAGCTCTTTTGGAAAAAAACAAGAAAGAAGAAAAGAGTTAACCCTGTCCCTGCCTTCCCTGTCCACACACAAAACTCAAGAGTGGGCCAGACCTCCCTGGCAATTAATAAGCTCAGGGCTTTGTCTGGGCAATGAGGGTCTGCTCTTTATGGAGACTGTAAATAATATAACAAGCTGCCCCTTTTACTGCCTGAGACACATATAAGTGGCAGCTTTATCCTTTTTCGTTGACCCTCTGTCCAGGTTTTGATTTACTTTCAAATCTCCTGTCGTAGATTCTTGGAAAACATTTATTTTGGTGGTGGGGGCTGGGGGTGCAGGCAGTGGGAGAAAAGTGCTATCCATGAAGGGGAATATTAATATTTTTCCTGTGACTCTGGCCAGACAGTCTGCTTTTCTTATTTCCCCATAAGGTTTTGAGCTATTTCTGACCAGGGGTGTTAAAGCTTAGAATTAATGGGTTTCAGCAAGGTAGCAAAGACATTCCAGAGAAATAGTTGTGCTCAACTTGTGAGAGGTGTATCTCAGGCTGTGCTCGATGGAGCTGGGAGTGGGAAGAAGAAAGACAGCCAAGGGACTGTGGAAGATGCGCCTTCAGCTTTCTCGCCTGTGGACAAATAGTGAAAAGAGAGAAAGTTTCCAGTTCTCACTTCTTTTCCCACAGAATGACCCTCATACTTCTGTCAAAGTGCTTATCAAATTCTATCATATTCCTCTGCTTAAATGTCAGCACTAGGTCATACACTCTACAAAGGCAGTAACTTTACCCTTCACATCTCCCAAAGGGCCTGAATTATAATGGTGTGTTTTATATATGTGTTTCTTTAGGTATCAAACATGGGCTGAACACTGGCTACTGTCAGATCTACAATTAGCCAGCAAGAATACAGTGAAGACTAATTTAGGATCACTTTTCTCAAGTTTCTCAGTCTAATATCAGAATTAAAATACTCTGGTTTACCCTGGATGGACAGGACTCTATTCTTAAGGAAGGGGGCCCTTCTTAAGAGAAGGAGGGGAAGAATCAAGATATCACCATACTACGTGTAGCTGTGCAGTGCAGGAAACACACAGATCAGGAGAGAGGCTATGCCACAACCTTTGGAAGAAATACTATGGTCTAATATAAGATCATAATAAATGGAGTGCATTGATAGTTCAAAGGAAATATTCTACATGAACTCAGCAACCAAGATGTAGGACTGAAAGATAAAGGAATACAATTGAACTTTCAGTGGTGAAATTAATATAGTATATAGACATGTTGGTTTTTAACAATGCACACCTGAAACCTACATGATGCAATGTTACATTAATAAAATGAAAAAAAGTTCTAAAGGAGGAAAAGAGGAAGAGGGCCTCCAGGTTTCTGGTGTTTGACTCATTAACAGCATGATGATTCATCAATGGGGAACAAGGAAAGAAAGGAAGGAGGTCATGATACCCCAGTCATTCCAAGGCCTTAACATCATGGCAGTGTTTACTTATCCCAATAACCACTTTAACTGTGTTTGTTGCTTAGATTATCCCAGTTGCCTTGGTTTCAGGTAGATACAGTTCACCTTGTTGACATCAACCTTGGAACCCCACCCCTTCCTTGTGCCAAAGTCCAACAGAAATGCCACAGGTGAAAAATTTGGAAACCAGGGTTAAACTTTGAATAGGAAGCTGAGTTCTTATTTACTCACTTTCCCATTGAAGATAAAACCTACTCCCCATCCTAACTTCTTAGTCGGTAGTCTGTTAGGTTCAAATCAAACTATTCATCTATACACTACCTCTAAAAGTGAAGACAGAACCCAACCCCTTCTAACCCAATCATTTGGACAGGCACTTTGACTTCTTAACCAGTCTTGGGGGGTCACTGATGGAAACCAGGTGGAAATGAAAAGCTCTATTGTGAATTTGGCAGACCTGACTCATGAGAAAGACTCTTCTCTGAAGAGGCTATTGTAGCAGTGCTGCTGCTCCAATGGCTGCATGCTGTCAGACCTGCTTGGCTTGTCCTCCAGATTGCCGAGAATTCAGGAGGCCCATTTATCAGAGGAAAATTATCACTGGACCTCAGTCTGGGGACCCTAATTTATGCAGGTAATGTTCCCAAATCTTGACCAGATTCCAGCTTGAATAATTCCATTCAACTTCTCTTCATCCTGGCTTCAACTTCACTGGGAACATTTTCCTTCGCTTCCTGTCTTGGAAATTGCTACTGGTAGAACATATCTGGCTACAGTTTTGCATGTACCAACTGGATTTTCTGCACTTTCTAATGAGGATTTTTATCTTAAAGGACCAACTTAGGCCCTGCACTTTTATTATTCACCAGGTAAAAGAGAGAGTGACAGGTGAATATAGTTGTTTGGAAAGTCTTGGTCACGGGCAAAGGATTGCTAGTGCCCAGGCAGATAATATAACTGTGTGGTCAGTGGGGGTGATGAGGAATTCCCATTTTAATAAGTAAAACACTTTCCCTCTTTTTCACATCCTCGTAGCATCAGTTGTCTCATCATGTTGATAATGGTCATTCAAGTAGATAGAAGGGGTGAAGTCTAATGGTGAGAGATACATGTATTCAGGTCATTTGACTTTTTTTCTTTTTTTTTTCTATTATAATGTATGAAATTCTCATATATTTTGAATATTAACCCCGTATGGGGTCACTGGCATACAAATATTTACTTCCATTCCACAAACTGTCTTTTAATTTTTAATTGTTTCTTTTGCTGTGCTGACAGCTCCTCAAAATATGAAATATATAGACCCACATATGTTCCAGGCCTTACCTCTGGGTATAAATACAGTGAAAATGAAAACGGGATCTTGAGGAGATACCTGTATGCCCATGTTCATTGCAGTGTTATTCACAATAGCAAAGATATTAAAACAAATGAAGTATGGCATAAAATAAATACATAAATGATTAAAATGTAGACTACATATACATACACCATGGAATAGCATTCAGTTATAAGAAAAAAGGAAATAATGGTATGCTGAGTGAAATAATTTAAAGAAGTATGCCATATGAACTCACTTATAGATGAAATCTAAACAAACTGAACTTATAAAAATAGAGTAACATGGAGGCTATAGGGAATGGGAGGGGGACTACTGGAGAAATACTGGTCAAAAGGTACAAAGTTAGAACTAAAAATGAATGCTTTTTTGGGAATGGGCTTGAGTGCTTTGGTGATGTGTGTGGTGCTATATCTCTAAAACACAAAAAATAATGTAAATCAAAGTTTCTTCACAAAGAGAGAATACATGCTCTACATACTCAGGAGCCAAAGTATAGCAAGGTGACTATAACTATAATACTGCACTATATGCTTGAATGTGACTAGAAGAGTAGATCTTTATTATTGTTATCACTAAAATAATAAAGTGGCCATTATGTGAGGTAATAAAGGTGATAATTGACTCAATTTTGGCAATCATTTTGCAATATAAACATGAATTAAATCATCACATTATACATATTAAATTATGAAAAATATCATGTCAGTATCTTTAAAAATGTAAAATACTCTCTATACAAAATATTAGATTTTATTGACACAAAATTATTTATGAAACTAATCTGATTTACAGGTCATTCTAACTCTGAAATCCACAGTGAAAAACAAATTACTGAAATCATAAACCCAGTAGAGGGCAAATCTGAATTATTGTCTGACATTTCTGTCTCTCAGTCCAAGACTTCTTCCATCCAGGTTGCTTTCTTTTCCAACTTTGAGGAAGTTGCATTACTCTCTCATAGTTTCTCTACATTTCTAACATTCTTACCTTACATCCCTCATGCTAGACTCATTTGTGGTTGAGTAGAAATGTCAATCAGACTTTGAAATAAGAGATGAGTCAATCCTGTTCTATCCAATCAGTGTGAACCAATTTCCTAACTTTATGAACTATTCACGAGTGGGATTGGACATTGCTCTCCTAACTCATTCAGCTTGAAATTCTATGGCATTCACATTTTTTTATATTATTGTCCAAAATACTGGTGCAGTTGAATTCCTTCTAGGTACTGTTTATTTGAAGATCAGAGGCACCATCTGCACTTATTAAACTGATGACATCTCCTGTCATTGAGATTCCCTCCCATCTATTAGATTGGAAAATCAGTTTCTTATAAATCTGACTAACTCAACACACACCCCACCCCACCCCATGTAGTATAGCCATTTTAGAAACAGAAACAATATAAACAGTTGTTTAAAGAATACTGGATTTAAGCAGTTGGAACCTGCTCTGTCATTTAAAATCTTTTTGACATTGGATAGATACTAAGACTTAGCTTCCAAGTATGTAAAATGGAGAAGCAATCAATACTTTATCTATGTAAAATGAAAGGAAGTATGTGCTGTACACCCAGCACACAGTAAATGTAAAAGTAATACCAATTCATATTATAGATTCAAGTATCTGAATTAAAATTCCTTCCACACCAAAATCCTATATGACCTAAATACAGGTTCTAAAATTTTCATTCACAGAAAACCAATAGACTATGGAAAACTGAAAAGTGTCATATAATTTGTTTGGAAGTAGCATTTGACTGCTTAACATGAGTCTGACTATAATAAATACATTTCCTTATAGCTTCCCAGTAGGGCTGCTTCCCAGGTGGTCCCTTCACTAAAACAACATGTTAGAGAAGAACAAAAGATATGAAGCTTTTAGAGGTTTCAAGTCATTGCATGCTTTGGATTTTCAAAGATATTTATGTTCCAAAAGAGTGACAGGTGAACAAAACTACTGCTATGCTCTCCCACCTTCTTCCACAAAGGAAAAATTTCAAGTGACAGTTTTGTGCTTGTAATCTAACCTTTAGGGGAGTCCCCAAAGGAGTTCTTCTTTGACAGTATAAAGATCTGGCTCAAGTTGTCTACTTAGATTGGAGATTGATGAGGCTTGGCCAAGTGATGGTATGGGCTGGGGTAGGTCCAACTAAAGGAGATTGAGTGGAGGGGGAGAAAAGCGTACCAAGGCTCTTCTTTTACTATACCTTTGCCTAAATTCCTGAAAATAAAGTTTTCATTTTATGTTGGAGTTTGGAGGTTAATCTTAAATCTTTCATCACATTCATCTGGGGACTGACTCCATGTTGTCTTTGGATTTCAAAGAAAGTTCCCTGTTTGAAGTTTGCATTTGCATTATTGAACTATGAGTTAAAATGAGAAATTCCATTCCTGAACATTTTAATAGGGTTTACAGAATATGATAATTTCAAACACTTGTGCAACCGATGATAGATAAGGCCAGTGCTATCTACTTTGGATCATCGAGTAGCTTTGAAGTTTGAAAACTTTTGAGCTATACCATATTTGATAAAGAAAATAAGGTCTAGAGATGTTGAATCTCTTACCTAAAGCAGAAGTTGAGCCCCTTGAGCTCATGAACAAATGCAGTCTATCACCTCTTTTTGTGAATGTTATTGGAAAATAACCATAATCATTCACTTATGTGTTGTCCCTGGCTGCTTTCACACTACAACAGCAAAGTGGAACAGTGGCAATAGAGACTGTATACTATGCTACTGAGGTCTAAAATATTTACTACCTACACCTTTATGGAAAAGACTGGCTGACCCCTTGTTTAAAACTACAACAACCAATTAGCAGCAAATCCAGGGACTGGAATTAAGGTATTTCAAATCCTGATTCAGTGATCTTTGTCTTGTCTACCATCAGAAGAAACAGATACTGGAGGATGATGCATATAAATTCCTATAAATATGCATGCACCCTTGAAGAATAAAATGAATGAATATGAAATATTTCTATTATTTTTGTTGCTGTCATAATTAGTCCAAGAGACCTTTCTAAGGCCACCGGTCCTAAACTTGACTTTAACCAAGGTCAAAATCTGGAGGAAAACTGAGTTTACTGGAGTCTTCCATGGCCTAGATGTCTGCTTATCCCAGACACCTGTCACTCTGTTCATCAGACATGCTGTTCTTATACGTCCTCTTTCTTTGCCTGTTGTTAAAAAAAAATCCCTGTTTAAGGATCATTCAGCATCCTAATAAGGATTTCATGAAGATTAAACAGCAAGGGCATTTAAAGAACAAATTGCACCCGACAAACTTCGTAGCCATTTACAATGTAACTTCAAATTAGCAGATGAAAGGAATGCAAGGGATCTTATATCTCTGCCTTTTAGTAAAATGCTTGCGACAGGATTTCTCACAAAATGTTAGTGGCAAAGCTATTTTATAGCAGTCCTTGCCAATTCAAATGGACTTGAATGCGTCCATGTAGACTGAAGAAAGAGTGATGATAAATGGCAACACTGGACATGGATGTGACTTCTCAGAATTTAGGTAATATTATAATTGACCTTGAAAAGGGCACATTGAGATCATGATCATCAAAGACATGTGCAATATTCAAATATATAATAAAATCTCCAGGAAGATCAGATGAATAAAAGGAATTAGATAAAAGTAGGTATATATTCACAGGCAGTCAAATGACAATCCCATGGAAGTAAATAAGTCTAAGTCTTATTACTGAAACAGCTCTTCTAAATTCAAGAACCAGAAATAACTGAACACCAAAAATAAAGAATTGGAAGTTAGAGTTACTCCCACTGGATATGGAAATGTGGGTGCAGCTCATTCCTGTGTCAGTTGTTAAGCTAAAGAATCATAAGAAGCATGGCAGATTGGCTGTCAGATAATAAAGAAAATCATTGATACATTCATTCATGCATTCTTTTACCCATTCAAAAACTTTTTATTGGGTGCCTGCCTGCCATGTACTTGCATCATTTTAAATACTATAGTTATAGCAGTCAGAAGAGTAGTGCAGATCTTGCCACCATATCCTCAAAGAACTTTCTAACACACATCTGTGCCATTTGTCAAAAGATGGTAAGCTCTACTACCTATATCATTTTTGCTTTAGAATTTAGAATTTTTTATTTTATTAAATTTATTTTCTTACATCATTAATTTTTGTACAGTATTTTATTTAGCCCCTCAGGTGTATTACCCATAGTCCTTCCACCACCATAGCACCCACCTATGACCCAATCCATCACTATAGTCCCTTCTGGTCTTCCTTCCCCCATTTTGATCCCTTTTCTTCTTTCACCCCCTCCTTGGCTGAATGCCTCAGGTCAGTGTTCATTTTCCAAGTTTCATCTTTGTTATGGCCCTTTGTTTGCTTCCTCTGCATTCCATAGAAAACTGAAAGCATCTGATATTGATCATTTTCCTTCTGACTTATTTTGCTTAGCATAATCCCTTCCAGCTCCATCCATGTTGCCATTAATGTCATGAGTTTATTTTTTGATAGCTGAGCAGTATTCCATTGTGTATATATCCCACATCTTCTTGATCCATTCAGGAAGATGAAAAGCTTTAAGAAGTAAACACAGTAACATGATATGGAATGATGGGATAGTAGGGAATGGAATGTACTGTCTAGATGTAAGAATGGGGGAGATCTCTCAGTAGCTGGCAGAAGAAATAGAAAGTACATAGTTTCTGAAGTGACAGCAGATAGAGGACAAAATGGAAAAGGAGGAAGAATAGAAGAAAAGTCTTAGGAGAGAAACAGGCAAGTACAGAAGTAAATATTACCATATAAGTCTTGGTAAAGAATTGTATTTTATTTTTCATTGAAATGAGGAGACTTTCAAAGACAGGAAATAATATCTTAAAGGAAAATAGGTGGAGAGGTTGGTGAAATATTGGCAAGATTGCAGATATTGTGAGAATTGATGGTCACTAAGACTTCACCGATACAAGCAGTGGAAATGATAAGTTAAGTCATTGGTAAGTGATTTGTTTATAGATACATTTTGAAGGCAGAGCCTAGAATTTGTTTGTTTGGATGTGGGACATAAAAGAAGAAAAGGAGATAGAAGTATTTGGTTGAGCATCTATAGGTCAAGGCATTTTACTTAAATGGAAATATTTGGGAAAAGGAACATTTGAAGAGCTAGAAATCAAGAGTTAATTTCTATCAACTTGGTGAGTCAAAGGAATACACATCCCACCTTTCCTTATTCTTGATTTTTCTGAGCCTCTCTATGAGTTCTTCATAATTACCCCAAGAGGCCATTATGAATATCCCCCCTACTTACATACTCATTAAGAGAAAACATAAAAAATACCACAGGATAAAACATCAGCTCTGTCATTAAAAAACCAAAGATTAAATTTGTTGAGAAAATTGTGGGGGGGGAAATGGCAAAGAACAATTTGGAGTTGGTGGCATTACATTTGAAAATAGATCTATGGGTAAATGTAGGGGTTAAAAAAAGAAAAACAATAGTATTAGGAAAGACATTAATTTGCATGCTGCATTTAGAAAGTAGAGTGACATGTGAGTTAGAATCTATTGTTCTAAATTCCAGAGCCAAGATAACAACATCAATGGTGTTCATTTATAGAATATCATGATTAGTTGGTTACCTTGAAAAGTTATTTCCTTTTTAATTTCATTTTCTCTGTTAAATATAAAGCTTAGACTAGGCAAACTTTTATATTTCCACCTTCAACATTTTTATATATTCTAGACTACAGCCTTTTCACTCTATCATCCTTCCTTCACCACGTAAGCCCCTCTTACATGAAGAAATGCTATGTCAACAGAGAAAAAAGAACAACTTCTAAACTGGGTTCAACTGGGAAAATAATGGCATTCACGAAAAACTGGACCAAGAATATAGATCAGATCCACCCTCACTACCACAGGAAGTTACAAAATCTCTCTATTGAGTCCCAGAATTCTCTTACTCTAACAGTTCAATCCTCATATACCACTTCCCCTGAAGGTTCTATTCTTAAGAGACATCAGTCATGGGCAGCAGATCTGACCCTTCCAGCCTTAATATTCCACCCCATTTCTAATCATCTAAGTCAAGTTTTCTCAAGCTAACTTTATATTTATGGACATTTTGAGTCAAATAATTCTGTTGGGAGGAAAGGATTATGCAGTGTATTGTAGCATGTTTGGCAACATCTCTCATTCTAGTAGATTTTTACAGCAACATTTTTTCCATCCCTCTAGTTGTGCCAACTGAAAAACATTACCAGCATGTCTCCTGGGGGTGGTGAGGGGGGAATTATCTCCAGTGGAGAAGCAGTGATCTAAGACAAGCAGGTCCAGTGGGTTTTCCAAGTCCTTGGTTTAAATGAAGCACCACCCTGTCCACCATGCCTTCTAACCACCACTATTGAAGTAGTTTACAGATAACAATATTTGCCCATGATATAAATTTCCATCCGTACAATTAAAGCAGACATGGTTTATTTGTGCATTAGCATATCCAGCTCCTTGTTTGCCTTTGCTTGATATTTCAGTCCAAGTATAGTGGTTTGGCATAAATAATACCCAGTCAGCTGAAGGCTGAACGATATTGTAAATATACAAGTCCTACACCACTGTGGTTTTTTCAAGTAGACTCCACACAAACCACTCTTAACTTGAAAGGGAAGGGAACAAACCCAACCCCAGTGTCATTACTTAAATGGGCCCATTAAAAATGAGCTGTGAGTGAAATACGGTTTTATTAAACAGATGACATTACATCAGGAATGATGAATCATAAAGTTTCTTTTCAGTATTACAATGGTATACGACCTTTTAAACTTTAATCATTCACCTCATATTCTGAACTACCATCAGGTGTGCAGCTTCTTGCTGATTACATTAACATGAGGCAGCTGGGGAGCTGTTGGCATCAATTCTCGACAGGCTTTTACTAGCGTAACTCAGTGACCCACAGCCAGAACTGGGGCAGTCCCAGACCTGTCTGGAAAGGGAAGTGTAGCCTCCCCTGACTCCAAGAGTCCAAGAACATGTCTTACCCACTGTTGTACTGCTTGACCAGACAGTCTGGCACATTGTAGAAAATTTGTCAGTGTTCACAAAACAAATCTCAAACCCCAAGGTAACAGACAGAGCTTCCAGTTTACAAGGATTACTGTTCATCTTTACAGGGACCTGGTGGAAAAAGTCTATAGGGAACCCATCCCAGCTGGACAGGTTCTTTTCTTGGTTCTAGCAAGTCACACAGACTCACCAGGCAAGACAGGACCAGGCCCAGGGCTGGAGGGCAGGCAAGCCCTCCAATCCCCAGAAAACTTTCGCTTTCTCTCCCATGCTTGCCTCTCTCCTCCCCCTTGCTCTCTCACCCTGGTGTGATGCTGCCATTTTCACCTTGCCTTCCAGGCCCAGGTGTGCCCGCTCACACATGTACATGCCCACTGGGTCCAGGCATACAATCATGGGGAAGGTGGGATAACACAGGTGCTGGTTATAGGCAAATGGAGAATAAGCCTGACCAACTAGTTTACCCTATAAGGCCCAGAGTCCCACTGGTAGAAATGATAGAGTTAGATTATAAAATTACACATCTCCTACAAGTTCCCATAGTGGGTACTTAACAACATTATGCTAATGTAAAGAGTACAGCGTTAGCTTCCATCCCAATACTTCTCGTAACTCTATGCTCTTTCACAAATTGTTTAAATTCCTCAAAATTCATGGTCCTCGTGAGTGGATAGTGGGATGATATGAGATGATTCAGATCAAAAGCTTGGCATGATGGATTACACAGGGTGAGCAGTCAACATTTCTTTATATATATATATATATATATATATATATATATATATATATATATATATATATATATATATATATATATATATATCTTTACATCTTAGTGGAAACAGCCTTATAGTAAATCAGAAAACTGGCTTCCCAGTAACCTCAAAAGAAAAACAGAATTTCAAGTTGTAGAAATTTCATTGACTATCATCCTTAAAGTTGAATTGAGTCCCCTTTTAATCTCCATTTTCCTTTCTTTGTTTTTTGACTCTTCCCTCTCATTTTTATGAAGCAAAGTCAAGGGACAATTTGTCTCTTGTCCTCTCAGCTACTCAATCCAACAGCCTCTTACCAAAATTATTCCAGACCCTTTTTGAGTATGTTCATATCTTGACATCTCAGTATCAGTGATAATCTAACTGATATGTAAATATTTTTCATTGATGATTCTGACTCTGATTTTACTGACATTTTAAATGGAACAGGAAATATTATAGAAGTTCAATAAGACTTAGTGAATTTTATGATAGTTCAGAAATCTTTAAAATTTCAAATTAATATTTTTAAGACATTCTTTTCTAAGTAAATTTAAAAAATTAAAAGGTTAAGATTATTTTTTTTTAAAATAGGAAAATTTTAAATAAACTCCTAATCTTTCACTATGGCCATGTAAGAAAACTATCATAACTTTCTTTGAAATGTCCTTAGATTTCACTCCAAAGACAACATGCCAGTTTGGGATCAGCCATTGTTTTTCATAGAATAATATATACTGTGCTCTTTATGAGACTTAATCCAAAATTAAGAGTTCCTGTATCATTTCAAATGTGTTGTGAATACATTTCAAAAACATTGGTGAAGTAATTGATACATGACAAATACTAGAAGTCAGGAGATATTTTGGGTTTTAGTAGCATAATGGTAGCTAGAAGATTCTGTTCCTTCTCATCTTTCATTTGCCATTGTTAGTATGTTGCCTTGGTCTTTTGTCCAACTCCTCCTGAAAACTATCACAATATAGTAAGGTCCACAGGTAGAAAAGCAAAAGACTATTTCCTCACAGAGGACTCTGTCAATAGCAAAGAAATCTTTCCCATAACTCCCTTTCTTTCTCACCAATAGCCACTTCTGTACCTGATAGGTTAGATCCAGATCACATCATAACCCTCAAGTTATCATTGCAGAGAGAATGCAATTACACAATTGACTAAGAATAATCATGATGGACCATGATTAGGAAGGTCCCTATCCCTTTGTGAACATGGTTATTTACTACCTCAACAAAACTGAGGTTCTCTTTATAAGGAGAAAAGTGATTAAGGATAGCCATTGGATTGGCAAACAACTATCTGCCATTGTCCCATTTATTACTCATGCCCTAGAGCAATGATTTCTAAACATGACTGATTATTAGAATTACCCTTTAAATATTATCATATGCTTGGTTACATCACAAATACTGATATGAAATATTATTTTTTTTTATTCTAAGTCATTTTGAAGTACAGAGAAGTTGAAAGCTATTGGTTCTGTCATTCATCTAAGCCTTATTAGTAAGGATCTGTTGGGGAGAGAGGTTCATTACTGTTTTATAGGAATCCTATAAGTCCCATTCAACTTCATTTGTCACATAGAGAAGTGGCCTATGCTATAGTGTTGCCTTGAACAGAACACAAAATATATCACTTGAGATCTGCGCAATAGTCAGACTCTGAAAGACAAGTGAAACATTTCATATTAACTGAACTTTTTTAAAGTACCAAAGGTATTTTTTTTTCTGAATTTGAAACCAGCTTATTATTTCCAAATGATGAGACAGAGCTGTATCTCAACTACATGGATAAGCTAGAGAATCATAAAAATCATTTAACACAACCACCGGGATGCTAGATACACCAGAGCAAAGACTGATCCACTTTGTCACTCCTGTGGTCTCTCTTTTCCTTGCCCCATACCATGATACCACCCTTACCCAGTCACTCTTGTCTGTTTCCTTATCGGCTATCTGGAGAACAGTCATACCCTTTCTTTACTCTTATATAAAGAAGAAACAACTATTTGAAGATGCAAAATGGAGTCTCCTAATCTCCTGAACTTTTGCATAAGAGAAACACTACTTTGTGCAGCAGGGTCTTTAGGAGAATTCAACAGGATATGAAAATGCCTTACACAGATAAAGTCCTATGCAGACACTAATTACTATTTCAGATGGAATAGAGTGAAATGTTCAATTAGTGCAAGACAATACTCAGGGCACCTTCCCTATACCATGTTCTTTTCTCTTTTTCTTTCTCTGTAGCTCTCGAAACTTAATACGGGTCTCCTCTATAAATAACGATAGTGGCATACTGACATCCAGGTTTAAACGCTGCAGCACAGCACCCTGTACAAGAAGGCTGACACAGAGCTTCTATTTTTATATGTTTGGTGATATATCCAAGTGTCACTCAACAACAACAGGAAAGGAGCGGCTGTGCCGGTTTCCTTCACTCATCTTCACCCCTCCTCCGCCCACCATGCAGACACATCCCTGACAAGTGCTGCGTGGTTCCACCTGCTCACCACCTGTCAATATTTGGGTTTAAAAAAAAAAAACTCCAGCACATGACTCTTCATTTTCATCAGTGTTTGTGTGAATGGATCTTCTAAATAGGAATCTGTGTTCAGCACACACATTTCCCGGACACGGGCCTTCCATGGCTCTCCGCTCTTGCAAAGTTCTATGTCAGGATCAAATCTTTCTGCAAAGACTATTCTGACCTGATGAGGTGGGAGTTGAAACAGATTCTGTGACTTAGACATGGGGGAAATGCAGGGAAAAACATTGGGTTCTGGGAATAGAACTTCAGTGAAGACCAGTACTCAACTCACCCAACTACAGGGAAAAGGTGGTCCTGTGGGTTCATCCCTTAACTGAGTTTCGCTGTCTTTTGTTAGAAACCTTACAGAGGCTGCAATGAGTCATAGTGTTAGGGAAAAGTAGGGGTAAAGGTCATATCTAGTGAAAAGTGGTAAGACTCACCAGGCTCAGATGATCGGTATGCACACCTAATGATCAAATCCACTCCACAGACAAGTGACAGCCATATGCAACAGTGCTTATAGGCAGAAGTGAACACACATGTATTAATAACTTGTTGGTGGTTATTCAATAATCTGTGATTTACAAATGCAAATTATATTAAATTGAGTTAGCTGTTCATATTGAATCAGAGCCAGTTCTGAAAACCAAATATTCATGGGTTCAAATCCTGGCTTTGTAACTTCCTGGTTCTGGGGTTTGGGGCATGGTGTTTGTTTCTCCAAGCCTGTGACCCTCATCTCATCATGTAAAATAAACTTGATGATGTTTAACATAGATGACTGTTAAGTAAATAATATGAAATTCTATATACATCATGCCTACAAAGTGACTGGCTTATAGCAAGTTATAGCTAATACTTAGCAAGCCCTAAAGCATATATAACAATACTTTGAGTAAATTATTTTATAATTTATTTATATATAAATTTCACATCTTTGTAATCCCCAGGGTTTGCCCACCACCTTCCTTCCTTGACCATTCTCAACCTCTCCTGCTTTCCCCCTATCCCCCATTGTGTACTTCAGTTTGGTTATTACTTGTTTTGACTTTTCTTCATGGCTTTTTGTTTGTTTTTCCTATGTCCCATATATTAGTGAAACCATTTGGTCTTTTTCTTTCTGACTTCTTTCTGCTAATATGATTTCTTCTAAGTATATCCATGATATCATAAAAATCATTAAATTTATCACTTAATTGATGAGTAATATTCCATTGTGTATATTATATACCACATCTTTTTCATCCAGTCCAGTTTGAGGGTCCTTCACACAGCTTTTCATAGTGGCTGGATCAGTTTACATTCCCACCAGTAGTGTAAAAGTGTCCCTTTCTCTCCACATCCACATCAGCATTTGTTGTTGCCTGTTTTTTGGATGTGGGCCATTCTTGCTGGTGTAAGGTGGTATCTCATTGTGGTTTTGGTTTTCATTTCCCTGGTTGCTAGTGACATTGAACATTTTCTCATGTGCCTGTTGGCTATTTTTATTTCCTCTTTGGAGAAGTGTCTTTTAGTTCTTCTCCCCATTTTTTTAACTGAGTTTCTTTCTTTGTTTTTGTTACGTAGTGTGAGCTCTTTGTGTATTTTTGTGATCAGACCCTTATCAGTTGTATGGAGGGCAAAATTTTTTCCCACTCAGTTGGGTTTCTTTTTGTTTCCTCTGGTTTCTCTTCTGATGTACAGAACTTTTCAGTTTGATGTAGTCCAGCTGTTAATGGGTTTTTTTTTTCATTTTTTTTTTTTACCTACTATAGTTGTATCCAGAAATGGATTTCTGAATTTTAACTCATAGAGGGTTTTGCCCAGGTTTTCCTCTCTGTATATTATGGCTTCTGATCTTACATCCAGGTCTTTTACCCATTTTGAGTTCGTTTTTGTACAAGATGTTAAGGAGGCTTCTTGGCTCACTTTTTTAGCATGTCTTGGCCCAGTTTTCCCAGCACCATTTATTGAAGAGGCTGTCCTTGTTCCAGTGTAAGTTTTTCACTCATTTCTCAAAGATTAGTTGACTATATATATGTGCTTTTATTTCAGGGAACTCAATTCTGTTCCATTGGTCTGATTGTTTTTGTACCAGTATCAAGCTGTCTTAATTACTATGACTTTGTAGTATAATTTGAAGTCTGGAATTGTAATAACTCCATTCTCTTTTTTTCTGATCAGGAGGCTTTTTGATATTTGAGGTCTTTTGTTATTCCATATGAATTTCAGTAATTTAGTTCTATCTTTTTAAAGAATGTCATTGGGATTTTTATAGGGATTGCATTGAATATGCAAATTGTTTTCGGAAGGGTGACCATTTTGATGATGTTAATCCTTCCAATCCATCAGCAGGGAATAGCTTTCCATTTCCTTATGTCTTCTTCTATCTCTTTTAGCAGTGTTTTAAAGTTTCCTTTGTATAGATCTTTTACATGTTTTGTTAGGTTTATTCCCAGGTATTTGATTTTTTTTTTCTTTTGGTGCGATGGTTAATGGGATAGTATTTTTTATTTCTTCTTCTATTTGGCTTATTGCATATAGGAAAGTTTCTGACTTTTGTGTGTTGATTTTGTATTCGGCTATCTTACTGAACTAGTTTATTGTTTCCAATAGTTTTTCTGTAGATTTTTTGGGGTTATCTATGTAGAGAATCATATTTTGAGTACTTTTAAGCTACTGTTAATTGTATTAGTAGCTTAAATGACTTCTTTCTCTGTGAAACTTTTCTTCTATAATTGGATTTTGTCCAAGCTAACAATATCAAGTTCAGGACTGTTTTCTGTTTGCTATTCTGGGACATAAATCTTAAAGAAAAGGTATTAACGTAGGGTATGATGTATCTACCTGGAAAGAAGTCATTGAAATCTGTGCAAGGATCTCAATGAAGGCAAACTGTATTTTCATGTGTCTCCATAAGTGAAACAATCAGACTGAGAGTGGAGCAAGGCTGTACCCACAGCATCCTGAGTGGAGGTATCTACTTCTCTCTCGAGTATCCTCTATGCCTAGAATCAGGATCTGGACTTGATGCGTAGAACTTACAGGGAAGTGGCCCAATACCACTTGTGATTGTGATCCAATTCTGTATTTAGAGTCATCCTCCCAACCTGAATTTAGAGTGCTGATTTCCCTGTGACCCAGCCCTGGGGTGGAGGAGACAGAATGACACAACCAACTGGGGCGCTGGGCAGATATTAGGCCAACCACACCATTAGTTGTGCAGGAGTATTAGCCTAAGTGAGGACATTCAGCAAGTTGTTTATTTTCACCTCGAGACTTAGAACTTTTACTGGATTTTCTCAGTCTATATTCACTCAAGCAGAAATCACCAAAGCTGACAACAAATAGTGTAAATACACCAACTAAAAAAAATCCTCTCTTCTTCCAAGTTCATATTTGGCTACATAAAGCAAAGCATAAACAGTGTAAGTTTGGAATGTTAATATAGGAACTAAGTGATTTAAATCTATTATATTAATTTAACATTGTTATTGATAATGGCATTGTTTCAATTTTATGAATGGGATATTGAATTATAAGAATGCTAATTATAGTAAATCCTCACTTCATGTTTAGATACATTCCTGGAACTGAAACTTTAAGTGAAATATGTGTAAGGAAAGCAGGTTTTCAAATAGTATGGTTTAATTCATTTAATTTGTTATACCATTGATAGCGAAAAGAAATCCTGACCAATTTTGAATGAAGCAAAGTTGAGGACTTGTTATAACTTGACTACAATCACAGTACTAGCTACATACCAAGATTGAAAATGAGATCTACTGACTCTAAAACCCTTTGCATAAAACCAATCTCACCATAATTCATGTGTAAAGCATACTCTTTAAGAATTTCTAAATTGTCTCTGCTGTCAGTTGGGTCACTAGAAAGTTAAATATAATCTTGTAAGCTTTATATGCAAATATGCTTCCTTATCCACAAAATCTATTCACAAAATCTAATTAACCTACCACAAACGAAAAAATACCTTATGAAAATAATTGCAATTTAAATTGAAAAGAAATGAAATTGAAAGTTCAATTCAATGTTTGAATTGAAAACTGAAGGGAACTCAAATGGTTCTAATAATAATTGAAACTGTATTTTACAAAAGAATTCAACATCTCAATAAATGGGCTCACATATGGACTAGAAATCCTTGAGAAGGGATCAGACAACTTGTTAGTGATAGTCTAGTGATGAAGAATCATAAACTTTTAGATATCTAGTCCATTTCCCAGGAGCTCAACGTGCTGGAATAAAGAGTAGGATTCCCTTTACTTTATCACAAAACTATAATACTGCCCTCCTTGTCTGTCCATGTAAATAGTAGAAACACCCTTGTGTGGAATATCAGGAACCTGAACCTTTCTTGAAAGATTAAACTTCAGTGTACTTATGTTATCATGAGTGTGATTGGTCGTGACTTCTTCCCACTGGCCATGGAGTTTTCTTCCTAGGGATTCAGGGCTTAATGTCCTTCTACTAAAAAGGCAGAGGTCCCTGAACAAAAATTATTACAATGCATAAAAGCTTTCAGCAATAAAGGACAACTGAAATCAACTTGTGAAAGGATGTAGAGTTGAGAAAAGCTTTGATCAGTATTTCATTAGGGGACTGAAAGTTGAAAGTTGATGGAAAATGAAGCAATTTGGCTGAATCATAAGCATTAAATGCTTTTTTTAAAAAAAATTGTCTTATTTATTAATTTTATTTTCATGTCTCAGGTTTATATTCCTTTTAGCTTATTAATTTTCCACTAAACCTACTGATCAATCAGCATTGAAAGGGAGTAGAACAACATGATCTTGGAACATTCTACCTAATGAGAACATGGAGGCCAAATGACAAAGTTTGCATTAATGGTAACAGTGATGGGATGATAAAACCTTTAGGCAAAGGGAGAATTTGAGAATTGAACATAGTATTGGTATCAATTCATTACCCAGAAACCCCCATTGTGGGAGGGTTATGAAACTTGTTTCCAAAACCCTTGGGATTAGTTGTTAAACTGTATTTGCCCTGTAACCATCAAAGGATGAGCTAACTTTTATTCTAATAGTTGAACTATTGCTTAATTTAGACAAAGTTCAGATTTCTGAGTCAAACCAGTTCTAAAGAAAAGATAAATTATGGTAAATGCTGAATCATATATGGAAAATTGAACCTTTAAATATATACGCAGTTAGATTTGTAACAGAATACTGGATTGTTTATTGAAAATATTATATGTATATATATTACTTTCATAATACACATTTGTTGCTATATATAATATACTTAACTTTTTTTGTAAGTTATAGACAAGGGTCAATTATAATCAAGCAGTACTATACACTAAACAATGTATCTGTCCTCAAAACAAAAATTATTCTCCTAAACAGGCTTTGAAAGCCCTGTCTTCATATGCTCAGCTTTGTAAAGCTATTCTTTTTAATAAACAAAGAAAATAAACCTTTATCAAGCCAGTTTTCTGTTTCTATTAGTGTATTTAAGTCTGGGAAGGTTTTTCTGATCCAGAAGAGTTTTCTTAAACAATGAATATGCATTTGTCTTACTTTTCATAAAATAGCTTTCCCCCCATATTTTTCTTATGTCTTTGACTTTCCAGTCACTTTCCCCTCTTTTCTTTTCATAGAACTTATTTTCTTAAGCTGTTCTCAGTTAGGCAGTGTCTGCAAAGAGCGCTGATGTTTCCACTCTGGGAAGTCTCCAGTGATTACACCCATTCTCTTTCATGCTAGAACTACATATTTATCAACCCGAGAGCAAAGATGAGGCAGCACCATGGTAGTGAGTGATGTGAATTGCTGTCACAGCAGAAATTGTGCTAAGGGAGGCCTCTAGACTGGAAAAAATAATGGTTGGGTTGGGGCACAGTGGAGAGCACAAAGAAAAAGGAAAGAAGGGGTAAGATCTAAAAAAAAAAAAAAGAAGAAGAAGGAAGAAAGCAATGAGCAATTAGGGAGGACTCAGTGGTGTGCACAGTGCCAGTCCCTGCTGGAAATGCCCTCCAGTGGCCAGAAGTGGGTCATAAGTGTAATGAGCCGGGCAGCCCGAACATCTGGGCTCTTTAGTCCAGCCCTGGGTTTCCACCTGAGTATAAAAACTTAGGATTTCAGAGAAAAGAAGTAAGCAGTGATTTCTTTTTATTCTGGTCTCTTTTGTCAGATACAGTCACCTATTTTCTTAAATGGGAAAGAGCCCATTTTTGTAATATCCAGAAATAACCAGAATGGCATCCATCCCCCCACTCTAGACCTTCACTGTTTGAAGAGAAAAATTGCTCTAACCTCTGCCCAATTCCATAAACACGATTTTTTAATCAAGTCACTCCAGTTCTTTGAATTCATAGAGATGAAGATAATATTAATTTCTAAGAATTGACTTCCTCTTAAAGACAGCATTTTGGCAAGGATGATTTTGCTTCAAGAAAATTTGACACAAATGCTATGCTGTTCATCCAAACCATGGCCACTACTTGTGAAGCTTCCCAGAGCACTTTTGATCAAGGCAATGGATCAGCATGGTCATCATCAAGCACACATGTGGCAACCACATTTTCTGAACCTCAAACAGGGACATGTTGGCCTAGTAATAGGAGAGAATAGTTGATAATTGAAAAACAGTACTATCATACACAAACTTCTTAGAATGCTAACCCATTCATCTTTACTATCCTCCCAATGAATTTCTTAACAAATCCTACATAGAAAATAACTCTTCTTCTATAGATTCAATTTTTCTTATCCTGGAGTCATCACTTTAATCCCTCCAGTTTGACCCTTTTTCTTTTTCTTGACATCTTATAAATAGCATTAATCTGTGTGAGTTTAGTACAAGAAAGTGTAAGTACTACTTAACCAATGCTACATCATTGTTCCAAAGGGTATTCCATCAAAACAGAACAAGGCACATACTAATTCCATGAAATCTGTTTCAGCTTCCTAGAAGGAGTAGATAACAAAACCTCAGATTCAGAGGCTAGGCACCAGGCTTCAATTTACTAATATTTAGAGAACTATAAAATTCCATTTTATAGAAATTCATATAAGGGATCTTGTATGGATGCATAAGGTTGCATATGCAATATAAAGATTATGTGTTTTTATAGTGTCCTGAAAAATATCCTTTTAACAAGAAGAGACAAGGAATGGCTTCCAATTGGTTGAAGTGCAGGGAGCCGACAAAGTACGAGCTTTAGCATCAAGAAATTTAGTTTACACATAAACTTTGACATTTGCTGTTCATGTGATCTTAGACTAGTCATTTCATGTTTCTAATGCTTAATTTTCTCATCTAGACTTACAGTACTGAATATATATAGTATTGAATATATATATATATATATATATATATATATATATATATATATATATATACACACACACATATCCATACTTCTGGTAACTGTGAAAATAAAAAGGTATATGTGATAAAGCCTTAAAGTGAGACTCACCAATTACCTTACTAATATAGGTGAATTCAGCAGACCATTTCCAAAGTTCATTTTAAGAAAAGGCCTTTCTCAGAGCCCATTAAATCACATCAGCAGGCCATGTACTTATTCTGCCACTTTATCAAGCAGTCCTAATTAAGTATACGGGAATGTGCAAAAATAAACATCACAATTAGAATTCTGATTTAAGCAGGTGACTTTGTTTTAATCAGTCATCCAGTAGTTGTGGAGTAATTTGATGTATGTTTCCATCTTGTACATATGCTTTCTGAGTTGTCTCAGCTCCCATAGCTTCAGCAAAACTAAGATAAATAGCTGAGCAAAAAAAATCTCAAGTCTTTTATTGCTCCATTGTATCTGAGTCCTTTTACTATTATGGTTTTTCTAGAGGCAGGTTAGAAATACTTTCCTGTCCCAAGAGAAAAGTAGTGTGCTTGGTGTATAAAATGCCCAGCTGGTTGAGATTGCAAGGGACTCATGATTTCTTTGCATGACTTCCCAGTGAAAGGAATAGGGAAGAAACTTGGTCTCATAATAACAGAGGATGCTATTCCATTTTCACCCTGGAAAAACACAAAAACTATTTGAATGTGTCCTGAAAGACTGAGAGGAGTTTAGAGTCTTGCACTAAGGTTTGGCTTTGCCCACTGCTAATAATAAACATGAGATTTAGAAAAATAGTATTATTTCCAAAATGCAGGGTCCAACTCCTTATAAGACCAATTTCAGGAATCACTGTCAGAGAAAAGAAAATTGATAAGCAGTATCAAATTCACTCTGGGAGGGAAGTAGGTAGCAGTAACAGCAGAAACAAGTGAGGTCCAATATCAGAAGTTCATTAGACGATGATGAGAGAAGCTTAAGAGTTTCTAACAATACAGCTGAAAATATCACAACAAGGATTAGTAGATGAAATGACGGAAAGAGATGCACTAAGCCATTTGACACTTCTGCTTGATTTCTTGCCTCCAATCCAGAGTTGTTCATATGAGGCTTGGCGCTATCCTCCTGCTTTTATACTGGGGAACTTACAGACATCTCCAACACCTGATGATCCATACTCATCCATGTACTTTCTGTCCATTGAAATTTCTAAACTATTGGAAAGCAGACCTGTGTTGTTATTCTACCCCTCAATCCTATACCCGAAACAGAGGTACAATAAATGACAAATGAATGAAAAATTATGATAAAGCATGTCTAATGCATTTGGGATAAGAAATGACATCGTTTGGGCACTTATGTGTCCTCATCATGATCATCTATTCTGAACCTGTGTGGAAGACTATCAGCTAAATGAATGGGGACATTGCTGCCTCTGGGTCCATTGCTCCCCCAAATCAAATATGTCAACTGTGACTTTGGTCAGTTTCCAAGTCTGGACTATCAGGCAACAGAAGCACTGGGATTTATGCAGAAGATTGTTCCATGTCAAGAAAAAATCGCATTCTTTTCTGCAATAGAAATTCCCCATTTCTTGCTTCAGGTTGATCAGAGAATTTCTCAACTACAAACCCCTCACTAGAAATGACTTTTTCTCTTGCCAATCTGGATTATGATAAATATCTACCCTACCACTGTGTCTCATTAGACAACCTGCTGACAGGAAGGGACTTGGCAAGTTGGTAACTTGGGAGATGCCCTTCTGATATTTGGCACAACCCGATTTAATCTCAAATTGCCTTTATCTATCCATCCCCACTAGATTTCAGCACTCTTGGATTCAAATGACATCTTTAAGAGAAGAAACAAAGAATTTGCAATTGTTTCCCAGCAATGTGCAAATTGGCACTTAATTGAGAATTAATGGTGTGCTAACTGTTCCTGCAGCCATTCCCACTGCAAATTACACTGAGACTGCTTGCACTTTTGACTTTGACATGCTTTTTATAGGGGTACATGAGTAATTTGATCTGTAAAAGGGAGAGAAGATTCCACCTCCTGAAGGAAAAGTACTAATTAGCAGCAAAACATAACTGCTTTTCTCCGGCAGGGTCTCCTCTTGCTATGTTTGACTTAATGCAAACCCCTGCCATGCTGAGTTTCTACATTGGATTGTCCAATACAGCTTGTTTAATTTTAATTTCCGTTAACAGAGTTGATATTCAATTAGCCACACCAATGAAGGGTTGCATTAGCACACATAATAATCCCTTAACTTTGCATAGAACTTTAGAGTTTAGAAGCACTTTCACATGTGCTCTTTACAGATGTAATTGCTGTATTTAGCAACGATGATAAGCCCCACTTTACAAATGGAGAAAATACAAAGTTATTAAAGATCTGACAAGATCTCATAAGTAAAGTAAGGAGGAAATAGAGTACAGAGTCCATAGTTTTTAATTGATTGATAGTTTTCAATCTACCAACAGTGCTGATGCTATTGCTTTAGTATTTACTTGTAGTAGCATCATTTTAAAATGTTTGTCCATATCATTGATGCATATTTTCAACATAAGGTTTCTATTAAAGTGCAATATGTACATGATATTTGCTAAATATTCTTGGAGAAACAGAAAAAGCAAAATGGGATACTGAAAAAATACTGGAAAATTGTATATGTTTTTATTAGGAAAAAAAATGTATCCTGTATTGTAGGTGCTATGTTAGATTAACATTTTAGACTTCCCCGGTTCCTAATCTAGTACAGGACCTATAAAAAGGTGTATATGTAGTATATAACTGCTTGAAGTAAAAAAAAAAAAACTTAGTAACTATGCGCTATGTCCTTGTATCCTCTGTCTTTCATTTTTCTTTCTAACACTGTTACTACTGACTAATTTATCTTGTATTATGTGTTTATTCTCTCTCTGTTCCATAGGAACATAGGTATCCTGAGGAATGAGGTATTTGTCAGTTCTATCCATTGATATATTTCAAACATGGGAAATAATCCATGGTTTTTATCATCTAGATGACCAAAGACTAAAGGATATAATTTAGCAGCTGGCTTTGTTGATCAGAAAATCCTAAGACTGAAATTTGCTTTTGTTGCTTTGTTGTTTTTGAAAGTCACAATTTAAGTTCAGAAGTTCCACTTGTTTGCCTATCTAAAGAGAGAAGTGATCTCTTTCTCTTCATCACAAACTTCTTATTGGGAGTGTCTTCCCAAGTACTCTGGGACAATTTCGAGAAGAAATAATATTTAAAAGGAGATCTATTCCTCCCCTCTCTGTGCTGTGATTTCTGATGAGCTCTTGTATTAGCTGAACTGTTGATACTAGATTAAACCCTGTGGGTTTAGATATAGCCTCTGAGAGCAGACATGTAATGATCAACAGGACCTGAGAACCTCTGCCCACAGAGTAGGGGACCCTGGACCATTTCCTAATCTATTACAAAAGCATCCTCCTCGAAGGAAATTGAGGAGCTGGGAGCAAAGGGAGGAAAGACCTCAGTCGCCTGCTTTGAGGATTTGAGCTCTCCCACTGTGCCAATCCTCATTAGCACCCAGTGGGGGGATCAGGCAGGGCAGGCAGCAAACTCCTGGAAGACTTTGGCTCTAAGCCCAGTCTAAGAAGTCCCCAGAGATGGTCTTTAATATACCTCCTGGGAGGGGCTAAAAAGTTAATTAGGATATAAAAGGAGAATTTGACTACTCCAAATCAAGATTTTTATTTGGCCAAGATGGGGGAGGGGTTTTCCTGTTTAAGCGGCTTTGCTATATAGAAGCCTAGTTACTATTATAGTGTGGCTGAGACCAGAGCTGTCTCACATGACAGTGACCCATAGCTTCTGCAAGTGTGCTGTCCCCAGACAACACCTGGCTACTAAACACACACAGGGTGCTGGAAATGTGGCTACTGAGACTGAGAAACTGAATTCTTCCAATTGTTTAATGCAAACTAATTTTTCTATAAAAACATTTAATTCAGTTACTGAAAAAGTTTTAGAACACATTTGGAATCACTTGCCTATGTAAATCTACTTCTTCAACTATAACTTTTATTAACTAAATATTAATCAAGTATTTCTGATGAAAACTTAGTACCCGAATTCAAATGGGCTCCATACACTGAGTTTCAAAGACTTCCTACAAAAAATGTAAAATAGGTCATGTTATATGTTAAAATGTGGTATAATTGTTATATTAATTAAGCAGTAAACATTCTGGATATATTACATTAAAACTATATTATTCAGAGCAACCTCACCTAATTTCTTCTTTAACTTTTTATTGACATCATAGTGGCTTACAACATTAGACAGGTTTCAGGTGATCCTATACATAAATCAGCATTATGTTTAACTACCAATCTAATTTCCAGCCTTTATCATACAATTGACCTCATTTATTTACTACCTTTCCTGTTCCCTCTGGTAACCATGCTGTCCTTACAATCAATCCCAAGTTTCATTTGCTCACTTCGCTGTTTTTTAAATGTGACTCCTTTTAGGAATGAATATTTCAGGAATCTTAAATGTATATGGCTCCCATCTTTCACTTGGATTTTCTGAAATCTTGAAGTGTCAGTGTCCTTATGGACTTTTCGTTTCACCATCCTGTTGTGACACCAATTATAGTACAGGCATCCCAATCTGGGTAGGTTCCTTATTGGTTCTAACAGTTAAACAGACTCACCAGGCAGGGCGAGGCAAGAATCTTCAGTCTTTCTCTGGTATTCTCTCGCTCTCTTGTTCACTCCTCTCTCTTCCCTCATGCACTCCCTTGTAGTCTCCCACTCTGGGGTGACACCACACCTTTATCCATTCTTCCCAGGCCCAGGTGTGCCCACTCATACATGTGCACAGTCATTGGACCACACATGTAGTTACATGGTATTGCATGTAGTGCAATACCATGGGTGCTGGTCATAGAAGTTAATGGAGGAAAAAGCCTGATCAACTCATTTACCCTACAGGGTTGAATCATGTACCCCCATCACAATTCATATGATGAAGTCCTGAACCCCAATATTTGAACATGTGACTATGTTTAGAGATAAGGTCTTTAAAGAGGTAATTAAAGATAACTGAGTTCATTGTAGTAGCCCTAATTTTAAAGAAATGGTCATTAAGACAGACACACAGAGGAAAGAATGAGTGAAAACACATGGAGATGACTATTTATAAGCCAAAATGAGACCATTAGAAGTCAATCTGCCAGCACCTTGATCTTGGAATTCTAGCTTCCAGAATTGCAAGAAATAAAGTTCTATTGTTTAAGATCCCAAATTTGTGGCACTTTATGTGGCAGTATTTGGTGGTACAGTACAAGAAGGAATAAGGAAGAATAAGGTTTTTACGGGAATGCTGAATTTAAAAACTTATCATGTAATCTAAGAAGACAAGCATACTTAGTAACCAAGATCTTTACAAAGGGGAAGATAAAGGCAGAAACAAAATCAGAGAAGAAGAAAATTCAAAGAATTTCTTATTAATAGACCAAGAAGATATTTCAAGAAGGATGGAGATGTCAAGAGCTGAATGTTGATGACAGATTAAACTAAATTAAAACAAGTTTTTCTGCTTGCTTATTTTCACCTCAGCTGCTTACTGGAACTAGACTTTGTCTAGTTTTCCTGTGCCTTCTTCCCTCAGACTGACTCCTACATGCAGTTTTCCCATCCCCCACCTTGAGAAAGATTAACTCTGTGAGCTTGGAAGCCAGGTTTTGAAAATAGAAGAGCAATAAGAAGAAAAGAACTTAAGACTCTAAATCACTGCTTGGGAAAAAAGCCAGTCATAAATATCAGTTTTTACTTGATCAAGTAGAAATAAATTTATGTCATGTTTGAGCAATTATACATTTTAGTCTTGTCTTTCACATCAGATAGTAACTGATACATGAAAGAATGCATGCATCTTCAATTACCATATCAGAACTCAAAATAATATTTTCAAATACTAGAAATACAAAACATAGGCTAATCAAGTTGTGTGTGTGTGCATGTATGTGTGTGTGTGTAACAGCCTAGTTAGGAACTTAGTTCATGTTCATAAATACCTTTAAATTAATATTTTTTTATTTAAAAATTTCATTTTATTGATTTATCAAAATTGTGCATTAATTGATACCTTCTCCCCTCTCTGTATCCCCTCCTCCAGTCACTCCATCTCCCATTTTTCTGTGATTTGTTCGTTGGTTAAGTCGATGTTCAGTTAATGGGTAAACATTCAGATTTTTAAACAACTTGTTTAGAATGTACTTTTTGAACCACACCTATTTCTAAGTTGAAAACTGTTTATGTACCAAAGGATTGTTGCTGAATGACCGATTTGATATGCTTGTCATAACTACTAAACTATCCAGACATGGTTCATTTATTTCAGTCAACATAATGTCTGAATTGGATTGAAGAAATTGGATCAATAGACCTTAACCATTGACCTGCAAATGGTCACTCTAGACAGTTGTGGAAAATCATCCAGTCCAGTTGTCTAAAAAGTAACATTGACAAACAAATTATTTTATCAGTCATCTTGCTTTTTGTGGGAAATGGCATGATTTTAATTTATAAAGGGCTACAATCTGCTAACCTTATGGTGACCAGTATCTAAAAACTGAGAGATGTGTTATATCACAAATCTGATAAGGTATAGGAGTTCAACTACAAGCCCTTTTTTTACTTAAAAGAAGTTGATATAGTTGATTTTTTTGTTTAAGACAATGATAATAATGATGTAGTAGATCATCTCAAAAGGAATGGGAGAAAAGAATTGAGAGTATTTATTGTTAGGTATCATACCACACATGACATAGTATAGTGCTGTTTTAGGCAGACACAAATTATTTCTAAGTGTATGTTATTAACCACAGGGAAAACATTACATTTTTAATGTATTACATGCTAGGGAGGAGATAAAATAGAATTATATCAAATATTCAGTTAAAATCAGAAAAGGAAACAATAAACAAAGAAGAAGTTCAGTGGGTAGAAAATAGTTGCAAATATGAAAGATATTAACCCAACTATATTAATAGTCAAATGAGTGTCAATTATTTCATTAAAATACAGGTCATCAATGTCCACTAAGGTCAAGAAATAAGGCCTCACTATATGTTGCTAATACCAAACTCACTGTAAATAAAAGATTCAGTTTGGTTAAAAATAAAGGGATAAAACATTACAGATGTACATTAATACATGAACTAACTTTAATAAGTGGTATATGAGTACAGAGTAATGTTCAGCATTTTAAAGGAAGTTCTGATACATGTTATGACTTGAATGAACCTTAATATAATGCTAGGTGAAATAATCCAGTCACAAAAAGGATAAATTTTGTACTGGTATGAGAAAATGAGGATAAATCTAATTCATGGAGACAGAAAATAGAAGGTTCTAAGACTTGAGAGAGAAAGGAATGAAGAGTTAGCATTTAATGGATAGCACTTTGCAGCTTCAGCTGGGAAAAATTAAAAAAAAAAAAGTTGTAGACACAGATGGTGGTGATAGTTGCAGAACCAAATGAATGGATTGATGCCACAAAGCTGCACACTTAAATGTTTAAAATGGTAAACTTTATTATATATATGCATTACATAGAATCACCAAAAAAGAAAAATACTAAGGACATGGAGAAATACCATGATAACACTAATAAAAAAAATCTATATTAGTTATATTAATTGCAGACAAAGCTAACTTCAAAAAAATTCATCAGAGGTCAAAGGGAGGATCTCCTAATAACAATAGGATCAAGTTGCCATGAACACAAATAAGTTTTATACATATGTGACCTAACTACATATCATCAAAATACATGTGGTAACATCTAATAGAATTCAAAATAAAAATAGAATAATTCACCATTAGAATAGAAAATTTTAACATATTTGTCAATAACTGATAATAGGGAAGGTAGAAAATCAAGAAAGATATAGATGGCATGAATAATACTATCATTAGATTTTATTTAATTTACATATGAGGAAAAGTCATAACTGAAAATGTCATAGTACTTGTTATTCCCAAATTCACATGCAATATTGACCAAAATTTATTACATTCTGGGTCATAAAATACACATTAACAAATTTTTTAAAAGTAAACACATATGGAGGATATTATTAGGACTTACAGTAATTAAACTAGAAATAAATAGCACAACTATTTTAAGTCAAATTAAAATAGAAACAAATAACAGAAAGATAATCAGAAGATATTTAGGAATTAACAGAATTTTATATAACCAGAGTCAAAGGAGTCTCAAGAGAAATTTAAATTCTTTCAACTAAATTCAAATGAAGAAACAACTTGTCAAAATTTGTGAGATGCAGTATAAGTAAAGCTAAAGGGTAATTTATAGCATTATATATATTTATTAGAAAAAAATCTAACATTAATGACCTCAGTTTTCATCTTAGCAAACTATAGAAAGAACAGCAATTTGAACTAAAGGTAGAGGTACAGAGAAATCACAAACTTGAAAATAAGAATGAAAATCAATGAAACCAAAGAATACTTTTTTGAAAAAAATCAGTAAAACAAATTCCTAGCTAAACTAATCAAGAAACAAGATTCTTATATGTGTGAAATCATTCAGTATTTGTATCTGGCTTATTTCACTTAGCATGTCCATTTCAAAGTTGTTGTTTTTTTTTTTTTTTTTCATTTGATAGCATATTTTAGAATTCCCTTCAATTTTAGAACTGAATAATACTCTACCGTATGTATATGACTCATTTTCTTTATCTATTCATTCATTGGAATTGTTTTCCACTTTTTGGCTATTATGATTACTACTGCTATGAATGTTTGTATACAATATCTGTCATTGTCCCTATTTTCACCTCTTTGGAATATATACCTAAAATAGCTGCTCTTTGATTTTAATTTGCTTACTTTAAAAATAGTGTCATACTATTTTCTGCAATAGTTGTAACATTTACATTCCCATTTCAATAAACAACTGTTGCAATTTTTTCACATCCTCAGCAATACTTGTTATTAACTCTTTTTTGAATAACCATTTTGTAAGTATGAAGTAGTATCTCATAGTAATTATTATTATTAGTGAATTTGAGGATCTTTTGTCTTATTGACCACTTGTATATATTTGGAGAAATACCTTGTTAAGCCCTTGCCCTCTTTTTTCACCTGGCTATATTTTGTAGCTATTGAGGGGTTGTTTATATATTCTGAGTGATAAATCCTTACTAAATATATGACTTGCAAATATTTTCTCCCATTCAATAGATTTCCTATACACAACATATGTTTTCTATTTTTCTTTATAGTCTGAGTTTGGTACAGCATCCAAGAAATCATTGTTTACTCCAATGTCATGGCATATTGTCTATATCAACTTCTAAGAGTTTTATAGTTTGAGTTCTTTTTCTGATTTTATTTCTGGACTCTATTCAATTGGTCTATATAGCTGTTTCATAGCAATAGCACACTATTTTCATTATTTTAACTTTGTAGTGAGTTTTGAATCAGGAAGTATAAGTCCTTCAAGAATATTTTTTTTCAATATTATTTGACTGTATGAAGTCCTTGATAGTTTATAGAATTTTAATGATGGATTTTCCTATCTCTGTAAAAAAAAAAAAAGTACAGTTGGAATTCTACAGGATTTTCAGTGAGTCTATAGATTAATTTAGGTAGTATTAACAACTATTTTTATTATTTTTTTTGGTTATAACAGTAATGTTGGTTTAGCACACTGCATGTGGTTTAGAGGTATAGGTTTCAACCTCTTCAGGTGTGTTACCACACCACATGCACCATCAAAGCATCCATAATTCATCACAGTTCATTGGGTCCTTTTCCCATATCATTCTCCTCCTCCCAATCTTCACCTCTGGTAGCCTCAATTTTAAAGTCATATTTGTAAGATTTATTTTGATTTAGAATTGTCTGTTTCTTTGTTTTATTTTTCTATATTCCACAAATGAGTAAAATCATCTGGTATTTTTCTTCCTTCTCTTAAAATAAAGGTTTCCAGTTAATGAATATACGATGTTTTTCTGTTTCTCACATCTTCTGTCATTTCTTCAAACAATATTTTATGGTTTCAGTATGCAATTTTTTCACCTCCATGTTTAAGTATCTTATTTTATTTTATTCTGTTGCAAATGAAATTATTTTCCTAATTTCCTCTTTTGAACTGCTTATTGCTATTGCATGCAGTTGATATATTGTGTTGGTTTCACATTCTACAATTTTCTAAATGTAGTTATTCTAAATCAAATGATTTTTTTTTACAAAATACAGAGAAAAAATAGTTCTTTAATATCTTTTCAACAAATGGTTCTGGAACAACTGGTCCAGGAGTGTATGGGGAATAGTGGAACTAGTGGACCTGCATGAAAAGTACAGAAATACAAACCAAGGAAAAATTAGTCATATGGCATGTAGTAGCCTGAATGAGATAATAGTTCAAATAGAAAATATTAAATTTAAAAAAACTAAGAAAGTTTAAAGTATGAAATTTAATTAACAATAAATATGTTAATATTAATTTTGATAAATCTATCATATAAAAGTTTCATAAGACAAATAATAAGAGAACACTAATATTAGGTGTATAAGAACTTTCTTAATTATCTTTTCAATTTTTCTGTAAATCTAAAAGTGTTCTAAAATAAAAGGTTATTTCTGTACAGCAAAAGATACAATAAACAAAACAAAAAGAAACCCAACTGACTAGGAGAAAACCTTCGCCCTCCAGACAAGTGACAAAGGTTTGATAACAAAGATCCATAAAAAGCTCCCACAGTTCAACAAAAATAAAGCAAAAAACCCAGTCAAAAAATGGGGAGAAAAACTAAAAAGACACTTCACCAAAGAGGAGATACAGATGGGTAATAGGCATATGAAAGAATGTTCCACTAATAATAATCAGGGAAATCACTAATAATACTCACTAATAATCAGGGAAATTCAAAAGCCACACTGAGATACCATCTTACACCAGTAAGAATGGCCCATATAAATAAAACAGATAACAACAAGTGTTGGCACATAGTGCTGGTGGGAGTGCAAACTGGTTCAGCCTCTATGAAGACTGTGTAGAGGACCCTCAAACAATTGAAAGTGGAATTACCATTCGACCCAGCAATCCCACTATTGAGAATCTACTCAGAGAACATGAAAACATAATTCAAAAGGATACCTGTATGCACATGGTTATTGCAGACTGTTTACAATTGCCAAGATTTGTTAACCAACCAAATGCCTCAAAATTGATGATTGGCTGAAAAAAAATGTGGTATATGTACAGGATGGAAAATCGCACATAAATCAAGGCAGACAAGCATATGTCATTTGCAGCAACATGGATGGAACTAGAAGGACACATATTAGCAGAAATAAGCCAAAAAGAAAAAGGGAAATACAGGATAGTCTCACTTATATAATGGATATAGGGAAAAACAAACAAATGAATAAGAAAAATTAGAAACAACCAATGGGACTGAACAATGGAGCAAGAGAGGAGGAGGGGGAAGGAGGCGAGAGAGGCAAAGGGCACAGAAGACCAGGATGGTTAACAGGTGTTAGAGAAGTGGAAGAGCCCTGAGGTACACAATAATGTAATACAAATATACACATATATATGCAAAATTTGAAAAAAGTCATCACAGAGATAGTTGACATTCTCTGTGGATATCACTTCTATCCTATTCCCCATTATACATTCCCAGAAATAATACTAAGTACACTGGATTTGATGTTTGTCATTCCTGTGGTGTTTGAAACTTTTAAATCAGATATCATTAAATAGTATATTATTTTGCATGGTTTATAATTTTGTAATTATGGTATTGGAAATATGTATACCTATCTTCATGTAATTTATTTTCTTCCCACAAAGAAAAATTTTTTTAATGAAATAGATGGTTACAAGAGAGCAAGCAAGAGAGAGCTATTGGTAGATTATTAGGTTCCATAGCAAATTTGATCACTTTATCCCATGTATCTTTCATTTCTCCCTTCAGATCCACTTCCTATAAATCTCTATTCTAAGTCTTTGACTACTGGCTTCAAATGTATACAGACAATGAAAGGGAACAACAGATCAAGGAGGAAAGCTGAAATTGGGGAATGAAGCTGAAGAATTTGTTTTTCTGGCGATTCAGAATAGTGTTGAGAATAGCCTCTTCAATATAACATTCTCCAGTTTCCTTAAACAGATTCCTCTCTTTCCTTTCTTGTTTAAAGTATTAACAACCCTTTTGTCACAATTCTAGAGATATGCCATTTCCTGTTGAACACTTTTTAAATAGCCCTTTTGTAAATACTTCTTTCAATGACCTAGCTTGCATAAGCCATCTCACATTCTAAAGCCAGCAGATAAATGCTGCACTTAACTACTCACATGAGCAACATCTTTAACTTCTGTGAGTCTTGTTTTTTCCTTCAACTAAAAATCTGGAATATTTCTTATCTCAAAGACTCTGGAGGATCACCTAGAAAATAATATTTTTTTCAAATATTTTTCTATCACATTCTATCAAATCCTAAATACATAGCAGGTTTTCTGATATTATGCAACCTTTTAAAAAGATATACCATGTTAGTGTCCTTTATAGAGCATTTTAGAGAACCATGGGAAAACTAACTAAGAAAGCTAAGGCAGTAGAGGAATGGAAGCTACAGGCTTCAGGGAGCAGGACAAAGAAGCAACACTTGCTAGGGAAATTCATCTCCATCAGAGAAGAAATTAGTGATTAAGTTCAACAGATAATGGATCAGAAAACAAAACCCAACATTCTGCTGCCTCCAAGAAACACACCTGATCGCTAAGGATAAGCATAGACTGAAGGTGCAAGGCTGGAAAACTACACTATAAGCAAACGGCCCCCACAAGAAAGCAGGAGTTGCCATTCTTGTATCAGACAGAGCAGACTTCAAATTAACAAAAGTGACAAAAGATAAAGACGGCCACTACATAATGGTTACAGGGTCAATCCACCAAAAAGACATAACAGTAATCAACATATATGCACTTAATGAGGGAGCACCAAAATTCATAAAACAACAACTAGTAGAACTGAAATCAAATATTGATGAAAATACATACGTGGTAGGAGATTTTAACACTCCACTCTCAACACAAGACAGATCAACAAAGCAACAACTACACAAAGAAACAAAAGCTTTAAAGGAAGAGCTAGACCAAATGGACTTAATAGATATATACAGGACACTACACCCCCAAAGAAAAGAATACACTTTTTTTTCAAATGCACACGGTTATTTCTCTAAACTCGATCATATACTAGGCCACAAGACAAACCTGAACAAGTACACAAAGATTAAAATAATACCAACCTTTTTCTCCAATCATAAAGGCATCAAATTAGAAATCAACAGTGAAAAGAAAATAAGGAGAGTAAACACCACATGGAGACTGAACAACAGGCTTCTGGAATATTACTGGGTAAAAGAGGAAATCAAAGAAGAAATTAAAACCTACATGGAAGCAAACGACAATGACGACACAACATTCCAAAATGTGTGGGACGCAGCAAAAGCAGTACTACGAGGAAAGTTCATAGCAATACAGGCCCAAACAACAAGAATTGAAACAGCCCAAAGAAATACTCTAATCTCCCAACTTGAGGACTTAGAAAA